>NC_051170.1:13379349-13756849 GCF_013339725.1 Rhipicephalus microplus
ACCACCCGCAAACGAACGGGCTTACAGAGCGTCTGAACAAAACAATTGAAGACATGCTTTCAATGTACGTAGACGTCGAACACAAAAATTGGGACGAAATCTTGCCATATATCACGTTTGCATACAACACTGCCAAGCAAGAAACAACCCAGATGACCCCGTTCAGCCTAATTCACGGAAGGGAAGTACGAACCATGTTAGATGCGATGCTAGCGCACGAATGGGACGACATCGAACCGGACGCCGAGATGTTTACAGAACGAGCGGAAGAAGCAAGGCAACTAGCACGCCTGCGAATCCAGCAACAACAAGAGTACGACGCGAGCCGCTACAATTCTCGCCGCAGAACAGTCGTTTACCAGACCGGTGACAGAGTATGGGTTTGGACGCCCATACGGAAACGAGGACTCTCTGAAAAGCTCCTGAGGAGATACTTTGGGCCATATTTAGTACTGCGACGCCTGAGTGATGTTACCTACGAGGTCGTCCCCGACACTTCATATAGTACGAGGCTTCGCCAGCACCGTCCTGAACTGGTTCACGTTGTGCGCATGAAGCCTTATGAAAGGTAGTGACTGCGCAAGACACTTCTTAAAGAACAGACAAAAAAAAACTGCACTACTGGTTTAGCATCGGGGCGATGCTCATTAAGAGGGGGGCAAATGACGCGTGTGTACTGGTGGACCAAAACGACAATAAGGGGATTTGGCGGACACCAGGTAGTGGAGCTCTGGCTGATTGAAGATAAAGAAGGCGATCTTGCTGTTCGGCTGCTGTGCTGAGAGTCGCTGTGTCAACGTTCATCTGCCTTTGGTTCGCGCTGCACCGCGACAATATATATATATATATATATATATATATATATATATATATATATATATATATATATATATATATATATATATATATATATATATATATATATATATATATATATATAAGAGAATGAAGTGTATACTTAAGGGCTTGTTTTCCGTGGTTTTGACGCAAAATAATAAGATCTAACAGACAATAATGCCAATGAATGTATAGGAGAAGTTATTAGACCCAATTGTGATGTGAATGTGAAGAAAGAAAAGTGGATGAAAAGATAACTTGCCGTGAGCAGGAACCGAACTTGCGACCTTCGTGTTCGATGCTCTACCACTGAGCTACCACGGCGGCGATCCTACCAGCAATTTTATTGGGTATATATAAGAATTTAAACGTGGGAGTGTCAGTCAGCGCCACCTGCAGCCATGGTGGCGAGTGTGGCACACTCTTTATGAGCCTGTTTGGCGTCACGTAGCACGTGAACTTATTACGAGCTGGCAGCTGATCAATGGTCCCCCGTATACAACCTAAAGACACGAAGTCTGCCAGTACGGGACCCTCGTTAATGAATAAGAGAAATACATGATTTCTTTACATTGCAGGCACAAACCAATGCTTCCTAACTCGACATTTTATCGTGCTGGAACTGGGCTACGCTGGGAAACCACTATCACGGATAACGGTGAGCTTTGCGAACATGCAACGATCTTGTATAGTGACTTTTCACAGCTGATCTTCTGCGCTGCCTTGCTCATTTCTGCTGCTTTCACGCGGTGCAACTTTGCAACTTAAGTGTTTCTCAGTCATACGAACATTCTTAACGCCTTAGCGTTAGGCATTCCCTGTCCCATAAATTCAGGTGTTGGCGTCGTCGTCTGTGAGTGAGAAATAGGCGTTGCCCGTGAATGCGAAATCATGATGAATGCAAATCCTGCGGCGGCTGCATTTCCGATGGAGGCGGAAATGTTGTAGGCCCGTGTGCTCAGATTTGGGTGCACGTTAAATGAACCACAGGTGGTCAAAATTTCCGCAGCCCTCCCCTACGGCGTCTCTCATAATCATATGGTGGTTTTCGGACGTTAAACTCCACATATATATCAATGATCAATGCAAACAATAGAAATCTTGAGTCTAAGTGTAAATCGAGCCCAGGCCTACTGTGTGGCAGACATGGGCTCTACCGCAGAGCCACGCCATTGCTTTAAGCTGGTTGTAAAAAAAGAAAAAAAAGAAAGAAAAACATACAGACTTCACGCAAGCGCAAGGAGTTGCGTTGACACATGCGATATTGCTGTGCAGATGCGTAGAGTCACACCACACTTCACACCATGCGAACAGTGCAACGAGTGGGCGGTTTATAGGCCCACAAAACACTCACGCATAATTAATCACCAAGAGCAGCTAGCAACGGCATTAATAAAGTGTGCCTAGGTGCGTAAATTGCCTTACAATAACGTATAGTGCGCACTTTGCTTATTCGCAAAATGGTAAATTATGGCGTTCCGGGCACTTCGTGACTGTTCCTGAAGTAGGCACGCACTCTGCCAGAGTTTGAACGGTCAGTGTTGCGTGTACAAACGCTCCTTTTTTCGTGGCTTTGTTGAGTTATCCATCGAGAAACGATGCTATAGGCCATAGTGAGTTAGAAGGCAACGAGCACAAAGTCTGATTACGAAGCCATGTTCCATACTCATGAAGGCAAAATGCAAGTGTCTTCCAAATATTTGGTTGCAGTGTGTATCAAAATTAATGTTTACGGCCTGTGTCCCCCCCCCCCCCCCGCCAGAGCACAGACACGACTGTGAGGCACACAGTATATTGGGAATGCCATAATAATTTTGGACTTATTATAAAAAATTGAAGTGCACGGGAATTATTGCACTTCTCTCTTATTGATATGTGGTCGTCGCGGTCGGGAACCGAACCCGCGGCCTCGGGCCTAGCAGCTTCATGTTATAACTGTTACGCTGCTACGACGGGCTATTAAAGAATTCCGACTATGCCATTGAGCAATATCTGGCAGCATGAAATCCGTCCAGCTCCAAAACTTATAGAGTAATAATATGATCTGGGTCACCGAAAATAGGAATTAATCAATATAAATAAATAAATAATAAATAAATAAATAAATAAATAAATAAATAAATAAATAAAGTGATGTTGCAGGTAAGGATGAGCAACAGCTTCAGACTTTTGAAGAACTAAACTTTTTTCTCTTTCTTGTTCAGTGCACAGAACTTCAATGTGCTAGCTTGCTTTGTCATATTGTCACGTGGTCGTGACGTTGACAAAGGCAGAAGTCGGCGTGTTTAAAATGAACCTCTATTTGCGCGAACCTGTGCTCGGGAAACGAAGACTTGATCGCCATACATTACGCGCTGTACACTGGTATAGCGGCAAAGAGAGCGTCTGCCGTCGATTATCTGATCTGCGGTGAGGTAGCGTCGGCATTTATGATGCTGCAACGAGCATTCGAGCCTTATCACAGATGCTCGGATAAGCTCTGGTATGAACTTGACTATTCGCGTATACTGCGCGTAATCTTGGCAGAATGAGCTCGAGCGACCGTGAAGCTTCCCGAACATTGTAGTGCGGCTGGCGCCGAGAACTGATAACAATTTTTTTCTGCGGGAAAAAAATGAATGAATCGAAATAAACGCACGCGGCAGTATTCGGCAATTGGTGTTCGATAACCGGTCCTGTTTTCACGCAGCTGCGCAGTGCAGTGCAAGGACGGAGCGTCGTGTTGCAAGCGTCGTGCTGCATGGCGGTGGCGGAACGCGCTCTCGGTTTCCGCCACCTGAGCGCGAACCCCGACAAGCTGCTGGTGACGGCGACCGATGCGGCGAGCCTCGAGTACCACCTTCCCGACAGGTCTCCGCTGACCATCGACAGCGCGGGTCCTCAGGGTGCACGTCGCCGGTTGCTTGTCCTTCGCGCTCGGACCAGGTGAGGCGGCATGAACGTTTCGACAGGGCAGCGCAAACGGCTATACGCAGGGCAGAGCTGAACTCGAGACTGATTGATTGATATGTGGGATTTAACGTCCCGAAACCGCCATATGATTATGAGAGACGCCGTAGTGGAGGGCTCCGGAAATTTCGACCACCTGGGGTTCTGCACCCAAATCTGAGCACACGGGCCTACAACATTTCCGCATCCATCAGAAATGCAGCCGCCGCAGCCGGGATATGTTCCCGCGATCTGTGGGTCAGCAGCCGAGTACCTTAGCCACTATAGACCACCACGGCGGGGCGTACTCGAATAAACGAGAGAAGGGGGATATACGTCATTCGAAGGTTGGGAATTAGGGGCCCACCGATAGAAAGGACGTTTCTTTTTGTCCCCTTTAATTCTTCCCATTTACGCAATAATAACTTCCCTGAAGTTAAAAGACTACATGTCTTCCATGCTTTCCTTCACCTAGTCGGTTGTTGGATTCAACTGCTTTATTAGAAAGCTGATAGATACTGATCAGATGTACCCATGTGCCATCAGAGTGCCATTCGCGCTGAAGCAATCGTGCCTCAAGTTTGCTCGTTTGCATATCTGTTTGCTTGCGCGCGTCTGGGTCTGACAACACGAAATTAGAAATTGACTCGCCACGGTGGCCGACTAGTTGTGGTACCCGACTACTAACTCGCAGGTCACGGGATCGGATCTAGGCTACGGCGGCTGCATTTTTGATAGAGGCGAAAATGCCTGAGGCCAATGCGCTTATATTTGGGTGGACGAGAAAGAAAAAAAAAAACAAGGTGCATGGCCGAAAATTTCGGAGCCCTATATAGTGTAGGGCTCCGCCACCGTAAGATTATGGTGGCGGAGGTATAATTTCAAAATATTCTGCATCCCACTTATTCCTTATGCAGAAGCCAAGGAAGAAGGAGTCAACTCGCCATCTTCGCCATCACGTGCTAAGAGTGCGCTCGGCAACGCCCCTTCTCAAGGCAGGTGAGAATTTAGCAAGCCATAACGCCGCCATTCTTTTAATATTAACAACTAAACGAACGGCCCTTCGGTGGGCGCTTATATGTGGTCTATATACGTCAAAACGGTTGGTTTAGTGCATTTGGCATCGCCTGACCTTATCAGTTCCCGTCGCGCCGATACAGCAATAACGAAACATTCGCTAAACAGTCCAATGTGGTGGTGCCCATGTGTCTTACGTGAAATAGCGTGTACAGTGGTCTACGCATGCATGCAGGCACGGCCTGAGGGCTTGACGAGAGCTCGTTGTGGTTATCGCTACAGATACGGTGCGAAGTTGTGGGATAAAAGAGCACTTGAACACCACATATAAGCGGTATCGGTGACTTGACAGCCTTGTCGCTAACACCTGAGCTCTGTACAGAGGGCCCGAACCGGCGACACCTATAGGTGACCGTTTCAGAATACTGGTACGTAAGCAAGAAACGCCACAAATGTACGCTGCAGGGGTGTCTCCAAAATCTACAACACTGATAGTGCGTAGCAAAATGAACCAGCGTCAAAAGGCGCCAAGTTATACGCGTGGTTTTATGACGCAGTGGCGTCATGTTGTCCCTACCGCATTCAGCTCTATAGCGTGGTGACAAGATGCTTGCTTGGACACCACTTCAGAGCCATTTCTTGTACACAATTCAGCAAAAAAAAAAAGAACTTGCATATCTTTCTTTGCTAAGGATAACTTCTGTTTTTGCTAGTTAGACATATTCTTGGCGTTTGTGAAGGCGGTGACCAGGAAGAATGTACAGCAGCACTACACCCTATAGCGCTTGGTTGAGTTCCTTATCTTTCTTATAATCGTCTTCGGCAGTCTCTACGCTAAGCGCTGAGAACTTGATTATCTTTATAGATTCATTTAATTCAGCGAGAACAAGAGAGAAGATAAGACTTGAATTTGAACACAACCAGCACTTGGGTAGTACCTGAATTCTTTCATCGTTGCATCTGGTCCTTTTAGAGACCAGTGGCCCCACAGCCACGGCACCCTTCTTGGTCGGGCGACTTATGGCCGAACAGTGTAATATACTAGACAGTGAAGGATGCAGGACACTGTGCTGTCTGTCTATGTTATGTCCAGTGTTTCAGTGCTCTGTACATTGAGCTGTTACGCCATATTGTTCATGAACCAACTGGCCCACATTGGAACTCTTGTAACTTAGGCTTAGTCGCTGAGTCGGAGCTGTACAGCACTGCTTTCCACAATCGTGCGGTGGGGTGCGATATACGAGCGGGAGCTTCGTTGCGCATTGACGAATCTAAGTTAAAAGTCGTGTTTCGTGTCTGCATACAAACCCAAATGAGGAAACTAGGATTTTGTTTCTACTACCACTGATTTCTTTCGCATCGCAACGTTGTGCAGTGGTAATCGTGTCTTGCGTGACTGGCGCTAGTGATGTAAAATTGGTGTGTATTTAAACTCTCCGAACACATCGCAGTATAAGTCGGTTAGAGTAATGTGACGCGTTCTTGTTTCGATAGTTCCCTTACGAGTCCACATTGGAAGAGATATATTTCCAACACCAAATAAGGGAAGTGCAAGTTGCTCACGCAGTTCTGTATGTTACTTGTGCTGCAGCAGAAGCAGCGAAGCACTGCGTTTCAAAGGCAACGTGACATGGCTGGGAGCCGTGGTGGGCAGCGTGATGCGCAAGCTGCGTTCCGAGTTGCCGGAGTCCCGTGCCCGTGCAGAACGCGGTCTCGTCGAGGAGCTGTCGATGCTGCAGAGGCGCCTGCAGCAGTGCGACTCTGTGGGAGAGTTCTTCGACACGCTGAGCATCTGAAGATGGCGCCCCATGATCCTGTTTTCTTGCGTCATCTTAGTGACGTCCTCGGACGTCGTCTTTATGTTTGTTTCCTTACGTTAAATATTGAATGCAGCCTGTCGTTGATTTCAAGTGCAGCTTGCTTTCGAGCACGCAATAAACGAGAGAGCTCTTGGTCAACTTCTTCACAAAGTTTGAGTTTATAGATGAACCGCAAAGACATATTCACAACAGGAGGCCCCGTGAATGCGCGCTGCCCATAGTGTAGTTTGTGTAGCAAACTAGGCCATGAACATACTTCTCAAGGTATGGGATGATTGGGAACACTATGCGGATGGCCATCTCCACATGCACGTTATTGTTCTGGACATAGCAGGGTGATGCAGTGTAGGTTGTGAATGGTATACCTTCATGAGTGGTTTAAAAGCACGACTCGGTTACTTCTCTCGCGATGGTGCCCTAATCGAACGGCGCGTGAGGCGTTTCCCTTCCTTTTTTTCTTTTTCGCCAGTAATATTAGGATTTATCTGCGAACCGCAGCATGTCGCATTCGTGTTGCTCACCGATCATCACAACCATCTCACCTCCGTTCTGCGTCACAGAGCAATGAATCACGCCGTGGAATGTTTTACAGTGAAAGCGAGATCACAACAAGGGTCGTGCGTGCGCCATAGTTTTCCGCCGCCACCGGTGTCCGTAACCATTATTGAACAAAATACGCAATGAAAAACACAAAGGACACAGCGAGATTCGAACCCGGGTCTCGTGCGGGCCAGCACAGTATTGTATACCGCACAGCCATGCCGGTGCTTGAAACTCCGTTTCCAACTTGCCTTGCAGGCTTGATGTCGGAAAACAAATCGTGTTAGTATGAGTATCGATCGTTAGTATGACAATGCGAATAGTGTATCGAGTGGGTCGTCCAATGGTCCGATTCAGCTTGTTCTTGTTTACCCACTTCAGGTAGAATTTCTTCGTCGTCGTCAGCCGCTGCACAAAAAAAAAAGTGCACAAAATTTCTTGCAAATGTGCAGTGGATATCACGCTTCTCCGAAGACTGAAGAAAGATAGCATTGTGAATACCGGTGTACTACGCGAAAATTATTTATGGCGTAGTGTGTACCCTGAAAGTGTGCTTGTAGCAGTTCCTTGGTTAAAATATCTCGGTTAAATAAACCTCGGTTAACCTCGGAGCATACCTCGGTTAAAATAAATGAATACAATGGGAGCTGAGGGACTAAAATATTTTACCTTGCGCGCATTCACCGATGCCGATTAGAAGGTGAAAGCTGGGTCAATACTGTCACGGGGTCGTGACGTGGCCGAAGACAGGAGACTTCTTGTTGGGATTTAACTGTTTATTTGGGCGAACCTGTGCCCGGTAAACGGAAAGTTCAATTACAGCAGCAGTCTTGCACTGATAGCAGTCTTGGACTGATAGCGGCGAACGGAGCGTCGGCCTTCGATCAACAACTGACAAGCGGCGAAGCGCGTCGGCATTTATACTCTTGCCGTCGAATGTTCTAGCGTTATCGCTGGCGGTGGCGTACGTTCCAGAACAATCTGTACCGTTCGCACAGTGGGCGTGATCTTATCGAAATGATCTACTACAGTCCGGAACCTTCTCGAAAACTGCAGGCGAGGTTTGCGCTGAGAATCGTGTCGTGTTTTGGGACGATAACAAAAAACTTGGGAAATGGAACGTGGCAATACAAATCAACGTTCTCACGACAAAAAAAAAAACAAAAAAAAAGAAACACTGTGTTCCTTATGCAACCTCCCAAGACGACTTAATGTCGAATGCTATCCTTTATGACTATAGTCCTCATCATCATTACCATAATTGATTACGATGGATGATTTTTGATGGCGTTCATCTCGTCGATGACTACAGCAATGACGGTGGTCACTCTTCCCGTTTGACGAAGCATGCGAGGCTTTCAAAGTACTTCAAATGAAACAAAAGAAGTGGCGTTTGCGTGACTCGACCAACTGACGACAATGGAGTAACGCGGAAAAGGTTCGTTCTGGAACACACCGGACCAGGCCCTGCAGTGTGTTGTGGGTCGGGCCGAAGAACTATGTGACACCAGCAGTTTTGACAAGCATGACATGAGGCACGACGAGCCAAGTACCTTATTGGAATCTTTCGGGACGTCTTACTCTTTCATACTAATTATTGGCCGTAATTCTTGTCTCGGCGCGGGCGCTGTCACACGCAGTGGTTCATTGCCGAGGTAAGAAATATATATAGGGCAACGAAATTTCAGGAACGGGCGTAAAAACGTAGCCCCAAGCGTAACGCGGACAAAACGGAACTGCGAAATGAATGTAGCCGACCAGACGGTCAGGCAGAAGTAAAACAAATTTACCAATTAAATCGTCTCTCGTTAGTTATAGCAAACATACCGCTTACAGAACTTGGAAGCGATGGCATCACTGGAAGCGGGTCGAGGTCATGTGGCTAAGCGTCCAAGTCAAGCGTACTGATAGCAGTAAATGCACAAGTTTATTGCGCCGATATCGATGTGCACAGCCAACTTGCGAGTTTTATTCTTCGCTTCTATACGGATATTTCGCCCGTGGACAATGACGGCGTCGACGCCGGCACATTATTTTCAGAGACTAGCCCCCGTATTCACAAACGCTCCTCGACTCGACTTTCACCCATCACTTGACAGAGTTGAGCACTGCGCCACAGCTCGGCTAAAAAATGGCGTTGTGCTACTCAAGAATCGCGGCAGATTATCGCTAATACGCAGTGACTTGCCGTGCCTAGAGACGGCGCTTCCATCGGCTTTCTCAAGTGAAGGTGAAACGCTGAGTGAAGGGACGTTCTAGAATACGGGGGTAGGTCTCCTTCACGCCGTCACGTCAAGCTTTCCGAGGTATTAGGGGCGCACACCCGCGTCTCATGCATGAGCAAGTGATATGCGAGTTTTGTGCCACACGTGACTGACGGAAAGAATTTCAGGACTTGTCTCACAAGGAGGTCAAATTATTTTATGACATGCGAATTGTGTTGGATATATATTTGCATACGCCAGTTTTGGCGTATACACCAAGTTTTGGAGACGACCACGAGAGCCATGCACAGTACAAATGTAGGCGGCAAGGTGAAAGTGCCCTTGATTCTCTTAAGAAATGATTCGCATTAACAAAAATACGATACAGAATGGTGCTATGGGCGAAAACTTAATAGCACAGCGTTTAATGCGGCCGATGAGGGTGAACGCGCAGTCTCGAGGCGTCGTCTAGAGGCCCATAGCATCGACGAGCTCATAAACGCAGTTGCACTGCTGCAGACGAGCTTGCCAGGATATCAGCTCGTCGCGCTCGGCGCGCCCTCGGTTCTCGGGTAGCTCGGAGCGCAGTTTGTGCAGCACGCAGTCCATCACGGCGCCCAGCCACATCACGTTCCCGTAGAAGCGGGGGGCTCCGCGGTCACTGCGTGTGGCACGCAAACGTAAAATGCGTCTTCAAAAAAAGAAAGAAAAGAAGCAGTTGCGATTTCACCGTTGAATACGACAGTTTACCAAATGAATAGCGCGAAAAAAAAAAATAAGAGACGAAAAAGTGTGCCGGACGAGCTCCGCAAAAGCTACCACTTTGTTAGTGTATCTTTCTTTCCTTACCAGACCATACGGCACACGCAGTGTGTGACGAATGTTGTTTAACCATTTTGTGCATTGTATTGCGCAATAAATGTTTCAGTTGGTAGTCAGCAGTCCTTCCATGTGCCACGTCTTTCTGTCTTTTTTTTTCTCTCATGCTGTTCATTAAGTACACAGCCGTACCAGCTAGCCAGTTTAGTACACAACCGTACCAGCTTAAGTACAGATCTTAAACAGCTGAAGCATGAAAATGTAATAACGCGTACTAAGGAAACAACGAACACGTTAAAGAACCCCAGGTGGTCAGAATTTCCGGAGTCCTCCACTATGGCGTCTCTCATAATCATATGGTGGTTTTGGGACGTTAAACCCCACGAATCAATCAAATCAAGGAAACAACGAGTCCGTTGTTACCTTTTTGCGCTTCAGCTGTTTAAGGCATGGAATATCAATTAGCCCGCTCCCACACCTTGCTTAAGTATACAACCGTACCATTAAGTGCATATTCGTGCCAGTTAGCGAGCGAGCCAACCTAACTAAATGTACCAACGTCACTGGCGAGTTGAAGCGCATAAATGTTTATGGGCGCGTGCATGCACTATAAATGGCGCAGGAAATTCACACGACCTGAGCAGGAGCATCACTTGTGACGTCCAACCACTACAGTAAAGCTTGATTGAGAAAAAAGATACTGCCTGGCGTTGCACAAATATCACTATACTTTGCCCGTTTAAACGGCTGGCCCGTGTGAATGAGAAAGCCAGTGAACTACGTCGTGTTACTCCTTGCTTCTCAATATTTTGCTAGCATCCCCGCTCTCACATCCAGAGTCGACAGAAACGTGCCGTTTATATTTATGACGTCATGCGTGACGTTTCTGTTTGGGTCACGTGATACATTCGCATGTTTTCGGCTGTCTCACTGTTTAGCATATGAAAACGCACCACAGGGATGGAAGGAATGATGGGACAGACAAACGCTATGAGGCGAAGTACGTATGCCTTCCCCGCTTGTCATGTAGGCTACCTCTCTTTTCTTCTTACTAGCCGATTTTCGATATGCTGAAGAAACGAGCCAAAACAGCACTGCATCTGAATTACTTTTAAAATTCTGTAGTTACCTTACTTTTATAGCCAGCACAGAAAACAGGTAGCAAACATTACGTAATAGTACCGGGTATGATGCGAATAAATACGATATGCTCCACACGGACCATCATCCATTTTGTCACTGCTGATGCTAACGCATTAAATAAGTTCATCGGTTGGTTACTAGAACGTACCCAGACTATCACAAATTTAAATTCGTTTTGTATGACACTGCGTACACTGTCTTTCAGAAGTCCTCCGAATCCACGTAAATTTTGCACAGGTATCAATAAATGTAGATTTGTCAAAAACGTCACAGTTTCGAAGCAATAAGCACGAACCAATGAATGCGATAGCAGTGAATTGAAATAAACGAAGTAAGACAAGCAGCCAACTCCTTTAACATACCGACCTATAGCTGCAGCAAATAAAGCGCCCCTCGAGATATGTGCAGCTTTAGCAGAAACTGGGTAGTGAGAATATGGCTTGCACGAAGGTATATGTATATTTGAGCCGTATGCTAATCCCTGTAAAAATAAAGAGTGTGCGACAACGCCCGGAGACTAATTCAAGTACACAGTTTCTGCCAGAGCCAAACAGCACGTCTTAAATAAATGGCATTTCTACCTGAATTCCGAACGAGGGCTGTCATTCACATTTTCTTTGGACGCTGCGTCGTGCCTGTCATCGTCCTCTGCACACAAAACATCGGAAAAAAATGTCGCCGTTTCACTAAATAGGAAAGCACGTGTGAAAACTGATATAAAATAGAAATACAAAGAAGAAGTAGTTTCACTATCGCGCTTTCTGTGACTCGAGTTTGGGCACGGCTGGTCTGGAGGCACGCTTGTTCTTAGAAGCGCACACTTCCAGACCGGCCGTGGTTTGACGACTGGCTTTGTCTAACCTTTACTGCGTTTCTTCGAAAGACCCTTTGCATAAATCTAAGTAAGATATGACGTGTTTATTATACACAACCTTAAACTCAGTAGTGGAAAAGACAAAGGGGGACAGAAACTGGTTAGGTTTACTCTACGCTTATTCTCCTTCTTTCGGGTAAATCGTAATGGCGGAGTGGCAGGGGCGAAGCGAGGGAGTGGCACACCAGGACGCATAATGTTAAGGAAAAAGACGAAACGCCCTGTAAGTTGGCAAAATACTGTGGCAAATTAGAACAGTGTTTCAAGCTTGAAATCATTTCTCAATTAACTCTGTCTCAAAAGAGCAATAGTTAGTCGACTGAATCGTGGTTGAGTGGACGTGGCAGTGTCACAATGAATCGACATCTTTTAATTTGATGAGCAAAACGTGCCTTCAGAGTCGATGGCGAAGGACAGGCATCCGGCCAAATGCGCTTTCAGGCCGGCGCTCTCGATCGAGATGGGCGTCGTCCTATTGGGCAGCCGGTACTCGAGGCTCGCCGCGTCGGTCATGGCCACCAGCAGCTTGTCGGCGTCCACGCCGGTGTGCCGGAATCCGAGGGCGCGTTCAGCCACGGCCAAGCAGCAGGCTGCCTGCTGAACCAGGCTGCGGCCTTGCGCCGCGCTGCGCAGCTGCCACAGACAAAGGCACGGTCATATTGCGTGGTTCATGAACCGGAATTATACACAAGGCGCAAATACATGAGCCGACAGCAGCGGATTTAATAGGCTTGTGCGGCTGAAATTTCATACTTGGTTTCATAGACGTGTGGCAGGGTTCCCCTTAATGGGGAGGGGGGGGGGGGGGGTCGATGGTTTGTTGCAACGCTTTACCGCCCTACTAGGTCATGTATGAGACTGACTTTGCGCCCCCCCCCCCCCATTCATAGCGCCCCATTCCTAATATATTGATGTATGGGACTGGCTTAGCGCATCTTGCGCATAAGTGCATTACAAAAATCCCCCCTCCCCCCCTGCATGCGGCGGCCTAGCTTGGCTTCTTCATGTAAAAGCTTCTGTGTTGGACCGAGAGTTTCAGGGCTGGCCGAGTCGTTCCGATTACAAAAAGTACGTTGACTCGACGAGCTACAACCGATAAGCCAGGCGCAATTAAGAGACACTAAAGGCAAATTATTAAGTAGGTGTGTATTTCTGAAATGGTGTTTCGTAAACTTCATAGTGTTTGTTTCTTGCCAACGAAATGCTTAGATGACGATGATATGATGGATTTAACGTCACAAAATCACCATATGGTTATGTGAGACGCCGTAATGGAGAGCCTCGGAAACTTAGACCACCTGGGGTTCTTTAACCTGCACCCAAATCTCAGCACACGGGCCTACAGGATTTTCGCCTCCATCGTAAATGCGGCCGCAGCAGCCGGGATTCAATCCCGCGACCTGCGGGCCAGCAGACGAGTACCTTAGCCACTAGACCTCCACGGCAGGACAACGAAATGCTTAGTTTAATAAAAGAGAATTGTGCTCTATTGTTCCGCATAACGTTCGCACAATTCAAGTAATTCGCTTCCGATAACGGACTTCTGACGTAACATTCATCATGCGAGCACTGCCCGACGGCTGACTTTTATAGGAATCAGATTGAAATGCAAACGTTTAATATCCGCAGGGCAATGGCATGTTTGTAGTCTGGGTTAGTTAGACTCCTCGCGATCAATCGTCTCGGGTCCTGTTACGCCATCGAGCTTATGTAACATGGCGCGAGTCTTGTCCTGAGTTTACCTTCGTTTCTTGTTTACTAAGCCGCTGCTCTGTTTAATATCGACGTCGTTCTCTAGCGTTGATATTACACGCTGACGTAGTATCTTTGCTTCCGGCGTCTCTTCAAATTGCAGTCGGGTCAAACTGGCACTACGGGTAAGCGAGAAGACAGCAACAACGGTGCCATCCGTTGTCCAGGCATGTCATCTCGCACTTGCCTTTTGGTAAGCAGTTCGTGTGAACTTGAAGAGTGTGTCTTAAGACAAAAATATGAACATGAAAAAATACACTGAGCTAATTGCTATAGCTATAATTATGTTAGCATAGCAGCGTTGAGAAACATGCTGCACGTAGCCCCCCCCCCCTTTTTCCCCTCTCCACAAAAAAAAAGAAAGAAAAGGAGGCAAAGTTAACAAAGCAGTTCGATAGCGGCTGCTGTTTTCGATAGGTCGGCCGCCCTTGGTAATACGGAAATAAGTGAAGATTTCCTGCGCCGTGCCATAGTCACATTACCCACGTCCACTTTGCTTATCAAGATAAGCGGATTGATATAGCCTATATAAAGATAAACTACGGGTTTGAACCATGTGTGCTGTATACTTTCATTTGAGGCACTCACTGACGTCACCCCGTACTCATGAAGTTTCTGCCATCACAAATAAAAGCAGTGTTTCCTCCAGAACATTTCGATATGTTTTATTTTTCTTAATCGCGAACACTAAACAACAAGCACTTGATTCACGCCACAGATACACGTAAGAAAACATTGCAAAGTTAATTTAAAAAAGAAGGTTTACGAGACGTTTTGCAGAAACGCGACCGAATTATCAGCGATGCTCTCTCTCTTTCCAGTGATTACAGTAATAACTTAATTCGCACTTAATTAATCTGGATACTTTGATATACCACTTACGTATTACAGCTGAGTAATAAAGTTGTTCGCACTTAATGTTTTCGAACCATACCAACAGCACAAGTGTACAATCATAACAATAACCTTTTTACTCAGAAGAAAACACAGGTGTAATTATATTGCTCAGTCTCAATTACATGCTTCAAATGCGCTATAATAGATGTTTGGAGAAAAGGTGAGGGTTTCGAAAGAACGAACACCCTTTTTGACGCCGGCTTTGGTCCACTGCACTTACCGTGATGCGTGACAGGGGCTTTCCCACGTAACTTAGCTCGAACACAATGAAGTGCCGCGTTAGGCAGCATTGATTTGTGCCTGCAACGAGAAGAATGATGACGAACACAGAGTAACCTGTCGGCATGGAAACTCGCATGGCTACAAATGCAGCATCAGTGTGGATGCTAAGCTGTAATAAAGGATCTCTGACACAAAATATCGAAGACGAGGTAATGAGCGAGATATTTATGTGGAGACATGCACAACATTCTAAGAGATATCAGGGACAAATATAGCCTAGAACAAGTTTGAAATGAATTTTCAAAGTGCCCGCCGCGTGAGTAAGTGAACTGCGGAGCCCTCTGGCGACGCTGACCGACATCAACGCTGGGGCAATGTAAACAAATTTACGTCACGAGTTTGTGTTGGTTGGTTGCTGGCACGCGCCTCGCGCTTGCGCTACCTGCAATTTCCTCCTCCATGTTTGCGGTTTCGCGCGTGCTGGCCATAGAGTTTTCTAAAATTAACTAGAGTGTACTCTGGCGCTGCGATCGTTCAGCGACCATGGGAACGATGGGTAGTACACACATTTGCCTAGTCTTCGTACTTGCGGGTGGCGAATCGTACTTGTGGCTTCGTTTATTGCTGTGTTTCGGTTTTGTCTTAAAAGAAAGATTCAACCCTTTTGAAATTTGATACCCGATTTGGAAAGGTAAGTCTTAAAAAAAGGTGGCGAAGCGCAACCGCTGAACATTTGCTAATATTTGTTTCGTAAGAAAACAGCTTCAAGCCACACGAACACACATGGAGCCAGAAGCAGGCCAGAAGTACGAAGATTAGACAAATGTGTGTACTACCCATCATTCCCATGCTCGCTGAAGCGCCGTGCATTGCATCTCCCGTAGACTTTAGCGCCAGAGTTCCCTCTAGTGTATATTGGGAAACTCTATAATGCTGGCTGCCAGTGCGGCGCCCGCTCACTAACTTTCGCGCGTGGATGCCACGTCACAGTTTTGCGTGGTCACGAGGCCAGCTGTGTTTACCTTGTCGCCTAAACTGCTCCTGCCTGCCGCGGCGCTCTCAGAAAGCGAAACTGAATGCTGGGCGCTCTAAAAATCTCTATCAATAAATAATCGTTGCGCAAACAAGGTTTCCAGCCGTGATAAGCAGGTCATAGGATACCCGCAGTAAAAAAAAAAAAAAAATCGATGCAAAATTTTTGTTTTCGTGTCAGTGCTCGTTTAAGAGGCTCATTAAAACAAACACCACGTACAAAAGGTGGGCGAAGGATCACATCAGTACAATTACTACGTCTTCCAGTTAAAAAAAAGTAGTAACGAAGTGCTAATACGCAATCAACAGCACGAACCCACATGTACAAAGGAGGTTAAATAATTAATTATCTGTACGTCTAACAAAACAATTGTTTAAGAGTCGTACGAGCGATTTGCGCCACTCAGAAAAAATGACACTTTGCTACTTATTTACAGTGATAATTGCATCAACACACGCAAAAAAATATGGCAGGCAGAAAAAACAGCGCCAACTGTTCACGTTACGCAGTTTCATGCGTAAGGAGATCGTCATGTACTCGGGAACAGATTATTTCTGTGGGAAACCAAATAAAGTGGCTATAGTGTGTGTACCCTTCCATCGGCGGAAGGCCGCAAGCAGATCGGAGGCGTCGGGGCTGCCACCGTCTGCGCCGGCCATCTCGGAGGCGAGGCTCTCGTTCAGGGACTCGCTCGACGAGGCGATGTCCTTGTTGCCGCTGCGCAGAAGCCACTCCGGGAACTGGTCGAACACGCACGCAATCCTGCTCGCGCAGTGAGTTTGTGTGCATTAAAAAGTCTCTCCACAATCATGTTGCATAATTAAAAAAATGTTGTAGACGGTTTAAATTAATACTGACACCAATTTTCGAAGCTGACTTTATTTTTTCACACAGGTGTGCTCAGATTTGGGTGCACGTTAAAGAACCCCAGGTGGTCGAAATTTCCGGAGCCCTCCACTACGGCGTCTCTCATAATCATATGGTGGTTTTGGGACGTTAAACCCCACATATCAATCAATTCTTTCACACAGGTATGTACACAGAAAGGGCTCTGAACAAGTGTGAAGGTGGGAAAGTGCTGATAAGATTTACATAATGAAGTTAACTTTTGCATGGCGCGACCACTGACATCGATAGTAGCGTGACGTTGTGCTACAATGTCGATTTGGGTGGCTTCATGCGTCAGTAGGGAGTAAGTATTGACGTCATCGCGGCTGTCATTTTGTTGTATAGAAAACACAGTGAAAGGCACACATTGTTATCTCGATCTTCTTATCACCAGAAAGTCAAGCTGCGAACTGTACAACAAGATGGCGCATGACGAAGTCATGTGAATACTCGCTATAGCTAGTCGTGATGACGCTTGGCACCAATACACATAAAATAGCCCCTTGCGCGTCACCGAAAACATTTAAAACCGCTTGTGGACCATCAGCGGAAGCACGCAGCGGAGCGGCCGTGGAAACCTCACGATATCTCGTGCCAGAACGTGATGTGAAGCTAACACAGTGTCGTGGTGTCTGGGAACAGTAGAAACAGAAACTATCTTTTATTAATATGTACTTAATTTTTCAGGTCCCTCTCACACTTATTAGTACATATTCTAGGCTCTTGTACTTCAATTTGACGTAAAAAAAGAAAACCATTAAAGTCAGTATGCACGTTTTAGATTCCTGCATCTCTAGAGTTCAGTAACCAAATTACGACCTAGAAAAAGTAGCTTGTTTTCTAAATATGGGGAAATTGACTGCTCAGAATCAACGCCAATTGCACTTGTTAACAATATAGCCTTGAGGTTCATAGGTGAATAGCAAAACAAAATATGCAAGATCCTCTAACCGTTCAACCTCGATGAAATTCGGTGTTCGGTAGTGGGTCCCATGCTTCAACGTGCTCAGCTTGCTGGAACGCAAAACAAAGGTACATGTTAATGACAGGCAGCGAAAGTATCTCTTGAAATTGACCTGCCTATAGTTTTGAACCGATCAGTGTGAAATAAAAAAAAAATCTCTTTTCGTTTACATGACTCATGCTGGAGAGGGGGTCTTTCGTAAGATATTACTATTAAGAACGAAAATTATGAGTATCCCGTAACGATTTTAGACCCACTAACAAAATAAAAATGCACAAGAAACAGTTCATGGCTACGTGAGAGAAAAGCGACACTTTGCAGCTGCCGAACTCTAGAAATTTTTCCATTATTAATTCTCTTACCCACACACACCGAGACAAGCTAGTTTCAGGGGCTGACGTAGAATCTTTTCCTCACCTCAACGAACGTGTACACATCTACACAAGTGCCTCGAAAGATTTTCGTTTTCGTGATTCTGACGCAAGAGTCAGACCTGTATTTCTAACATGCACCTTCATAGAGATTATCATACCTGCCTGGTTAGCCCAACACAGGTGGACCAGACAGAGGTTAACGAGGAGTAGGTCTCTCCTGACAGTTAGCGCTCGGTGGCATCACTTTGATATTATTTGTCGCTGATGGACGTCATTGGTGTGCGTACATTCTATGTTTGAAAACTTTACTTACCTTCCTTGATCGTCATGTTGGTATCCTCCAAAATAATCTTCATGCTTACCCTGCCCCGATAAGCAAAACAACTGAGCGAGGTCAATAATGATTGCATACAGATACGTTCAGCTTTAAAAATAATGTGCCTTTATAACTGCTATTCGACCTATAGGTGACTACCAGCCTGCAATCAACGGACGTAAGATGCATCCGTTATAACACCTGTAGGTATACTAAAGACCCTCTTCCCACGGTCTCTCTCACTGGTGATAACCGGATTAGTTAGTGTCTTGCGTCTTTGCGTCTAAATGCGCTTGTCTTTAATCACTTATAATGCAGACATTCAGGGGAAGATGGGAGACAACTACGCTTGTCGAAACTTCGAATCAAGTGACATCCCGTGTTCACAAATTTTTCATTGCTACAGGTAGTAATGCAATTGCAATAAGGCATACTAAATCACTAGTTTTCTTCAAGAAACAAAAAGCAAAAGAAAAAAAAAGAAATCCAGCTACGGTTGAAGTACATGAAGCCCAAACATTCAAAGTGTCACCACTAACTTACAGGCAGCCCTTAATGGCTGAGGCGATGGTGTCGACCTGCTGCTCGGTAAGGTCGCCCGAGACGGGCACCACTTTGAGTACGGTCCGCCTGGGCACGGAGGTTACCTGGAAGACTTCGCTGTTGCGTCCGTGGGCCAGCCATTTGGAACGGTGCTGATTCCTGGGTCACCCACACGCACGAGTAAGTGAGAGCCTTACATGCCTCGAAGATCGCGAAAAGTTACCGTCGGCGTCGTCGTCGGCAACACGAGTTAGGCCACGAATCACCACGTGATGGCGTAACCCTACGACGCCGTAATTACGTCACAAGTCAGTAAAATATGACACTATCGCAAAGTGCCATGATGACGTCATCACATTATATATAATAGCTTAGTCAAACGTGGGACTATCCCGGAAGCACTATAGAAAAGCCCCTTTAAATTACCATAATAAATTACACTAGAAAACCGTATGAGGTGAAAAAAATTTCCAGTGACTTCGACCTCGCAGGTTATGTGAAGGCGCGATGGGGTAAGAAAAATGTGGTCTTTGATTTCGATTAATCTTCGCCAAGTGCATATTAAGCAGTGTAGCTTTTTCTTTTTTAGCTGCGTTTCTAAATTATCCTGTTTCAATAAGAAAGGAAAGCCATGTAAGCCACAAGAAAGATGCGAAAATGTAAGACTGCTAGCAATACCACCGTGAAGCTGCCGCACCAGATTGTTAATTACTTTTGGCAGCGCCTGCTCGAACTAATGGTAACTGCATGGGTAAAAATAAATAATGCTGTACTATACACTTGAACAAATATTGAACTTGGACAAATTCAAAAACTTTCACTGCACCGAGGCGGCCCATAATGAGAATTCATTGCGGTTCTCGCTGTCTATTAAGCCTTTAAAGTAGAAGCGCGCACGCATAAAAGTGAGGATGTCAATTAATTGTTCAATAAAACAAGTAGTTACCCGAATCTCTTAAACTGCGATTGAATTACGAAATGTTAAATGAATGAATGAATGAATGAATGAATGAATGAACACGCAATCGAAACGCCGACATCAGCAGACAGTGGCCAATAGTTAGCCAACACTATGCTACAGTAGTGGCCATAATTTAGCCAACGTTTGCCCACAATGGCCCACTTTAGTCAGTGTTGATAGTATGCGAAAAAAAAATGTGGCAGCTAGCTTCCACTTTTTAAGGCGAGTTGAATCCGGTCAAAGCTATATTCGACATGTTGGACACGTCCTGTTGCAGAAAAAAAAATCCTTGACAAATACAATGCTGCACCATGCGAATTGTGCGCGCAGCTTCATGTTCGGACGAGGCCAACTGTGTTCGAAGTTTTTTTGCTTTTCCGCAGTTGTCGCAATGTGTACCATTCGTTACATTTTGCCGCATAAACTGCCAATGCTCGAGTACTACGCACACCACTCTGTGCATTGCAGGCGTCCCTAACCAAGCGAAACGCCGACAGCCCTGTTATGACGAGCGAAGTCAGCCGCAATGCACATGCCAGTCCTGTGTTACAGTGCCTAGTATACGCTCCAGCTCCCACTGAGGGGCCAGCGCGCATTAATGAGCAAAATAGGAGTTAGACGTCATAAGCTCGCGGTATCGACAGACTCCGCGTTCCCCCTCTTTCGTCTTCGTTCGCTCTGTCGGTTACGTTGACAACGTTAATGCCAGCTGCGACGCCGCTCAATGCAGACACGGACACCCAAGCGCTGCTCTCTGAAAAACTCCCAAGCATTTCCCCGAGGGTGAACATGGTTAAGTGCGAATGCACGGGGTGATGCTATGAGGGGGAGTAAAGTTAAAATCCGTTGGCGACGCTGATATCGGTGTCAGTAACGCGCCTTATATTGTTATGCCAGCGAGTCCTCGTCAAACGACCGTGCCTCTGAAAAAGGCAATCTGGGTCAAGGCCAGCCCGCAGTCCGCCTGGCGCGATCAACTCGACGGCGTGAACACGTGCGGCGCTTCTCTGGCCCACGTGCATTGAGTCAGCTGCGCACGTGACAGCGAGCCGGCGTCCTCGTGTCTGGTGGTCTGACGCATGGCGCGGCGACCCCATTGGAGGAATCTGCCCTGACGACCAGCGGCGCTTCTGATTGGACATTTTGGTTGGACCCGGTGCAAATAAAAGAAGCCCTGCGGCGCGTCGCGATCGGCGGTCCTACGAGAGAGGAGTCCCCATGTCGGAGAGCCGACATGTGTGTGAGTCAGCGGTCTTAGGCGAAAAGTTGACCTATGTATTAGAGAGGAGAGCTCGGCTCTTCGAGTCTCTGTCGGCCCCAGTGCCGAAATTGTAACGCCTCTGTATATATGCTGTACATAAACCTTGTTTAACTCACCGTCGTCTCGTCCGCTCGTCTTATCAGCTCTGCGCAGAAGCAGTCGCGGGCTGAGAAACATACGCTACCAAACGGCTGGTGACCTTCCCGGCGGAGTTGAAAGCAGTGGCGCCTTCGGGGCCGTGTTGGCGTCTCCGTCTTTCGCAACAGTGGTGGCTTCGGCGGGATCGGTCCGTCTTTCGTAACAGTGGTGGCAGCGGTGGGATCGGCCGGCGTCAGCGACATCGATGCGGTGAGTGCCTGATGTTTTCCCCTCAGTTCACCAGACTACTCTAGCTCAGGTTGTAGTAGTTTAGAGAAGGGCTGTGTGAAGCATTAGAGTGAGCTTTGATCGTTTCAAGCAAAGTCGAAGTGCTTTGAAACCAAAGTTAATGCGGAGGGGGTAAACACGGGAGAGTGAAAATTGCTTGCGCGTCTTGCTAGTTGACTTATAGTGGGTACGGCAAGTAAATTGTTAACAGGGGCAAACAGCAAGAGGCTAGTGTGAACGATGGAGAACCTTAAAGTGAAGGAACTCATCGAAATTTGTGAGAAACTCGGCATTACTTTGGGCCGTGCGAAACGAAAGCAAGCGATCCTTGAGATCATGAAGGATGAGGGAGTGTCGGCTGAGGAAGTCGATGAGGCCTGGGTGGATATTAAAGCACGCCGTGAGGAGGCTGAAAGGCGAGAAGTAGAAGCTCGCGAAGAAGCTGAAAGGCGCGAAGCTCGCGAAGAAGCTGAAAGGCGCGAAGCTCGCGAACGTGAAGAAGCTGAAAGGCGCGAACGTCGCGAGGAGGCCGAGAGACAGGAGCGTCTCGAGTTGAAACGACTAGAATTGGCAATCCTACAGTGTTCGCAGGCGCCTAGCGTAGCTTCTCCAACAGTTCAGGTCAGCGGTTTTAGAATTCGGGACCAACTGCCACCGTTCGTAGTAGGCGAGGACATGGCGAAGTATCTCGTCAAGTTTGAACACGTCTGTGAGCGAAACGCTTTGGAGCGGTCTCTTTGGGCGCAGAACCTGTTAGCTCTTCTTCCCGGCGAAGTGTCCGACGCGATAACTTGCTTGTCTAGGGAAGCGTTTGAGAGCTATGACGAGGTCAAGGAAGTGCTCTTGAGACGTTATAAGTTATCACCCGAGGCTTTCAGGCAAAGGTTCCGGTATGCTGAAAAGGGGAATGAGTCACACGTTGACTTCGCGTTTCGTCTTAAGGCCGATTTAATTGAATGGCTCAAGGGCGAAGGTGTTTATGACGACCGCGATAGAGTGGTGGAATGCGTTGCATTGGAGCAATTCTACCGCTGCATCGAGGATAATGTCAGGCTTTGGCTGCAGGACAGACTTGGTGAAGTACAGCTAAACAAGGCAGCAGAGTTAGCTGAGGAGTATTATACTCGCCGAAAGTTGCACAGCAGGGCAGTGCGCGTTGAAAAGGATGAGAGAAAAGGGGGCTTTTCAAAGAAACCTGATCAACGGAAACCCGCTCCGCACCGTTATTTCAAGGACCCGTCTCTTACGAAGGACAGTGTAGGGGAAGGGCAAACAGAAGCGGAGAAATCGAGTGAGGTTTCTACCACACAGGCATTTGAATCGGAAAACAAACGGAAGCCGCTAATCTGCTACAACTGCAAAAAGGAAGGACACATCGCGAAAAACTGTCAGGAAAAGTTTGCCTTCGCAACAATCCGAGAATCAGAAAAAAATATGCGGTTGTTGGAGCCGTATCTCCAAGAAATTAGGGTGAATGAGAAAACGTGCCGAGCACTTAGAGACTCAGCGGCAACCATGGACGTTGTCCATCCTTCATTGGTGTCTCCGGATGACTTTACAGGAGAATGCGCGTGGATCAGGCAGGTCGCCGAGGAGCAGAGTGTTCGCTTACCAATCGCCACGGTTGTCATTAAAGGCCCGTTCGGTGAGCTTCGCACCGAAGCGGCTGTGTCTGCCGCGCTAAATGATCGTTTTCCTTATCTTTTCTCCAACAACTCAGAGCAGCTTCTCAAAGAGCAGGGCAAATCGTTCTTCCCCAACTTAGCGTGCATGGCTCTCACGCGATCGCAAGCGCGGAAGCTATCGCGGCAGCTTGATCTGGTTCAATGCGGTGAACTCTCAAGTGACCTTGTCGGCGGGTCGACGGAACCCCAGAAAGGAAAGTTTCCGCATGAGTCATGTGAGCAGTCACGCGAGCGGCCCATCGCCGAACCGACCGGCGCGGTTTCCGTAGAAAGGGGAGACGACATGGCGCCCTTGAGTCAGAGCGAGAGGGTTGCAACGCTCTCGCCTGTAGCGGAAAGTTGGAGCGAGCTGCCGAGAGTTGATCGAGAGACGCTCATTCGAGAGCAGCGTGAGGACCTCTCGATTGAAGCGCTAGTGGAAAGCCAAATTGAAGCGCTAGTGGAAAGCCAGGAAAACGCGGCAAAAGTGCTGCCGAAGGAGCACTACGAGGAATCGGTGAAGAAGCGTGCTTTTGAAGTAGGGAGTCAGGTAATGCTGCTGCAGCCGTTCAAAAAGAACAAGCTTGAGGTTGATTGGGAAGGGCCCGCCAAAGTATTGTCGAAGCCTTGCGATACAAATTATGAAGTGAAATTAGGAAGGCGGCCGGACAAAATTTACAACTTGATGAAACCATACGTTCAACATCAAGCGGTCGTAAATCTGTTGTTGAATGCTTCAGAGGAAGAGGAAGCAGAAATTTTGAGTTCTAGTGAGGTAATTGAAGGGGGATCGAAAGTAATCCGGGAGCAGATAAACCTAGAGCCTAGCTTAAGTGAAGGAGGACCTGAGAAAGAGGACCTGAGAAAGATTGGTTCCGAGTTTGAAGACGTGTTTTCGGACCGCCCCGGAAACACGAGGGTGATCGAACACGATATCGAGCTAAGCGGTGAGGAGTCAATCCGTGGCAAGCCGTATCGTTGTTCCCCTGTGCAACGTCGCAAGTGTGAGCCGCTCTTGGTGCCGCATAGGTATCGTCGCCTAAAAGTGGCCGGTTACTGAGATGGAGCATGTTGCTCCACAGCGCAACTTTGACGTTCGCTAAAAAAAAGGGGAAAGCTAAACGCTAATGCAGGTGCATTGAGCAGTGCGTTCTAGCTAGTACCTTCTCAACCTTTCGGTTTCTGGCTGGCGATTCGGGGCAAAATTTTGACCTCATCACGACCTGGGCTGAGCACTCTCGTTCAGAGTGATCTCAAGGGGCCAACTTTGTGGTATTCTAATTCGTTACGTTGTTGTACGTGGGAAAAAAAAATTTTGAGTTGTCATTTTAAGAGTCTTGTGTCCCACATGTGCCTCTTGATGTAGGGGGAACAAAATTCCGATAGACACGTAGATAGGTATATGTTGTACTATACTTTGTCTGGTGTTCTGTCGGGTGACCGAAGGCACTTGCGTGTGTCGTGTGTTGTCTGTTGTCGATCCGTTCTTGGCAAGTTGCAGAACCATCGACAAGTGCTGAAACCGAAGATGGTCAGAAGTGACGAGTGAAGCTGGTCGACAAGTTGTGGCGACAAGCCAGTGGAGCTGGGATCCGTCGTCAAAAATGGGATGTGTTCCCGGAACAGTCTGGAGCTGCATTCTCCCCATGGCCCTGGAGGCGAACCTGGAGGGACCTGGCGAACGAGCGCACCTGACATCCGAGCCCCGTGGAAGCAGCTCGTCTTTCCGGTGCATTGTCTGGCGGCGGGGGTGCTGTTATGCCAGCGAGTCCTCGTCAAACGACCGTGCCTCTGAAAAAGGCAATCTGGGTCAAGGCCAGCCCGCAGTCCGCCTGGCGCGATCAACTCGACGGCGTGAACACGCGCGGCGCTTCTCTGGCCCACGTGCATTGAGTCAGCTGCGCACGTGACAGCGAGCCGGCGTCCTCGTGTCTGGTGGTCTGACGCATGGCGCGGCGACCCCATTGGAGGAATCTGCCCTGACGACCAGCGGCGCTTCTGATTGGACATTTTGGTTGGACCCGGTGCAAATAAAAGAAGCCCTGCGGCGCGTCGCGATCGGCGGTCCTACGAGAGAGGAGTCCCCATGTCGGAGAGCCGACATGTGTGTGAGTCAGCGGTCTTAGGCGAAAAGTTGACCTATGTATTAGAGAGGAGAGCTCGGCTCTTCGAGTCTCTGTCGGCCCCAGTGCCGAAATTGTAACGCCTCTGTATATATGCTGTACATAAACTTTGTTTAACTCACCGTCGTCTCGTCCGCTCGTCTTATCAGCTCTGCGCAGAAGCAGTCGCGGGCTGAGAAACATACGCTACCAAATGGCTGGTGACCCTCCCGGCGGAGTTGAAAGCAGTGGCGCCTTCGGGGCCGTGTTGGCGTCCCCGTCTTTCGCAACAGTGGTGGCTTCGGCGGGATCGGTCCGTCTTTCGTAACAATATCCAGATGGTAGCGTTGCCTCCGGGACATCCATCGCACGACCCGCTCTCGACGGGAGACTGAGAGAGAAGGTGGGCGCGCGCAGCTGCAGCGAGCGAGGAGAGCGGAGGAGCGAGCGAAGGGGGAGGGGGACTATCAGCGTCGCGTCCGTGGCTTATTCGGTAGAGCGTCGCGCTGCGGCCCGCCAAGTCCTCTTTCTTTTAAAGATAGAGAGAAGACTGCGGACGCCGCCGACGGCGGTGGATGGTTTGGGGTCGCTTATAAAGTGTATTCACACTTAAAAGAGGACGATTGAGAAATTGTATTCGATAACATATTTCTACATATGCGACTTACCCGTTCGGCAGGAAAGCTAGGAAAGTGAGCGGTGCGTCCTGGTTGCACAAGTCCAGCAGTCTGCTTGGGAACACCTCGATGGGCTGCAGGGATAAACGCGTCGCGAAAGTGCTTTTGAAGGTGCATATCAGCAAACACTCTCCTGTCAGTGCAGGTCACCAGACAAATGACGCTTAGGGAATTGTTTTTAACGACACGGTCGCATTCATTGAATGGGTTATCGCATTCAAGAAAAAACAACTATTTGGGCAAGTTGGCTGAAGGCACAATAAAGGTGTTTTCAGCGCAAGCACAGAAGTTATAGTTTGCGACTCGTGTCGTCCCTTTTTGCTTTCTCAGTGTTTCTCGCTGTTGGGCATTTCTTTCAGCACTTCCATGTTTGCGCTGCAAACCTTCTCAATACGCTTCTGTATCTCTTGAACAGTTTTTCTACGACAATGCACGAGAAGTTTGCGCGTGTGATGAGATAGTCAGAATAAAAGAAAGGAATTTCTAGTTTTTTGTTTTTTTTTTTGCGAGTGGTGCGTTTATAATGTTGGACACAACGAAGTGAATCGAATGGCCGGGAAATACGTGGAAGACATTAATTGCTGTCTGTAGTGTACTAATTGGGACATAAATTGCAATAAATTGAATGGGTCGAAAAATCACCCTTTCGGTCAGTGGGATCTGAACCTACCTTTTCAAAGGTTGTGAGCTCAG
Source organism: Rhipicephalus microplus (assembly GCF_013339725.1). Classification (NCBI taxonomy): domain Eukaryota; kingdom Metazoa; phylum Arthropoda; class Arachnida; order Ixodida; family Ixodidae; genus Rhipicephalus; species Rhipicephalus microplus. The sequence continues at coordinate 13,406,245 of NC_051170.1, forward strand.
ACCTCCCTGGGAAGGGTCATATTGCTCTACACTTCAGTTCATTGAAATCTACGTCACATTTAGTACACACTACAGTTGAAGACGGCAATCAAAGTCATCTATGCCTTCACTGGCATAATTGTCTGTTCTATTCATTTGCTTGAATAAGCCGGGGTTTTTCACTAGCTTTACTTTTAATCCTCTGCGGCCAGATACTAAGTATTAAGCAGTGGATGTATTCATTTCACAAGACATTTCTGGCTGAGAAACGATTCTCAAGATGACATTGGTTTAAAATCTAGCGGCACTAGATTATTCAACGAAATAGACGTGTCTTGCTCTTAATTCTTGAAAACAGCTTGGAAAGGTGATTAGTTGAAAAAAGAAAAGTGCAGTGCACAACAACATAAGTGTATTTGACTGGTAGTTTGATGGTTTTATCCTAATATCCCTTTGAGGTGGCGGAAATATATTTTTTTATTGACACCACGTTCACCGTTGTTACGGCGAAGTTTGGATTATACACATTTGAAATCATGATATCAAGTGAAAATAGGGGACTTCGTTTCTCGAATAAGCATGTCGTATATATTTGTTGACACAAGTCCCATTGCTAAGACACTATTGTGTTCGGCTATGGAATACACTTCAGGAGTAAATAAAAATAACCACGTGGCACCTAATATTGCCATCTATGGTATTTTTTAAATAAATTATGCACAGTATGGCACCTGGTTTACGGTATACAGTCATCTCTACTCACCCGCTTGACGCTTTGTTTGCTCTTTATTATGACCTGAGGAAGGTCTGAAAGGCAAGGATGTAAGATTAGATCTAACACAAAGTGGGTCAAAACTCATGCACGGCGTCAACTGAGAAACCAAGACTATGATAGTTACGAACGATAAAGGCTCGTTCACAGTGGCGTCAAGCTCTAGCCACGCGACCAAGTTTGTGACATATGGTCGTAAATGGCTGCTTCAGTCTCAATACCACTGCTCCAGTTCAGTCGTCAGTCGATTGCTGTTCGAGTTTTCAGTCACATGACTGCTGTCGCGAACATCCGAATCACATGCGCAGGAACAAAACGTTATGTTATTTTACGGCGCACTGACAATGCGAGATTTGTGCTGACAGACTTGTGACCACGGGTAAAAGTCAGAGGCATATGTGTGCACCGGTCTGCTTGAGCCGCTTTTTGGCCGCCAATTGCAAACTCGCGCGCAACCAATGTAAGTCGCCGGTGTAAATTGACCTTAACAGTCCCAGAGTTTCAATCCTAGAGTCCCAGAGCGACAAATTTCGATCAACCACGCCCATGCAAGTGCGAAATTATCGGCAAGCTTCTGAAACGATGACCACGTACCGCCCGGAAGCGACCACCTGGCTGACCGCGGTACCTCGCTTATTTCAGACGGTGCGTAGCTGGCTGAGCGTGTTCTCTTGCCGTCGAGACCGCGCTGCGACACCACGCTGCTGGTGGGGACGTCCTCCTCGTCACTGCCGACAGCCCCTTGCTCGTCGTCGTCGTCATCGTCGGTGCTGTCTAGCAGCCTCTGAGTTAGCGAGCCATGTTCGAGCAGCAAGGGACGCTGGTCTACGAGCGGGTACGACTCGGCGAATCGCCTCCACGATGTTTCCGACGCTGAGCGCGACGCGTTTCGAGTGCCGTACACGGTCGCCAACGTGAAGATCATCACCAGAATCGTCAGCGCACCCGAGCAGGCTATGTAGATCAGCACCTACGAGTTGTAGCAAAACAGCCATTCTAGCTAGTTGATAACGATTCATTTTAAATGCATAATGGCGGGGCGCTGTACAATATGAACTAGAGGAAAGCCTGTGTCATCATCCTCTTCACTTTGATGCGCCCCACTTTTCTCACTGCGTCTTATCGTCGCGCATGAAGGTTGAATGGATCACAAATGGTTACTCGCTGGACTAGTCGTTGCAGTGTGACTCGCGTAAGAACGCGAAAAAAAAAGGAAAATATGACCAGAGACACAGGCAACCTCTCAACTGCTTGACAACTATAGGGCAGTAAAAACGATGTCGCCAAAAATTAGCCCCGCTGTCGCACGAAGCACGTGTAATAGAAACTTGAGGTGTCAACAAGCTTAGTTAGAAGTCTGGAAAGCTAATGCGTCTCAACAGACACACGCCATTCCTGTTAGCTACCTGCCTATTCATATATTCGTCGGCGACATCCCTGTGCTATGTTGGTATTTCTTCAGGTTGACTTCTTCAACTGTTTGGTCAAGTTTCTGAAAAGAAACAGCTCACGAAATAACGTATAAATTAGAAATAAACACAGCACCGCTGTGTATTCTCCCTCATTTTCTTGTGGGTGTGTCTGCGCTCCTTTTCAATAAGATTGTATTACTCACCAACTAACTCGACTTTTTCTTTCGTTATATTATCAAACCTGTGTAAAGCACTAAATTAACGTCCTTTTTTACGTTATATGAGTAAAAAAATAAAACGCGTACGCACCTGGTTCGTGTGAAAAAACTCGCGCAAATTGTCCAAGGCATGCATCCTTCCCGTACCACCTGCATCTCTGGCAGCTACATCGGCTGTTGGATGCTGCTGTCCATCGAGCACCACCTTGCTGTACTTGGGCAGTCGATGCCTGACGAGCGAGCTTAAAAGTCTGCTCGTGTTGACACCTTCGGCGCTGCCGATTTCATCGGCCGGCTGCTCCAGTTTCTTGTCCGCATGGAAGCCATGGCTTACATTGTGCGTAGGAAGCGAGGCACTTCTCGAGGAGCTCGTTGATATCGGGACTGTCTGTAAAGCAGAAGCTGTCGTGGAGATTAAGGCTCCCAGCGACACGAGTAGCAGCCACGTTGCAGGGGCTGCCATCTTCTCAAGAATGGGAAGCCCCAGTCACACGAGAGTCGTATTCGCTGATGACTGGGGGGGCGTAGATGATGATGATGATGATGATGATGATGATGATGATGATGATCTTTTAGATTTGCTTGCACTCGCCCACAAAGGGGGATCGGCCAAGAACCGGGCGGCAGGATCATCAAGTGAGTTAGTTATGAGTCAGGCATTCAGGTAGTCTCGTAGCCGGAAATAATAATAACAGTAGACTAACAAGGTAATCTTTTTGTTGCCATTATGTACGCGTGCACAGCAGGACAAACCTGCCTGTGGCTATTCTTATATCAGAAATGACATGCGCATGCGGGCGCGTGAGCATGATGATACCTTTTACATGGCTCATACCCACTTAAGGGGATTGACCTAAAATGTATTACACGATTTATAAATTCCCAGTATTGAATATTTATGAGAAAAATAACGAACGGTGAAGCGAAAGGCTGCGATAATTGTGTTTCTCCCGTTCGTACCAGACAGTAATTCGTTATCTTGGCTACAAATGAACGTGAATAAAAATTTATATTGCTACTACTACTTATAATAAAGGTGAAATTTTTTTCATGTTAAGTTATTACTGCACTAATAAAACACAGATAGCAAGTCGAAGTCTCATTCGTTTCGTTTTGTGAAAGTAAGAACAAACGGCATCAAAAACGTTCTTGTGGCTGAAGCCCAAAGTCGAAGCACCGAAAGTAAGTGCACTGTCACTTGACAGGTTCAGTCCCGGGCCAGCTTAGAAAACGAAATAACAAGAAGTCTTTTTTTAGTATTGGGTACCGGCGATATCACAAAAGATGTTCTGACGTAACGTAGCAAATTTGGCTATAGTTGCAACATACTCATCATGATCAGCGCTCAATAAAGCACAGAAAATCTGAAAATAAAAAAAAAAACTGAAAGTTAAACACTTTCAGTTGTTAGGCAGCTCTTGTGTCGTTCACTTTCTTCTTGTTTTCTGTGCTTTTATGTGCGCTGATCGTAGAGAGATGGGAAAAAAGTATTGTCTTGGTTTCTAAACAAACGTTGCATAGAGGGGATATCACCAGACCAGCCCTGTGTGAATGCAAATTTAACGGCGGAACACGACAGCGTAATCTAGTTAAAGCGACTTCCAGTTGTCTGGCGAGACACCACTGAATTTTCCGCGGAAATATGACTAAACTCTGTCCATGGCGTCAATCGCGTCTTCGTTAAATATGAACGTGGAACAAAGCCCATGGCTACGAAGATTCCGTTCAAAAACCCTGCTGAGTCACGTGGAGTATAGAATGAATTCGAATCTTTATTTATTGCTGTTGTAAAGTTCAAATATGGTTTTTCTTGTACTATAGGCATGTGCGAATAAGCCGCACAGGAGATGGAGTAGCAATGCTTGGTCTTGAACGCCCTGGAGTACAAAATAAATTTGTCAAGGGAGCACTATAGCATGGTGAAATGCGCTATAATAACCACTGGCCGAAGGCGAGGCAGCAAGGTTCAATCTACGTCAGTCCACGAAGCCGACATGAACCATCTTATGGACTTGCATTGGGCTGCAAACGGCTCACCGACGCCATTTACGACGTGCGGAACTTCAGCGCACCAGGCCCCCTGACTTACAACTACGGATACATGGTCCACATCATAGGTCCATCCTAGACTCCATGAAGGAAACAAGTTTGTGCAACTATCTGTAAACTGTATAGCAATACGTCTACTTAGAACAGGCAGTAACTGTGGAGCCGAACCAGGATAGTGCCGTAGGGCAACTAACGAAAAAAAAAAATGGCAGCATATCCACGGGGTGAATGATGGAGAGTGGGGCGAGGCATCCGTCCGTCCATTCGTTCTTGCTTCCGTCTGTCTGTGTGACCGTCTATGCGTCCATACACCCGTCCATGCGTGCGTCTGTCCGTGCGTCCGCACGTCCATCCGTGCGTCTGTTCCTGCGTTCATCCATGCATCTACCCCTGAGTCCGTCCATGCGTCCATCCGTCCGTGCAGCCATCCGTGTGGCTGTCCAAGCATTTGTCTGTGTCCATTCGTCCATCTAGTCAACACTCCAAGTACCACCATCTCGCACCTTTTCATCATATATTCTGCATATAGAAGCACCTGTACTGTCCAGCCCTATACTACAAATTTCGTGAAAGGTATGACCACCGCAGTCATTCAGTGTAGTCAGACGGCAGCAGTTTCATTCTGTTATACCCAGTTGTACAATTTGGCGCGAAGGAATACTTCTGCCAAGGTGTTTTTTATCTAACTCAGCGTCAGTTTATTCACACCAGCAAAAATACAACACACAAGCTACTACAATCGCCAGCGCCTGTTGGCAAAACGCACGTTCAACGTTGCTGCGAAGGAAGAGGCTTCAGAAGAAAGGCGCAGTGGCGCCACCACGCCGTGCACAAAAATTTCTGTGTGTTTCGCCTCGCCGTCGCTGCTTGCTTCCGCTCTTTGCTCGTCCCACTACCCCTATCTAGAGCACTGTACTATCTGAGCGATTCGGTGAGCTGCCATCTTGTTTAGACAGCAAAGTAGCCTGCATCGTATTTGTCTACGATGCGGTATTCTCGGAGCTGTCTATGTTGCGGCTACGTGAGAATTGGAATGGGACTTAAGATGGCCGCCGTCCATTTAGCTGTCTACTTAGCCATCTACGGTGAGTATTAGAACACACACACGGTCGCTGAATGATCACAGCGCCAGAGTCCCCTCTAGTTAATTTTAGGAAACTCTATGGAAGGAAGAGTGGGGCGCCAGCATTCTCGGCTCTGCGTGGGGGTTTCACAGTGGCGTCTCGAGTATGGTCCCTAGAATACACTGGTAGTCTCAAGCACATATTTCCGGATGTTCTTAAGAAGCGCCCAGCCAGCGAACGGTCGAGAGTGAGGTGCGAGTGGACGGGAGAGTGGGGCGCAAGGAAGAGGGAGAGCGAATGGCGAGAGAAGGAGCGGCGAAGCACTGCACCTAACTGCCCCTCCCCTTTCCTATACTTTCTCGCACCCCATGCTCCGGTTGCTAGGGGCTAGGATAAGCGCACGCACTCGCAGCTGTTGCAATAAGAGAGGGAGTGAGAGCGGAGAGATAACACCTGCCTGCGCGCGGCCACCGCCGGATGCCTGATATAGCCCCACTAAGAAACGAATTCGCATTAAAAAAACCAGAGCATATCCATGGAGTGAATGATGAGTTGCGCTAAGCGTCCGTCCATCCGTGTGTCTTTCCGTACGTCCAGCCATCCGTTTGTTCTTGCTTCCATCCGTGCGTCCACCCATCCGTGCATGCGTCTATACGTTGATATGTTAATTGCAGCTTTTAGATAGTTTACGTACCAATTACGTAGTGTTCGGAGAGTGTTGTGTGTTTTCATGTGCTTATAAGAACTTAAACCAATAAAGAACTTGAATGAATGTAAACTATGAGCATGGGTTGTATGTATATCTTGTCTCCTTCTTTCTTCCGTCTGATGGAATGCGTAATAACAGCAACGCCTACGGGTGTTCCGAAACCAACACGTACGAAATGCTTATTTCTATATTCAATGCTGCACGCAAACCACATGTGGGGAATCATGGTGTATTCACATATCAAATCCTCCGGTGACTTCAAGCACTGCGCCTGTCACAAACGAGCTAGCAGCTGGCGAGCACAAAAACTTGATCGCCTCAACTATCTCCCGTGGCTGGGCTGCGCGCTCGAGAGGTGTCCGAGACACAAGAAAGCTTCCGTGGCTTTCAGTTAGGCGATTCGTCATGGGCGTGTTCGTCCATCCAGGGAGAACTGCGTTGCAGCGAATGCCGTGGTTCGCCAGTTCTTGAGCCGCGGACTTCGTCAGAGCGACGACACTTGCTTTGGAAGCGGCGTACGCGCTGCACCTGGACCCACCGCTTTTGGCCGAGATACTGGCCACATTCACAATGGCGCCGCCTCCCTCGGGAAGTGGCTTCCCCAAGCGTATCAGTTCTCGAGCGGCGGCTCGGTTGATTAGGAATGTACCCTGCGAAAGTATAACAGACACACGCAACGTGTTCTTTAAGCTGCAAAATTTCTCATGATCTATCTATCTATCTATCTATCTATCTATCTATCTATCTATCTATCTATCTATCTATCTATCTATCTATCTATCTATCTATCTATCTATCTATCTATCTATCTATCTATCTATCTATCTATCTATCTATCTATCTATCTATCTATCTATCTATCTATCTATCTATCTATCTATCTATCTATCTATCTATCTATCTATCTATCTATCTATCTATCTATCTATCTATCTATCTATCTATCTATCTATCTATCTATCTATCTATCTATCTATCTATCTATCTATCTATCTATCTATCTATCTATCCACCTACGTCTGGGTGATCTCGTGATCACCCTTTCTGTGGTGAACCAAAATTAGTACGAAAGGGCAGGATGGTTTGACGAATATGACCCGCTATTCTTTCTGTGTGTCTGCCTGCCTGTCTGTCTGTATGTCTGTCTGTCGGTCTGTCTGTGTGCGTAACTTGGCAAAGAAACAGAAACGCATAAGCCCTCTCTTTTTAACTAACTTTTTTACCGTAACCTTGGTCTGACAACAACATGACACAGGCCATTGTGCTGTGGTTCTGCTTTAATGTTCTTCTAAAGTCAAGTGTTCTTCTAAAGTCAAGGGTTTATACGTACAGTTCTGGCGTCCCACAGCAACCTAGGCTCACCTTCAGGTTGACCCTCATGACGCTGTCGAACATCTCTTCAGTAGTGTCTTCGAGAAGTGCCATGCGGTGAACGCCGGCACAGTTCACAACTATGCTCAGCGGCTGCGAGTATGAATTCCTGATGCAGTTGAAGAGCTGTTCCACTGACGACGTGTCACCGACATCGACGTGGATGGCTTGGTGTTTGGCGTCGCCTGCGCCAAGGTAGCCAACAAATCTAGATGCTTTTGGCGCTTGCCTGTTTTGTGCAATATTGATGTACCGGTGCGCTTCAAAAATAACTGGTACTGTAATCCAAAAATGGTCTTATTACTATTTCTAACACTTGCGTGTCTGGCCCCAGGTGCTTGAATACTTTCTAACCCTTCGACGTTTTAGAGCTTCTGACTAAAAGGTCCTCACAGGGCAATCTAGAGAAATTGTACGGTATTTCTAGAAAATGTCGAATTGGCTTCAGTTTTTTGTAGTATTTACATACGGCAGCACTGCGAACCAATTTGCTGAACTCTCCTTTCATAAGTGATATTCCCACTGGCCAACAGGCTTTGCAATGATATGTGCAGTATCCGAATCATGGTCTAAATATTCTCTTACAAACATATTTTTACGTATGACGGTTTTGTAAATACGGTCCCCGATTACTAATATACTAACCTGACAAGGACACGACCACCTGGTGCGCCGCCTCGAGCTGCCTGTCCGCCACCACTACAGTCACACCTTCTTCAGCCAGAGCGCGACAAACAGCAGCACCGATGCCACTCGCTCCACCGGTGACGAGCGCGAGACGTCCTCTGAAAGACATTACCTTTTACTACAAATGCGTGCCGCAGGAAGTCTGCCCCGTTATGCATATGTAACCAGCTGCACTGCTGATAATGTACATGATTCACTACCGCAGATGAATATGGAATACGCTGTCACAGCTGCTGCCTCCGCAGCCGTCCTTGGAGAGGAGAGCAAAGGGGAGCACGCCACAGCAGCGCAAGAATCAGATGATCATTTAAAACCTTAACTATAGCTTTGCGAAGAGAAAATACTCAGCGTCGGTTCTGTAGTACTCCCTCAATTTATCTTCGAGGGTACTGCCATCCGACATGAGTGGTATGCTAATTGCAATGCTTAAGTATTGTGTCTTTCTTTTTTATTCTCACTTCCTCACTGTACCAGCTCTGAATGAAAAAAAAATCAATCAATCAATCAATCGATTTATAAGTAACGCAACCATGTAAACAGGGAAATTGGTATTCAGTACCATAGTATGAATTATTTAAAAAAATCGTGTGAAAAACATTTACGAGTTCGTACAAGTTCTGCCACAACTTACAAGTGCCGTTTTGGTGTCTGACGCTGCCAGTGGACACTTTAAAACTAAGAACATGCGTCTTTGTAGCTTTAATTGAGCACAAGGAAACTGTGTGTGCAGAATTATCACAATTTCACATAACCAATCCCCCAGAGACTTCAAGCGCTGCACCAGTTACAAATGAGCGATCAGTTGGCGAACACAGAATCTTAATAGCCTCGGCAATCTCTCGTGGCGGGGCTGACGTTCTGCGGAACTCTGGAGATACAGGAGTGTGCGAGGGCTTTCGATTTAGGACAGCTGTCATGAACGTGTTCGTCCATACAGAGAGAACTGCGTTGCAGTGGAGGCCGTGGTTCACCAGTTATTGAGCCACGTACTTCGCCAGAGCCGCAACTCCGGCTACGGAAGGTCGATCCGTGGACGCGCTACAGTATGATATAGTCACCTTTGGCCGCGATGCTGGCCACGTTGACGATGGCGGTGCCTCGTATACGACCATTACCTTCTCCTGGCGTAGCATCTGTCTAGCAGCCGCTTGGTTTATTAGGAGGAACATACCCTTTGTAAACAATAAAAAAGAAATAAAGAAAAATAAGTTATCCATTTTCGCTTCGCGTGAAGGTTATATAAGTCAGCTTCACCACCTCCTTCGAAAAAAGTGTACTGGTAAACACGGCACCTTCATGTGGCCGAATACAGCTTGACGCAGCCCTTTTTGAACATGGTCCGAAAACTCTGCCGCTCGGTAGTCGGTGATCCCGAAAACATGCGAGCCAAACTTTAAAGCGCAATGTATACACGCGGCCTTGAATTCACAAAATACATACTCAAAGTACGCTAAAATTCGCTTTCTACTTTCTCGACGAATGCCGATACAGGCTTTAAAATCTCTGCTGTACGGGCCAAGTTCCAGACATTTGCTGATTTGAGCATGACACTCTCGGTCGTTACTGGGGCCACAGCGGATGGCTTTGACTTGTCGAAAAGTGTGTGCGCGCAATCGCACTGAAAAGCGGCGCATTCAAAAAATAAAAAGAAAGCTCAAGGTCATGAGGTGTGCGAGACGTATTTGCTTGCCGCATATCATCCCTCCCTGCATAGCTTCGAGCGCTTTCGTCGGGACGAGAGAAGAGAGAATGCAATTGCAGCGTGCGACAAATCTTTGTAACTCCGCTCGTACTGAATGGATTCTAGAAATTTCCGCGATGGTAAATTCGTATAAGGCAATAAAGCTTTTTGGTGAATCCATTTCATGGCTACTTAGAGAGGTGTTCCAGGGCCCTTTTAAGAATGCCATAGGGACCCGACCCAGATGGACCGCACCCAGTCGATCGCCTCCGCCGTGACTCAAGAAATAGTATACCGTGCGTGTACTGGGTAATCTTCACCTAAGGCGAGATCACCGGCTCCTCGGCTCATAACGTCAGTGCAGAAAGCACACTGATTGGGGCAGGGATGTATATACATCCACCTTCCTGAAGAAAATGCCGCAGAATTCTAGAGTTGTAACTGACTATAGATATATTCATGTGACGGCTCGTCTTGGTTTCGTTTACCGTGTGTCGAAGATATAGTGCCGTCACGCACTTTATGGTTACGAAACGTCGTGGCGCTTTCGCCCTCGCTTTGTATCATGTGGTCATCCGTACGTGCGTGCACGCATGCAATCGCGGAGGGGAAGTGTCTTCCTTAATTGAGAGAAGAAAAAAAAACGTTTGGTTTAAATATTGCCGCAGACCCACGAAGTGAACGCCGGCGATCTAGCAAAGCTTCATCGACGAAAAGATAAACGACACAAAGAGTTTCTATGAAATCCATCTGTCCGTTCATCCGTTCATGGACGGACGCATCCACGGATGATTGGACAGATGCACCGATGAATTGATGTTTGGACGGATGGACAGACGGCTAGATGCATGGACGTACAGATGCGTGGACGGAGCCCGAAGAGCCTATAGGGGCTTCGCTCCTAAGAACACATCTGCTGCCTATATGCAAACGTAGTTCGCTATCGTTACGCACACGTTCTTACTTATAGTAGGCTAGTTATTACCGATATAACGTTGGACGTCGGCGCGCATTAGACCCGTAATAGTGTAAACGATGCATTAGGCAGAGGCGCTCTTGGAGCTGAAGGCCGAAAACTCAAGCCGCCATACGTTTTTAGCGGACTTGTGACGTTGTCAAAGACTCACGGACCAGTGTCATTACCATAAATGCCGCATGTCATACATAAACGCGCATGTAGAGCTCCCTCGAGCGCTAATTCAAACATGAGCGTAAGCCCACTCATTGGGTTGTTAGTCCCCAACAATTATTATATTATTACGCGCACACGCACGCACACTGTATGAATGTAATGAAGGCGAGCTTACAATACTATCAGACGCCGACAACGACGTGATAGTGATAAGTATGGGTTTTAACGTCCCAAAAAACATGGTATGAACCTGAAAGACACGTGACCCCAGTAATTTTGACCACATGGGATTCTTTAACGTTCGCCTAAATTTAAGTACACGAGCCTCAGCCATCTTTCGGCTACATCAAAGTTGTGGCCACCGCAGCCGGGATTCGATTATGTGACATGAGGGTGACAGTGCCATGAAAGATATATGCTATGCGGGATGCAGAGAGGTTAACCGAATCGAAAGCACGAAAGTGTCTCGTAGCGGTAGTATACATTACACCGGGTGGCCTTGCGCATTGACGTGCCTGCAAGTAAGGACGACTTCTTTAGACTGACGCGAAGTGACAAATCAACTACATTTTCCTGCCCCCGAATGAGAGCAGGCCTCATAATTGGGCATGCACCCCGAGTATGCGTCGCTCCGAGAAAAGCACTGGGAGTGGCAAGCTTCCGGAAGTGCATCCACTATACTCTTCGGGAACCGTTAATATCCGGAAGGAGGTTTCTGCATTTGCTGCTGACTCAGGCATTCTCCGGACGTTGTATGCGTGTGAAGGAACATTTCTTAGACTCTGGTCTTGATGACACCTCGTAATATTGCACAAAATTATTTCCGTAGTACGCCAATTTATGCCTTTAAAGGGCCTCGTTGACATATTTTTTCATTACATCGGCAATGAAAGTAGCCCAGTGTTTTGTGCTCATAAATCTGTTATATAATTCCAACAAAGAATGAATGACCTTATTTCGGGAGCCTTGCGACACAGGCTGACACCTGATGCCGTCGAACACCTCATCAGTGGTGTCACCGTGGAGCGTCATGTGTAGAATCCGAGCACAGTTCACAACTATGTTAAGTGGCCGAGAGTATACAGTCTTGATAAAGTTGAAGAGATGCTCTACCGACATCTACGTGGATGGCTTGGTGCTTCGCCTTGCCTGCGTCGAAGCAGCGAATGAAGTGTGACGCATGCCGCTCACGCGTGCCTGCTTAGCATAGTGTAGACAAGTGGTTGGGCTTCAAAGCGGCCCTCTCACGCTTCAAAACATTGGTGCTGACCGAATCAACTCGTAGTGGCGCTCGCCGGAACTACTGCGAGCGGATATGACGACGGAAGGTGCAGGCCTCTGATTGGATGAATGTAACGTTAGATATAATCGATACATTCCATCATTACAAGTGTAGAGAGGAAGAAGAATATGTGCCGCAGTGGGTCACGCCTTTAGCAAGAGGAGCCAAGCGCGAGCGTTTGCTCCGATTCCTGTGATTCCTGAGTCCATTGCTGCCGCCCGCTTTCCGCATCAATAGACCTACTGTGCAAGTGCTACTTGTGCCAATAAACCCCGTTTCAGAGTGGTGGAGGTGCTGGGTACTTCAACCTGGAACTCCGCAACAGGAAACTACCTGCCATCCCAGAAATGGCTGAAGAAACCACCCAGCAAGGTACGACCCAGCCTCCGATGGTCATCGTGCCTACTTCGCTACGCGTGCGTGATCCACCTTTTTTCGACGGTACCGATGAGCAAGACGTAGAAGATTGGCTGTCGACATTTGAAAAGGTAGGCGCAAGCAACAAGTGGGACGACCCTTCGAAGCTTCAATATGTACCCTTCTACCTGAAAGAGGTGGTGAGTCTCTGGTTTAACAACCACCACTCGGAATTCGCCACTTGGGGTGCCTTTAAGCTGCGCATTACCGATGTGTTCGGTCGCCCCGAGGTACGCAAGCTCCGTGCCGAACAGCGCCTACGGGGATGCGCACAGCTTCAGGGGGAAGGCGTCACAAGCTACATCGAGGATGTGCTCGACTTGTGCAAGCGCCTTGACCCTTCAATGATCGAGGCAGGCAAGATCAAACATATCTTGAAGGGGATAGACGACGACGCCTTCCAGATGCTGCTGGCCAAGGGCCCCCGTACCGTGTCTGAACTCGCCACTCTTTGCCAGAGCTTCGAGGAACTGCGCAAGCAACGGGACCTGTCCCCGACCGTCCCCCACAAACGGGACCCATCCCCGTCAATACGACCGACAATCAGTGCAACGCGACCCGTCCCCATCCGAAATAGACCACCACCCTGCTGCCGACTACCAACCATTCGGTCCCCGTCGCTCATCCTCACCACGCCGCTACCGTTCTCCGTCCCCGCTGCGTCGCCGACCGAACCCCGCCGAGACGGAAAACTGACTGCCGTAGCTCCGGAGGCACGAGCTGCGAAATCGTCGCATTGTAGAAGTCCTCGCCCGTCCCCCACAAACGTTCTGGAACTGTTTGTTGAAGGTCTATGAACTCTTGCGCTTGTTGACACGGGTGCCGCCGTATCTGTGATGAGTCAAAAACTCTGCCGTTCGATACGAAAAATAACGACGCCGCCTTCCGACGTATTGCTGAATACCGCGAGCACGCAACCTATTCGACCAGTCGGAGCATGTACAGCGAGAGTAATCATTCAGGACGTCCTGTACCACATCGAGTTTCTCGTGTTGACCACTTGTGCCCATGACGTGATACTAGGATGGGATTTTTTGTCACGGCATCACGCCGTAATTGACTGCGCTCGCGCGCAGGTGGAATTATTTGTGTTTTTAGATGCACCATCTACCGACAATGAGCGCACTCACCTGGGCAAGCTTCTTGTTGCTTCTGACGTCGATGTTCCTCCTCTTAGTGCCATCGTTTCCCCCGTCAATCGCACTGAATTGTCCGGCTCTACCGTTGTGTTCTCCCCATCTGACGTTTTCAGTCGCCGCCACGGTACGTCTCTGCCATACGCCGTTCTGCCACCTCACCAAGATACTTCCGGAATTATCGTCTGCGGTTCTAGCTCATGCCCTCTCACCTTAAGAGCTCACGAAACACTGGGCTATGTTCATCCTGTTGATGACAACGTTATTGTGCCTATTGAGTCCCACGACCCTGGCCAGCAACTTCAACTGAACGCCGTTACTCCTCTTTTTACGCGGGATGACTACTCCTCGGATATCTTCAATAGTTCCATCGACAGCAAGCTTCCTTCGGATCAACGGGACCAGCTAATAGTCCTTCTGCATGAATTCCGAGATTCATTTGACCTTCCTCAAAAGGCACTGAGTCAAACTAACACCGTCGCTCACACAATCTACACCAAAACGCACCCTCCTTTGCGGCAACGCCCCTACCGCGTATCACCCAAGGAATGAAGTGTAATTGCAGAGCAGGTGGATGATATGCTTCAGCACGGTGTCATCAAACCATCTTCTAGCCCCTGGTCTTCACCTGCTGTGCTAGTGAAGAAAAAAGACGGTTCGATTAGATTTTGTGTCGACTACCGGCGACAGAACAAAATTACACGGAAAGATGTATACCCTCTTCCCCGCATCGACGACGCTATCGATTGCCTAAAAGGTGCCGAATTCTTTTCTTCGCTGGACTTACGTTCAGGTTACTGGTAGGTTCCGATGGCAGAGTGTGACCGTCCCAAAACAGCGTTCGTTACGCCGGATGGCCTATACGAATTTATGGTTATGCCATTTGGTCTGTGCAATGCACCTGCAACGTTTGAGCGAATGATGGACAGCATTTTACGCGGCCTTAAATGGCAGATATGTTTATGTTACCTCGATGATGTTATCGTATTTTCGCCTGATTTCCCTACCCACGTCGACCGTCTGCGCACCATCCTTCAGTGTCTTACCAAGGCAAACCTCCAGCTTAACCTAAAGAAGTGCCGCTTTGGGGCTCGCCAACTTACTATACTTTGTCACGTTGTGTCAAAGGATGGAATTTGCCCCGACCCAGACAAACTTCGAGCCGTAGCCGACTTTCCGAAGCCGACTTGACCCAAAGAACTTAGGAGCTTCATCGGCTTGTGCTCGTATTTTCGTCGTTTCGTCCACAACTTTGCAACAATAATAGCCCCACTTACACAACTACTGAACGGTCCAGCTAATCTTTCTAACTGGACCCCGGCATGTGACAAAGCTTTCCTTACACTGCGCCGTCTACTTACGTCCCCACCGATTCTACGCCACTACGACCCAAGTGCCCCCACTGAAGTGCACACAGATGCCAGTTGCGTTGGTCTGGGAGCAGTACTCGCGCAACGAAAGCCCGGTATTCCAGAGTACGTCGTCGCATACGCAAGCCGCGCACTTACAAAAGCGGAGATGAACTACTTCGTAAGCGAAAAAGAATGCCTCGCAATCGTTTGGGCGTTAAGCAAGTTTCGTCCTTACTTGTACGGACAGAGTTTTGACGTTGTGACCGATCACCACGCACTTTGTTGGTTGGCGTCGCTAAAAGATCCTTCAGGTCGCCTTGGACGTTGGGCTCTTCGCCTACAAGAATTCGACATTCGTGTCATCTACCGCTCAGGACGAAAACACTCTGATGCGGACGCCCTCTCACGATCACCAGTGAGATCCACTGCAGACCTGCATTCGGACACCAACTTCTCCATCGCTCCCATTTCCATCACAAGCATGTCGTCTGAACAGCGGAAAGACCCATGGATAACATCTCTCCTTAACATTCTTTCCGACTCTTCAACGTCTGCATACCCACGCGCTCTTCGCCGCCAAGCCACACATTTCGCGATACGGGACGCGCAACTATACCGCAGAAACTACCACGCGGATGGTCGTAAATGGCTCTTGGTTATACCACACCACATGCGATCTGATGTCTGTGCGTATTTCCATGCCGACCCATAACATGCTCACGCTGGTGTGTTAAAAACATATCAGCGGATCCGCCAGCGTTACCACTGGCGTGGTATGTACACTTTTGTACGAAAATACATTTGGTCTTGTTCACTATGCCAACGACGAAAGACACCTGCCCATTCACCTGGATTATTACAGCCTCTACCGTGTCCGGCACGCCCTTTCGACCGCATTGGTATCAATCTATATGGTCCCTTTCCTTACACTGCCACTGGAAATCGATGGATCATTGTCGCCGTCAACCATCTGACGAGGTATGCTGAAACAGCTCCACTACCTACGGCAGGTGCACGTGACGTAGCCAATTTCGTTTTGCGACGTTTAGTACTGCGTCACGGGGCACCACGGGAACTACTAAATGATCGAGGGCGTGTCTTTTTATCCGAAGTTGTACAACAACTCCTTCAGGCATGCCGCACGGTGCACCGCACCTCTACAGTCTACCACCCGCAGACCAACGGTCTAACTGAGCGCTTCAACCAAACGCTAGGAGACATGCTCGCCATGTATGTCGATTCCGACCAATCAAACTGGGATGTCATTCTCCCATTTGTGACCTATGCGTACAACACCGCGACGCAGTCAACCACAGGCTTCTCGCCTTTCTTTCTTCTATATGGGCGTGAACCCATGCTCCACCCTTGACACCATTTTGCCGTATCGTCCCGACGTCTCAGAGTTCAGCCCTCTTTCTGAAATTTTGTGAAACCCCGTTTCACAAGGATTACTATTAGATTTCTTTTTTTTTCTTTAGCATGGTTTTTCGCCGAACGCGGAAGAGAATAAAGCTGTCTAAATTTTTCAGTTTGAAAACTATACAAAGACGGTAAAAGAACGCGCCGAACGCTGGAGGAAACACGCCGGGTTGCTCCAGACACGGTTGTTTAAGAAAATAAAAAGAAAAAAAATGTAAAGAGCGTTGATATATCGATGCCATCGCAAAAAGAAAGATGAGTAAAGCTACGAAACATTACATAAGCGTTCGCGAGCTGCCTCGTTGCGCACGTGCTGTTCACTCTTCAGGTAACACATTATTTGTTACCATCGTGAAGGTGTCCTCAATACGTTGGACATAATGAGCAATATGGCATGCAACTTTCTGTACAGTAGGGCAATCAGTTTATTTCATTGGGCGAGGTAAACAGGGTCAGGTCAGCAAAACTTTTCTAGAGAATCTTGGGTATAGTGAACTAGTATATTCTAGTTCACCACTGTGCTGGGTAAGCCCACGAAAGATCAGTTGAGGGTAGGTGTCGATTTTATTGTGCTTTGATTTTTCTACGCTCAATGAATCAGAACTGGTGTCTCTAAAGCTTCCGCTCTTTCGGCACTTATCTCTTAAGCCTTCAGTGTACGCAACCAGCTAGGAAAGCTTGTGAAACAATAAAATAGTGAGAAGTGTTAGAAGACACCTTTAATACCATGAAGACTTTTGTTTTACAAGTGGCCTTCAGAAAACTGGGAAATTCACTAATCACTGTGCATTGAAGTTTAACTGGGATGTCCTAACGCGCCACTGTTCTTCCCGGTTATTGTAAATACCAGTAATAATGCCGCAGGTATCCCCCAAAAGTTACATACAGTGCATTTTGCATCGGCCATTATCAACTGTGCTTGCGTTTACGTGCAGGTTATTGCCGTAACCATTTGTAGTAAGTGATGCTACGCATCATCAAATATCGAAAAATCGATGTCTTGCTTGATAGAAACTTCTCACAAGCTATAAAGTACAGCTTTAGCTATAAGCTACAAAGTACCGAGCGAGTTTTCGCCCAAGTAAGTTCGATGGCATGCTTCTTTTACTTGAGATTTTCTTCTTAAAACTTTGCCCACCATGTTCTTTTCGGGAAATTTTTATGAATCATGAATAATTGACCCAGTGACACGAAAAAACACGTTCTTATTTTTTATTAGATGATTTTCTTGACAAACTCTACCGGAATCGCGTTTACTTAATGACTGGCAGTTGCTGTGGACCTTTCCGTGGCTTTACATGGACTAAAGGCAATGTAAAAGCTGCATCTCACTTAGCAGATCATTGCGTTATAAGCCACCATACAGCACCTTGAATGTTATGTCGTTTCCTCCCGGCATAACGTCATTCATTCTCAAACATTATTTGTTCCTGAATACTTAATATCGTAGTATTGTTTCACTTCGTTATTGCATGTGCACGAGATGCAAGTATGCAATGAACGTCATCGTAAGGGCGCTCGAATCCTCACACTTAAAGAAGAAGCGTTCGATAAATTTCTGCGTGCCTGTCTGCCAGCCTGCGCGCGCGGGCCTGTGTGTGTGTTACAAAACTGACTGTGCGAAAAAGAAGATTGATTGATTGATTGATTGATTGATTGATTGATATGTGGTTGAAAAGAGCATCACGCCTGCAATGACTGAATCACAAACCTGTGAGACACTCGTCCACTTGGCATGAAGCCTCGAGCCGTCTGTAGGCCATCGAGAGAATCGCACCTTCGGCATCCAGGAAGTGGCTAACAGGTTCACCGATGGCACTCGCACCACCTGTGACGAGCGCAAGGCGTCCGCTCAAAGACATTGTCACTGTTCGAGAAATACTTATAGCACATGCACCGCTGTCTCACTCCCCCGGTGTTGTCAGCCTCACTGAGTAGTTCTGTTTCGGTTTTTGCTCGCATTGCTTTCCTGTCTCAGCACGATGGGCTTTGTTCACAACGTGGGTTCACCGCTCCGCATGCAGCGCATATGCTTCATACTTGCACAGAGAAAGACTATAGGAGTAGTTATGGCGTAACTACTCGTAGTCTTGCGCTGCGCAAATATGTTGATTCCCAATCACCAACCAGCCCAAGCATCTGTCTTATCAACCTACAAGGCAGCGTCGATGCCTGATGCTGCATTTCACACCACATAACTGAAAATTCGTGGGCAGCTGAACATCTGTGTTGCGACTGAATGCAAACAGTGTAGTCGTAACGGCTACAGACCAACACTCATACTGTGATGTGCTGTCTTATTCCTTTATCGCTAGATATGTGATATTAAACAGTAAATCCGTTTTTTCCCCCACGAGCAGGCCTGTTCAAATATCTTCTATGAATAATATCTCACTGCCTCGCCCCGCCATGGTGGTCTAGTGGCCGAGGTACTCGGCTGCTGACCCGCAGGTCGCGGGATTGAATCCCGGCTGCGGTGGCTGCATTTTCGATGGAGGCGAAAATACTGTAGGCCTGTGTGCTCAGATTTGGGTGCCCGTTAAAGAACTCCAGGTGGTCTAAATTTCCGGAGCCCTCTACTATGGCGTCTCTCACAACCATACGGTCGTTTCGGAACGTTGCACCCCTCATATCTATCTATATCATCGCCTCCTATTGTTCTAGCGCCGTGTTCTTCTCCAGTGCTCTGTTGAATCCCCGCGCAGCTCTTCTGTGCCCCTTCTTGGGTTGAACGGCATCGCCACTGCCGTCGCCATTGGTGGTTTAGCGATGTACATGAGAAAGAAAATAAGAAAAAAATACCCAGAATCGAATGGGATTTGAACCAGGGCCACCTGCGTGGCACGCTCGTATCCTATACAGCAGAGCCATGATGGTGCTTATAACTCACCAGCAAAAAGACCTTATAAGGACGTCATGTCGTGCAATGAATCGTGGCAACCTATGTAATATTGCGTGGCAGAAGAGTAAAATAAGTTCAAATCTTGACACAATGCCAATTGTGTTACGAATGGGGGCTCTAATGCTTCCCGCCTAGTGCAGTCTGCGCAGTCATAACTCTTTGTCGCCATCAGCCTGATTCAGCATCAGCAAAGTGCACATAATACCTCACATATGTGTAGCGGGTACCTCGCTTACCCGCAGAAAACGAATAATGGCGTAGTGGGTGCTGGCGTACTCCGTGACATTTATGGTTTAGTCGATACCTTGCAAAAAGCCAAAACTTCAAACACAGTTACCCTGCCCCAAAGCAAAGCTGCTCTGAGATTTCGCATTAGGCCGCATCGGAATTGTTGATGAAAGCTTTAGGTGATATTAATTCTCCCATTTAGCGCTGCAAATTTTCTTCGTGTTGAATTCGGCAATCAGTGCATGCACCAAATCGTCCTGTAAACGTCAATCATTCGGGTGTTTGACCTAACTGCCCGACTGTGCAACACTCGCAATTCAGCTAATTTACGCTTGCCTTTTCCCGCTATCATTACGTGATTATTCAAGTTATAAACTAAGGATTAAGCAACCCAAATCTTGAACTATATTCTAACAGGCCAATTATTTATGTGGGTATCATAATAATCATCATCTTACAACCTCTGTTTTATGCATGATAGCCTCAGTTGCTTATGTTCCATTAAACTCAACAAACCACTATCATCATTTTGATCAGCGCATGCCGCAAGCTCTCGAGCTTTAAGCGCGTGATGATCCAAGAAGCCGCTTGAACGATTGGACGTTGCCTCGTTGGTCCCCTTTGCGCGCTCCTCTTTTTTTCTGTACTATTCCTTGCCTACTCCATCTTAACCACTCGTAGAGGTCGGCATGAGCGCCCAGAAGGAGAAGTGGTCGACCCAGCTGGAGTTTATCTGCTCCTGCATCGGTTACTCCGTGGGGCTGGGCAACCTGTGGCGGTTCCCGTACGTGACATACAAGAACGGGGGCTCCGCCTTCCTGATCCCCTACATCGTCATCAACCTTGTCATCGGCCGGCCCATATACTACGTAGAGCTCCTCCTGGGACAGTTTTGCGGCCAAGGACCCCTTGGTGCTTTCCGCTTGTCGCCCATGTTCCAGGTTAGTACCTCGCCAAGCGTGGGTCGGCTACGCATGGCACACGCACGGTAGAGAAACTTCTCGCTGTACTCGGCGCATTTCTGGCCCATGAAATTCTCTATGGCTACAGAGGTAGAGCTGTTCAAGGTATCGAATCTCGGCCACAGCGGCAGCATTCACTCGATGGAGGCGAGAATGCTAGAGAACTATATGTGTTTAGATGCAGGTCCCACTTAATTATATTGCCACACTCCTTTCCCCAGTTGTTATCACCCCATTACACGTGTAAGTGCGGTCTTGCGGAAACCGTGCCGAAGGTCAAAGAAACATCGAGATGATTTTAAAATCTTCCGATGCGATTACGCGCACAACGTGAACATTACAGATTCTTGAACTATACCTTGGCTGCTATGGCGATAACGCTGGAATATTCGACGGCTCTCGTATTACCATGTCACCGTGCCGAAATCTTTCGCCAGGAAATGACGTTTCAGATTTTTCACAATAAGCTTCGTATTGATATGGACCAATAACTATATCACCCAGAAACTAGGCCCTTTCGTCATGAGAACCCTAATTTCCTGAAGAATACCTGCAGGTTCAAAACTGACAGTTTGAAATTCTCGTTTTGTCCACAAGCCATGAGGTTAAGGAATAGTCTGCCTACATACACAACTACCTGTAATAACGAAGATAACTTCCTGTCACTTCTTGAAAACCGCCTATGTTTTTCTCAAACATAAACTCTCTGTATAGCCCCACCACAGTGGTCTAGTGGCTAAGACACTCGGCTGCTGACCCGCAGGTCGCGGGATTGAATCCCGACTGCGGCGGCTGCATGTCCGATGGAGGCGGAAATGTTGTACGCCCGCGTGCTCATATTTGAGTGCACGTTAAAGAACCCCAGGTGGTCGAAATTTCTGGAGCCCTCCACTACGGCGTCTCTCATAATCATATCGTGGTTTAGGGACGTTAAACCCCACAAATCAATCAATCAATCAATTAAACTCTTTGTATAGTACTAACCTTATAATTTTTGCTGTATGTAATATCAATTTCGTCAACGATTGATTCACACATTACTTATGTATACCCTCCCTTTAACACTATCATTTTTTTTATGCCACGTGCTTAGTAACCTTTGTATGAATGCTTTTTTTAACTTTCCAGGTGTGTTTGTTAAACTTTACGTGCAACTTTCTTGTTAATTCACCAAATTGTTAGGTGCGAATTGAACACTCTTGTATATTTTCGTTCTGTATATGCCCTTCCTGGGAAAATCCCCGTTGAGATTGGCAGTATGCTTGAAATAAATAAAGAAATATATATAAAAGTAAAGATATAAATGCTGACGTGCACCACCGCTTGTTAGTTTAGTGATCGCCGACGCTCTGTTTGCCGCTATCAGTGCCAGTGTGTATTGGTGTAGTCGGGCCTTCAGTTTCCCGGCCACAAGTTCGGCCGAATAAAGAGTTTCTTCTTTGACACGCCGACCGTTGCCTCCGTCGACTTCACGGCAACGGGACACTATTTTGATTCTGGCACGTTAAACACCAATAACTATTGGAAGTGTTCTCGGTTGAACATGGGCGCATATGAGTGGACTAGTCATGAGTGTCGACCGGGCCACCTTGGCTCCTTGTTTGCGCCATACCTAGACGATACACGCATGTGTAAGTATAGTGCAACTGCAAGCTAGCAGTTGCGTATGACTAGTTGGCGGATGCGCGTGAGCCACCAGTCATCATTCTCCTATTGCTTTCATTGCACAAATTATTCAATGGGCACAAACATGATGCCTCACGCAAAAACGCGTCCGGAAAGATTGAACGATTTATTGTAGTCCGAGATCTGCCACGCTTCACATGATTCGTTTACTACTTGGGATCTTCATTCTTTCACTCCTTTGCATGAATGTACATGACTTTATTGATTTTTCTCTAACTTCACAGGGCAACGCATTCTGCATGATGTGGGGCGCCTTCGTCACGACCATCTACTACCAGATGATAATCACGTACGCGGTGGTCTACTTCTTCCACTCGTTCAAGAGTCCGCTGCCCTGGACCGACTGCTTTGAGTGGTGGGGCGTGCCCCTGGACGGATGCGTCACACGTCTCAAATTGAGGCACGTGTGCAGCAACATACGCAAGAGCCTCGTCATCGCCGGCATCAACGACACCACAGCCGAGTCGCCCGTAGTTGTCAGCTACAACGGCAGCAGCGTGCTTGTGTCGCAGAACGAGTACAACAGCCGCTTCGCTGGGTGCGTGGATGCCAACGCCTCGTCGGTCGACATGTTCTACAACCGAGTGGTGCTCAACATATCCTCTTCCTTCGAGAAGGTTGGCGTCGTACAACCCAATCTGGTCATCTGCTACGCCACTCTTTACCGAACAAGCTGGCTACATAAGTGAGGTGCGCGTTTCCAGGATGAAGTCTCTCTTGTCCATTCTCGCAGGTTGTTGGTAAGGTGGTTCTCGTGACCGCCACGGCACCATACCTCATTCTGACCGTCATGCTCATTCGCGGCATCACGCTACCCGGAGCCAGCATCGGCTTGCGGTACCTACTCGTGCCGCAGTGGAACACGCTGCTGAGCCCGGAAGTGTGGCGCGCGGCCACTGAACAGACCTTCTACTCGCTCAGCATCGGCACTGGCGGTCTTTTGGTGTACGGCGGATACCAGCCGTTCCGCAGCAACATGTCTTCCAGCGTCATCTTAATCTGCCTCGTCGATTTCGTGACCAGCGCATTCGCCTCCCTGGTGGTGTTTTCGGTTCTGGGAAACTTGGCGCACACGTTGGACATCCCGATCGCGGAGGTAGTGGCCGCCGGGCCGGGTCTCGCCTTCGTTACCTACCCCGAGGCCCTGTCCCTGATTCCATTTCCCAACCTATGGGCGGTGCTGTTTTTCGCCATGCTCTTCTTTCTGGGCATCGACTCGCAGATGGGCAACTGCGAATTCCTCACCAATTCCATCCAGGAACTGTTTCCCTCGTTCGAGAGACAGCGTGCCATGACCGCCTTCATGTACTGCTCATTCTGCTTCCTCATCGGACTGGCCCTCACTACGCAGGTAGGCAAGTTATATAGAGGTATTTGTAGGAAATTATGCAGCGTAAACTGTTTCGAGCTAATTCACACTGTCAATTTTAGCGTAATGCGTCAAAAAGCCTGTTTCGCAGAAATTTCGGTGTCGAACTTGGAGAAAATTCGGCGTTGTTCCTTAGCGAAAACTTGAGATAGATTCAAAATAAATAACAAATCTTAGGTTGTGGGGTCTAGAAATGAGAGAGCGCCTGCTCCGGAAGAAAGCAAACAACACATTTAACTTGCTTCTAGTTCGACAATATCACTAGCCGAATCAATACATCACTTGTGATCAACATGCTAAAACAGCCTTACACAATATTAAAAAGCTCAACAACATAACAAACAAAAGGAGGCGTCACCAACGACCGACGATCGCCACGAGGCCCACGGCAAGGCGACCCGCAGTGCCGTGCACCGCGGACTTGCCGCAAGAGAAGATCGCTCACTCTGACCGCCACACGTTTAAGATGCAGTGTACTAGAATTCTAGTACACTCTGCCTAAGAAACCCACTAATCTCTCAAGACTCTCATGCGCGCCACCACCCAGGCTTGCCGCCAGGCATCCCTGCTGGCGCTACCGTGCTAATCATGATGATAGTGATGGTGGTGGTAAACGCTCACGAGCACAACGCCACCTACCGCTAA
Organism: Rhipicephalus microplus; assembly: GCF_013339725.1. Lineage (NCBI taxonomy): Eukaryota > Metazoa > Arthropoda > Arachnida > Ixodida > Ixodidae > Rhipicephalus > Rhipicephalus microplus. The sequence goes on from NC_051170.1 coordinate 13,430,717, forward strand.
ACAGTTGTGAACCCTAAATGCAGCCTATATGAGTGCAACACGTGAGCCCCAAGGCGCGAACGACATTACAGGAAGTGTTAGCATGCCCACAATGTTCAAGTCAGAATGAAACCCAGGCAAACATGTGTTCTACCTCGGAGACATGCCAGCACCTGAAATATTTCGGGGATTACTCCTAAAGCGCGTAAGGAATGAATGTATAATTGCACATGTCGTCAAAGCATACATGTGCATTGGACAATGAGTGGTTGGTTTAAAGGAAAAAAAGCGCTCGGGCATAACTCATCATGAGAATCAGCATCACCAAAGGTGTAGAAGCGCATGTGCGTCCGGTTAGCTAAATGAAGAATTGTAGCGTGGGCACTTCGCAACTTTAACCAAATTAGGCATTCTGTTCAGACTGAAACAGTGAATGTTGCGTGTACCTATGCTCCTTTCCTTGTGGCATGGGTGAAGTGCCCGTCGAGAAGCGTATAGGAATTAAGAAGGCGATACGAACGGCCGGGTGAGATCGCGATGTGGCGTTCTACTATTAAAAGCGAAGCTCGAGTGTCCTTCAAGATTTTTTTTTTGATAGTGGTGTCATCAGTGAAAGCTTTAGCGAGTACTCGGAAAAGTATCGTCCGTAACCTAATCTCTGCTGGCTTTCCTCGAACACATAGGGGGGCCTGTACGTCCTAACGATCCTGGATAACTACTTGGGCGCCCTGATAGTCTTGTTCACGTGCCTGGGCGAAGCCATCATCGTGGCGTGGGTATACGGCATCAACCGCTTCTTCTTCGACGTAACCTTCATGACGGGTAGCTGTCCCAGCTATTTCGTGCTCGTTGCATTCAAGTACTGCGCGCCGGTGGTCTTGGGCTGCTTCCTGTTCTACAGCCTGTACGAGTTCCCGCGGAGCAGCGTGGGTGATTACGTCCTCCCGATGTGGGCCGACCTGTTTGGCTGGACTCTGGCGCTGGTTGGACTGGCGCCGCTCATCATCATTGCCGTGGTCAAGCTGGCCCAGTGCGGATTCAGCTGGCGCCGAGCGGCTCATCCCGAGAGTGACTGGGGCCCGGCTGAGGCCAAATACCGAATCCTCTATCGCGAACGCCTTGTAGAGGTGGGCTTTGCCGAGTTCCACTTCCACGCGTTGCCGGCAGCCCCAGCACCCGAGGCCGAGCCACCGCCACAACCTTAGAGCCGGTCTAAGGACGCCTTTCTCGTCGGGATTCGATGAATAAATGTTAATGTTTCGATCATCAGTGACTGCAAGTGGTAACGATGCACTTAAGGTAGGAATAAATGCGCGCGAGTTAGATCTTAAGTATTTGTACCGATGCCGATGGACTCGATAGCGTTTAGTTGCACGGCCAAGACATGATGTGGTGTGATCTGGCAGTCAAGTTTTCAGTGATAAAGTTAGAAGCGCAAACAATGTATCTCGATATTTATTTTTCAGTGATGTGTTCTTTGTGATGTAAAGAAAATATTCGAGCGTATAACAGGCAGTTGTGTATAATAGTGCCAACAGTTTACAATTTTAGTTTTAAACTGAAGTAGTTTTTTTTTTTATATCGTGTGTGCTAGCTGTGATGATATACGTTTCGCGCAGCGTACAACTTCGTGCAATATTCAGGCGCGAGGCCAGATACATATGCTAATTAACATTTAATATACTTTGCGGCACGAGGTATCATATGCTCAAATTGAAAATTAGTCTTAGGTGCATGTGTCTGTAAGCATACATGCCAAATGCCAAAACTTGCAGTTTAATCTACACTGTTGTATCCACCACGAAACTTCATATAAACAAATACATTGACATGTGTGATTGACTTGTGTTCCTTCAAGGAGAAAGCCTTGTATGTTGCTTGAGAAGGTTCACGCAGTGAAAAGATAGCATGTGTACAATAATGATAAAAAAATGTGGCTGATCCATTTATATAACAGCACAGCATTAAAGTGAAACGCGTCTTTACAGAGGTAGTTGAACGTTCATTGTGCATTGTTTCAGCAACAGCAACAAATTGCAAAGTCACGTTAAAAGTTGCAACCAGTTCGAAACTTGCGGCGCGCACCTCAAGCAGAAAGCACACACAAAATTAGCATATCCATGACGAGCACGGACTATCAACTTTTAGAGCTTGACACTTAAAGCGCACTATTTAAACAAATACGCGCAAAACGATCACAACAGTATACACAGGACAAGCGCGAACAACTGTCACAATTTTCCCTGCGTCGTTGGGAAAGACATCTGTCTGAAGCTTGCGCCACAGGACGGCATCACGTCGAAGGAGGTTTTTGTGATCTGGAGGATAGCGGAGACTGCCTAGTCTGTAGTGCTGTAGGATGTCTGGGTAAGTGACCAAAGGAGTTACTTTATAGCATGGTATACCCACACCTCGTGACACCACACTGTAAATACTGCTCACAATAGGCCACCCTCATACACATGGCATGGACGTGCCCACAGTACGCTGACGCTTCTCACACAGAAGATACATGGGAGTCCCTTCTGCATATCCCTGACTCGGCACAGCAACGCCGGGCAATCTCACGCGCATTGGAGGCCGTGGTGTCCCAAGGAATCCCCGCTGACCTCCTTTAAGCAGCGTAACCGACCTCTCGGCCGGTCCCCTCTTTTGAGAGCAATAAAGTTTTGATCATCCCTGCGTCGTGTGACAGCAGCGCGCTCCTTTCGCAAACGCGGCCGCGGTAGCATGCGAAGTGACTTTCGTCCTCTCCAGAATTACGAGACTGATAAGAGCGCGCGAAGGAGAGAACATGCTCCGTGCTTCGAGGAGGCGGTGACCTCGAAGCGCGCCCAACGTGGACCCATCGTGCCATCTCGCGACTGATAACGAAAACGCGCTAACGTTTCGAAGCTCTGAGGACTGCCGAACGGTGTACGGTGTATACAAGTGGCTTTCCGTTAGCACTACAGATAACGTACGCTTTGTGGCTTGCTCAATAAAAAAAAAAAACCGCTTTGTGGCTTGGTGGTTAGCGCGGCGCGCGAGAATAGAGAGGTGGCTGGTTCGATTCCATGCGACGAATGCTTGGTTTTTTTCTTTGCAATCTCGTAATATGTACTTTTCAACGTCACTTCCATGACGGAAGTACGTCAGCGGAGCCGTGGTGGACCCCGACATGAAACACTGTCATGTTAAAACCGGCGGTGTTCGAGCGAATCACTTAGTCTTTCGAAAGCGCGGCACCGACGCCATAAAGATGAAGGATAAAAAGGGTGAACTCCAGCCCCAGTTTTATCACGGCGTCCGGCACGCCACTCTAGGTGGGGTGTGAAAGAAGACGACTGCCACGAATCATAAAAAAAGACAGATCCCACGTACGGTGCTAATCAATTATATGCGAAGCACGACACAACGTTACGACGCGAACGTAAACTACGTCGCACATGACTTCCATGTCACGATTATCATGTTTGCGCCTGGAATTTGTGTTCGTCGTCTGTTCACGTCACGTAATACCAAATTCGGTGTATACGTGAAGTGAGCGAAATGTCCACGAGCGCACTATTAGCGTAGCACGCAGCCATGTTTTACATGACACGCATGTCATAGTTACAATGTTTTCCCCAGTAATATACCTTCGTCATCCATTCACGTCACGTAACACCAAATTTGGTATATGTTAAGCTCGCGAAACGACTACGAGCGCTCTATGAGCATAGCACGTATAGTCACGTTTTACATGACATACATGTCATTATTATCATGTTTACACCAGTAAGTGAGTGACGCGTTGCGAAATGCACGCTAAATATATGTTGAATGTTGTACGCAGAAACATATGTTGGTCAGTCTCACATTGTTTTATATAAACAGTTGTTCACACTTGCGCAACGATGCCTACGTAACATGAACATTAGCAACACGATAAGTAATATGCTGATATGTAACGCTTGTGCTCACGAGGATAGTAGCCCTGGGCACTGCTGGATAAATCAACTTAAGTGGATGGCACTTTATTACTGACGTTAACCCGACGAGACCTGTACCGTAGGAGTACACATGTAATGTTTATAACATCGGATAGTCAGCATTGCAACCACAATTGACGTTTCACCAACATTGCACCTGAATAGCGTATTTTTTCCAAAGCAGTACCGAGACGTGGAGTAGCTCTGTGGTAGAATGCTTGATTTCCATGCAGTATGCTGGGGTTAGAATCCTGCATGCCAGGTCCTTGATGTTCCTTGGGTCAACGCTGCCGGTGACAGTTTTTCTTAACCAAGAGTCCGACGGAATCCCGTCTGGTCGGGGACAAACTTGGTCAAACTGACTTTCGTAGTACTCGGTTTTTTTAAATGGGAGGGATAAGAGAGAGCGCGAGATTGTTGAGGCTTTCTTCATTCATGAAGCAGGTTACAAGTGCGTGATCAAGCCGTACAGATCCTTGTCTGACGCTGAAATTAGTTATCTTATAGGCTTTATTTCATTTTCGGTGTCATTTGCTTTATTTTGACCTGATGCATTTCACTCATCACGCTTGCGTGAGTTCCTTTGAAGATTTTATCGTTTGCAGTGTTTATCGCTGGTTAAAACCAGCCTTCTTTTCTTGCTTCTAAACCTCCTCTCAATCACATTTTAGGCACATATATGCACAGGTGATGGCAATAAAATTTCCCGAGTTTTTGCGCTGCCCTTTCTATGTGAGCACTATAAACCAACTAGCCTAAACCAAAGTACTTTCCACGATTTCACGGGGCTCAGTGGGCCTCTTGATTGACTTGAGTGCCAGCGCCTGCGCTTTCACAGCGTCGTCCCCTCCTTGCGTCATGGGGGCATCTGTCCAGCCAGGAAGCACGGCGTTGCAGCGGATGCCATGTCCCGCGAGCTCCCTTGCCACTGATATGGTGCGCGCCAAGATGCCGGCTTTCGAAGCGGAATACGCCGCCGACGACCACGAGCCGTTCTTGGCCTTGACGCTGGATATGTTGACAATGGCCGCTCCACCTTTGAATAGAGGTATGCCGGATCGGAGCATGTCACGACTAGTGACATGATTCACCCAGAAGGTGCCCTGTAATCAGAGGGGAAAACAATCTATGCATTTACACTCGACGTGACAAGTTAGAAAGTGCGGAGCACTGATTCATCGGCCGTGCGGCCTGCTCGGCGTCTATGGTGGCAGAAGAAATTTCATTTTCTGGTGCAGTTGCACTGCCTTTTTTGTCTTTCCTCATCCTCACTTCTTTTCCGCCACCTCGCAGTACTATACTATACATGACTCGGTTATATAAGGTCATGCTATACATCGTTGAGCCGTGCGGCGCCATGCATAGCTAATATATATGCTTTACCCTCTACTCTCCTTGTTTCGTTTCACTACGCATGATCATGCTACAGATACATGGTTTCTCCACACTCTACTGACACTGCACGACAGGCATCGACAGCCCGGCCCCGACAGTGTTCGGCGCTTAACATTGTGGACCACTGTGTAGTGATATTCATAAAGTTGTAGTTGAGAACCCAGTGAATCCCTAGGCGCCCACTTTTATGAATGATTTTTACTGTTCGCTCTAGCTTGAAAAAGCGATGTCTTTTTGCTGTAACATAACTGATATTGTCTATTGCTGTTACGCAGCATTTCGCATGGTCAAATGGCCCTACGTGTGATGTACTTTTATATTTTTAGATGCAAAGCGGCTCTTTGACTAGCCTGTGTATTGCGTCCCGTGCGTCCGCACAATCCCCTCGCCGCAGGTGTTGAAGCGGTGCCAAGTAGGTCAAGTCGCAGCTGCGCGTTGACGTCACCCGCAACAAATGCCGGCACTTCCACCCTCTCGCAACACACTTCTCGCTCGCTTCACTTTCTCCACCGCCCGCAACGCTCGACTTCACGTCGAGTGGCAACACTAGACAGATTTAGTTGCGCGCCCACAGAAACCGCATCCTGCTAGCAGGCTGCGTCTGTATACGGCTGCTGCAAACGCGTGACTAAATATGTCTACTCTTTCATCTCGTTTTTTCTGCGATGAAACTTACACGAAACCCAACGCGCCTCCCGTGTGCTGTGAATGACGGGTTGTTCCTGCAGTTTGGAAAGCAGGATGGGATTATATCCGGCGGATACAGACAGCCCCAGATAAAAAGCTTGCAGATGCCGCGGACGAGTGTGATTAATAGGTGCTTGAACTGAGAATTATAATAAAAAAGTTGGATTTCCGGATTGTCGCTAAGCAGCGGAATATGCTCAGGAGAGGCCACGAACCGTCGCCTCGCTAGTGCGACAAAAATTACGCAAAGCGCAATTGTACGTGACTCGCCTGCGCGACATTGTCAATAAAAAAAAAAACAGTTTTACAGGAATAGCGGGAGGCCCCGCTGCGCTATAGATTTCAGCGAGTGACTTCCCGGCAATGTTAGGATTTGAACAGCTTAGTTTACAGCCTTTACATATAACAGTTTTCGAAGATCTGGTACTATAGTATGGTGTTCCTGGGTGCATTAAATCGGCGACAAGCCATGAAAAATGACCAACCGATTTGCCGTGATTACAAAAAAGGCTCAGAGGGGAATTATGTAAACCTTATATATGAAAATAAATATTGAGGGAGTTAACATGGCAATGAAATATTAGGATGGCAACTTCCATCATCCTTGAAAAAGACACATTGCTATTCAAGGAAGTGCTGGTTCTACGGAGAAGGAGTCAGTGCTGGGTCTAAGAACTTTTGCCTGATTGTATGTGTGCGAAATCATAGTGCCAGCAAGATGTGTGCTGTTAGGGGGGAAATGAAAATTATCGAAGCGGAGGGTGAATTTTTTGCAAGAAAATCAGACATTTCATTGTGAAGTTAACCTCTGTGGCAATGTAGTGAGAACTGAATATGAGAGGGAACTAGTGATTTAATAAGTTTCAATATAGTTGTGTCACCAGACGTGGAAAGAGAAGAGCACGCCGACAATGACAATGAGCCAGTTAAAATTGCAGCTACTGACATCGAAGTATCTATAGCTTGCGTAAAGTTAACTGACGTAAATTCAGCAAGAAAGACAGGAAGAAAATCAGGTAATTGTAAGATAAATTACCAGTAATGTTCTGGGCCGAATATTCCGATGCCAGACTTTTCATCCTATTCCGAGGCGCCCGTTTCAATTACAACATTCGTTGGCAGAACATTTAAATGCCTTTGCAACAACCCAGGAAGCGTATGATTGGGGACTGGTTGGTAAGACATTTGGGAAAATCATAACTGCGCTAAAAACGAGACACGAGAACAAAGTGGACAGGACGATCGCAGACTGACAACTGGTTTATCGAAAAAGTACACCACCCTTTTTGAAACAAACTAAACACACGCGTAAAGACAAACAAGATGACGAGGCAAGTTCCAAGACCTATCGCCACAAAGTCAGAGGTTGTTTTGGTTCAAAAGTGAGTCGTTTCGGAAATGCAGGTTTCCCGCAGACGTTTGCTTCAGGCTGTAGCAGAATCACTTTTGAGGGTCGTATTCCATTGCACCACGAAATGATCGGAAAAGAGTGCGAGGTGGAAGGTCGAAGTAATGCTCTACCTACATAAGGTATCGCATGACATTAAAAAGATGGCAGGAAGATACGGGGTTGGTTTGGTTTTCTCAGCACCTTGCAAGTTATCGTGTTTGTGCGGTATGTCCGACGCGAACAAAGTGAACAATGGAAGATGCGATGTTAAGCACAGACGTTCCTACCATTCACCAATTTTCTTGCCCAGAACATCAAATAAACGTTTTGTTCACACTTTACAGACGTAAGACTATCGTCTTTAGACAAAATTTGCGGTGTAACATGCAGTTACGGGGCCAATTTTTTGTACATCTTTCCTTTAATCTCTTTCCATCGCAGTACGCCACGCGCAGATCTCGCGGATAAGACGGCAAAGAACGGTCCTATGACGTAATGGCACCACAAGATGTGGCTGCAATAGCGCATGCGCGATTATCAGAGAATCGCCGTTAAAAAAAAATGTTACACACGGGCTACCCATCTTCATCTTTCATTCGCTGCTGGTCGGGCTGTGCGTTGTGTAGGGGGCAGTTCGTCGGCGCCATGTGGAATGGCTTTCTTCAGACACGGGGCGTGCGATAGTCGTAATACGAACGAGTCGTGTTTCAACCCCCTGTTTTTGCGCATGTGTGTGTGGACTTGACCTGTGGGCTTTACCTGTAAATATGAAGCTGCGCATGACCAACAACGTCGCCTGATGTTTGAGGAGCACTACGAGCTTCGTCTTCGGCACCAAATTGGTGAGCCCCCTATCATGGCACAGACCGGCGGGGCGTTGTTCACCAAACATCACTCGCTATAGATTCACAATTCAACCGAAGTTAACGTTGCGTGGAACTTTAGCGAGCGGGTTTTTTGAATAGTGCCAGCACGGCTCTACCTCCTTGAATCACAGAGCAGGCTCTCGCGGTTATCTCAAGTAGCTTAGATAGGGCTGTGTTAACAGGAAGTGGACCCGACTTGGAGTGCCCGTGGCTCACCTTCAGCCATCATTTCGTGCCAGTATTGTTGCTGGGGTGTAATGTGGATTTCGCGGGTTGCAACGCAGCGTCCCGGTGCTTAAAGTTCACTCACCCGTTCTATCTGGTATTTTCTCCACGGTTTACGTGATTCCTTTGCAGATGCTAACCCCTTGCCTTGTTTATTTTGCAGCTTGAACTTGGCTGCTAGATGAGTGCACATGGACCAGCCATGACTTCGCTCTCAAGCATTATTCGTGAGACCGCATTTTTTACGTGTGCGTTTTATCTCCTAACGATTTTTTTTCTTTCGTTCCTGCAGCACTGACGTTATACGTACAGTACTCGCGGATAGAAACAGAAAACTCGGAGCGTGTGGCCGACTGTACATGTGCCGCTGCTCGTTGGTGCACGTAGAGGCCACGTGTTGCATTTTGGTATAGAGCGAGAGGACAACACCTACGAAGCAGGATTACTCCTTCCGGTCGCCAAATTTTCGGCCTGTAGTTCACCATGTGTACACTGCCAGGGTGGCGCTGCAAGGCTCACGCACATTCACATTTATTTATTTATTTAAGACATACTGCAGTCCGAAGACCAAACAGGTGGGCAGGGATTAATTACATAGAAAGCATCAATCCGCATGGTAAATTGGTACACAATTCTGAAAACATGTCAACTGAACATGTCAACATGTCAACTGAACTGGCTCGCCGCTGCGCGTCACTTTCATTGCCACGCCTTAAGACGACCCTCTCGTTCTGCGTGCTTAGGCGTTGCGGTACGCATGCTGTGAAAGTAAAACACAGGATTCAGTTAGAGATTGTGCGTTCGCAGGCATGATAAACATGTGCACAAAATGATGAAAATTTTGCTTTTGGTCTCTGCCTCGACAAGAAAGAAAATGAGTGCTAAGCTTGCCTTCATGCAACATAGAAATTTATTTATTAGTGTCGTTATATAGTACAAACTGTAGCGTATTGTTGAATAAAAAAAAAGCAGAATTTCGCTTGTTCTTCCGTGACCGAAAGCTCTACAAATACTTGCCATGCAGAATAGCTGCACGCCCTATTGGCTAGGTGCTCGGGGCGAAATAATATACGAAGTCATTGTTTCGATGCTGCACGGAAACAGGCCCGTGGCTGCTGCTTTTCTTTTGTGTCGTGACAAAAAATCTTCACAAACTTTATACGCTTTTGTGCAGCCATTTATGTCTATGAGCGCGTTTCAGGCGCGACATCTTAGCGGTATCAAATTTCTTACTTTGCCAGCCTATGCGCCCCATCGTTGAAGGGCGCTGATTGAGAGTGTCGTGCGCTTGCGCCACAATATAAATGGTGCGCACCATCCACTGAATTCGGGCTGCATGCATGCAAAAGCGCGCGAGCCTTGCAGCGCCACGCTGGCAGTGTGCACATGGTAAACTACTGGACGACTATTTAGCGACTTGATGGAGTAAGCTTGCTCCGTGGCTGTTCTCGCGATCACTCTATACCACGATGTAACACCCTGAATCTGCGAGCATACACAAGCGGCGGCACATCCACCAGCGGCCACGCGCTACGAGTGCCCCGTTTCAATCCATGAGTACTGTGCCTACTGACACGCCCCGTGCCACTCCTGCGTATATTCCGCATCATCACCGACGGAGTCTTCAAGGTGCTACCGGCATTGCATCGAGTAAGCGTGACTCTTGTATATCCGTGAATAGGACAGTGCGCGAAGGCCCGCCTTGCTTCAAGCCTTGTTAATCGCAGCGGTCGTTCTCTGAAACCTATTTGCATGTTATCTTGTCCAAAGGCGCCCAGGTGCTCACCAGGTGCCGTATAGTGACTTGACATCTTACACGTTGCGTTGATAAGCTCGGAGTCAGAAACTCGGGCCTTTCGGTTGCCGCGGCCGTGTTGGGCGGGTGCATTTTGGTTTCCGGGTGCCACTCGTTGCCTTGCGTCCACGTGCGCCACGTGGTAGCTAGTTTATCACTGAAGCACTCATGGTACTTTTTAAAATACGTTAATTTGCCTGTTTTTTCGTGCTGGTATGTTCGGTCACGTGGGGTATGCCTAGCTGCAGAGTGGGTACCTTCACACGCGGGTATTCTGGGCAATGAAAAAGCGGATTGCCTTGCTCCGTCATGCAACCATGATGGCTGTCACTGTCCGGGAATTCTACGTACAATGGACAACGCTCATCTGCTTATACGCCGACACCTCCTAAAGCAGCACTCAGACCAGCGTGTGGCGAATGGATCTTTACCTCCCCGTGTTCGCGGCAGTGGCTTGCCTCATCGTTCCCGAGCGCTGTTGTACAAACTATAAGAGTGGGCTCTGTGCTGGTGCGTGAACGATTACGCCGTCAAGGGCGTGTGGACAGTCCGTTGTGCGCAGCTTGTGGCTCCTGCGAAACACTTGAGCATCTCGTAGTGAACTGTCCCACATTTGCTACGCAGCGGTGATTGCTGATTAAGGAATATAAATTCCTAGGACTAAAGTGCGCGATCTTAGACGACTACCTCTTTCCAAGCGGTTGATTTTCCCGACACGACCAGGCCCACCGAGCTGTCCTTACATTTATGAACCAAACGGACCTGGTCACCCGTTCATGATCGGTCTTTATTATTATTTTTTATTTATGTTTTTCTACTCATACTCGTCGAAGTCTTCGTCATTTTTTTTTGCATTCCTCATCTTCTTTCTTCCCTCTAATCTATGTTTCCTCTGTTTCTTCCCTCCTCCTGAAAGAGTGAGCAGGTGTTGTGCCCCTCCAGGTGGCAGTAGCCAGCTTGCTCTCTCCCTCTTTCCTCTGTGTCCTTGTGTATATGTTTATGCAAATCAAAATAAATAATCTTACCGTACTTCAAAAATAAGTCCTTAGCTTTCAGTTGGATTACTGACGAAGGTGCACAGCCGAGGTAACATACTGGTAGCTGTAGTCGATTATGCTATGGACGGTATATTCTTGGGCAATGTCTACATTCAACGGGTTTTTCTTATGTTGGAATGAGATTTTTTAGTGTTTTGCACATAGGCTAATAGAAATCTCGGAACCTGGGTCTGAAATTTCTCTTCCTCTAAATCTATGGCTCGTACGTGTCACTGCTAGTGCGAGTCGATTTAATTTGTTCTAATTCATGTTGTGATTAACATAAAACAAGCCCATAAATTTTTACTATCGTTCGTTGCAAGAGTCAAGTTTTGGTAGACTGGATGTCTTGTGTTAGTATACGAGGGTTTATTGGGCAGCTGCAAGTTCGTGAACGTCACGCGTACGTCATGATGCCAACAGGAAGTAAGTTTTCCATACCTGTGTCATAGCTATTAGCGGCGCTGACTAATGCTCCCAGGTTTGTATGCATATATCTATCTATTCCATAAAGGGGACAAGATGATGCTTTCCGTTTGTAGCTCACTTAGTAGAACATCGGACGCATTATTTGAAGGCCGCTGGCTCTATTCCTGCCAGCTGCAAGTTCTTTTCGTCTACGTTTTTCAGATATACCTCACAGTTAACATAAATAACACCCCTCACGCTTTCCATGTCTCATGTAGGTTAGTTTTAACTTTGTGGCTAAAAAAAGGAGGCTTTACGGTTCCCTTTTTATTTTTGACGAGTTTTTGTTCAACACTATTCCTTCACGAATTGTGAATAACTGCCTGGAAATGTCAAAATTGTCTAACGATTTCCAAGGCATCTGATATTACATTCCAGGAAAGGTTTCGTTTATTGTGATATAGTGATGAATCCTTTTAAATAATTATTGAATTACTGGGCAGTTCGTCATCTTCCTTTTTTACATAAATAATACATTAAAAATTCTTGTGCAATTTGTTTTTAGTTGTATGCATTTAGAGAAAGCAAGTCATAATTTTGATATTGTACTTATGTGGTTCGCTTGTGAAGCCATCGAATAAATCTGTGCGTTCACTTGTGTGCTTGGCTGCAGTCTTACGCAGCAATCAAGGAATAAGAAGGAGGTGAATAAAAGTTTTTCGTTGGGCAGCATCACAATCGGAATTGGTGTTAGGACTCCTCTTATGCCAGTGTTTGTGTGCGTAGTCTTTCATCATTAATACGTACCAGCAAGAGCTCCGCTCGGTGTTTTATTATCATGATCTTTTGTGGCCACTAGAACCATGAACCACCGGCAGAACACCACTTGCGACCGAGTGTGTACGTTGAGACTCGAGGGATTAAAAGTTCATTGACTTCTCCCCAGGAGCTCCGTCTTCGCAACACACCATGTGCCATTTCGGCCGAAGATCGCCTGGTGGGCATCCTCGTGGCAATTCCTCGAGTAAGCACTTTCTCATATCTCCACGAGTAGTTTTGAGCGCCACCAACAACAACAAAAAAAATACTGCTTCCAGCTGGTTTAATCTTTCATGGTTTTTTGGAAAGGTTACCATACGCATGCCCGGTTATGACCATATACTCAACACTCACCATAGTGACTTGGCAGCAGCAAATCATTGAAAACACTTGACTTTTTGTGAAAGCGTTGCCTTGTCAGCGCAGCGTGATAAACGCTACGGTCCTGATAATTACTCATGTATGCCTTTTCTAGTAAAAGACGCACGTGTAGAATATATACGTGTTGTTATGGTGCCTCAAATATGCGCAAGAATTGATTTATAACTGGCGATCACACAAGTATGAACGCTGAAGCTTGAGCAATATTGGTGCGCGCTGCGGATGGGGTCGGCCGTTTCGGGTATCGTCTGGTGCCGTTTAGGGTACCCGATGTTGACAAATGTACAGACAGACAGACCACAATTTTTGCATCGAAGGTCCCCAAGAAAGACTTCGCCTTTAAAGGTATCTCTCGTCCCTGCTCGGTTTCCACCACAAACCTTCAGGCTTGCGCGAATATGCAAGCGCTTGGCATATTCGTACAAATATTAGCGTATTCGCATTCGCTTAGATTTGAATGTATATGGTAAATTTTGATATATTCGAGATGAACTCAATGTCCTGTGTATATTAGTTTGCATGTAATCCCTTTGTATAGATTTTTTAGAGGTACTATACCGTCATTACACCTTTACAAAATAAAGAAAGGCAATGTTCCGCATGCCGCAAAGCCGGGCTTCGTGGTTAAATGAACATATTACCCTCACATCTATTCTTCCTTTGCGTTTTAAAGCTTGTCATGCAGGCTTATAAGCTCCAAGTATAGCAAATGTTTAAGTATGACATACTTTGCAGGTTATCATTTGCATTCTGCCGAAAATCAAATTCTGATGCCATTCATGGTTGCTTCTTCCTTCGACCCAAAAACGACATTTGCACTAGACTTGCTTCAATTTTAAAAAAGATTTGCAGGTAAGTTCGGTCATGACAAATAAGCTCATTTTTCTTTCAGATGTAATACATACTATTCGAATTGGCTTCAACTCTAAAATTTCCTATTCGCACAAGTCTGTATACAAACCTTTTACTGGCCATGGCACCCAATTTTTCTTCGGAATCTATGCTATGTGGGTTCATTATTATAAATTCGCAAACTTGCAATATTTGTATTTTGTACAGTGTGTACTTGAGTTTTATTAACGCAAGTGTGGTCGGGCAACACCGATGTACTCATGAGCTACGACGTCTTTGCGAGCGTGTCGTGTGCATTTTGGCCAGTCACGGCGAACTGTTTTACAGCGAAAGCTGCTAAAAGATCACAACAAGCGTTGCTTGCTACACTGTAGCTGTCCGCCGCCGCCGGTGTCCGTAATCACTCTCTCACGCAATAAGGTAAATAAAAAAACCCCAAAACAGCTGGATTCGAACTCGGGTCCTCTGCGTGCCAACACAGTAGTCTGACGCAGAGGGACGCCTGTGCTTGAAACTTGGTCGCAAACTTGCCTTAGACAGGCTTGATGTCTAGGAAGGAGTCGTGTTAGCATGAACAATAAAACGTTTTAGAGCAGCAAAGCAACAACCATGCAGGCGTCGGCCAATGCGAATACATAACGAGCGTGTCGTCGAAAGCTCCAACCTAATACAAAAGTAGTTGTTGTTGTTGTTCTCCTATCGTTAGTGGCGCATACCCACTGTGGGGGATTGGACAAGAATCGAGTGGCTTTAAAATTTACTGTTCAGATTTAGAATGATGGAGGTATAACAGAAAGATTACCGATAGCCTATAGGCAAGTGTGGTGCTTAATGTAATGCATAGAAATATTTACATAAACAAATTTATTCTTAGAATAGAGCATGTCTGATTTTATACGTATATAATTAGGTGAACATGTTAAGATAATGAAACTGGTTAATTAGTCAACCTATTAGTTTCATCAATATAGTCCCGGACGGCCGCGCATACTGTGCCATTACAGAAACCAGAAATGGAAGCTCCAAAAGACAAAATGACAGGCAGAAATAAGTCCATACCAATGCCACGCAAAGGTATTTCTAATAGGGTTTTTCGTAATCTGTTAAACCGCCTGCAGGTCAAAAAGAAATGGTCTATTGTTTCCAGTTCATCACAGAACGCACACAGTGGCGAAGGTGCCTGAGCAGACCTGTGTTTATAGAAATTTAGATTTGGTACCCGGCAACGCAGCCTTGTGATAGCTACTTCTTGTTTTCGAGTGCGGCAAAAGTCTCTTCGCCAGGGATATAATAAATGGCGATATTCTGTAGAGTTTGTTAGTGCTGAACCTTTAAAGACTTGCATAAGCGTACGTCTGCGGAATCGAGCAGCAGTCACATAAGCGGATGATGGACAGAGCGGTAGAATTGGTTCGCTGATTGACGACTTAGCTAAGGAATCTGCTATTTCATTAAGAAACAAACCTTTATGTCCAGGCACCCAAACTAATCGCACTTTTCTTAAATGCGCAGGTACTAATGCACGGAACGCCTTTGTTACGTGATTATCAGCACCAACAGAAAGTGCCGCACAAAGAGATAGGGAATCTGTTATTATGACAGCTGATGTAATTGCTGTATCTAACTTGCGTAAGGCGAGCACTACTGCCAGAAACTCAGCCACAAAAACGGGTATGAAATCGGGTAGTCGAAGGGAATAAATCCAATTTAAAATCGGGCTCAAAATACCAACCCCTGACTTTTCGTCGTATTGTGATGCGTCTGTAGCAATAATAACGTTCGTTGTAATACGGCGCAGGTGATCTTGGAGTAAACCATCCAAAATATTATGGGGAAGTAATTTGGCATTATTAGGAACAATGTCGTCGAATTGAATTTCTACCGGGGCTGAATTATAATGACTCGGCATGATGTCGCATATACGTACGTTTAGAGGCTCCAGTAAATTTTGCACAAATATAATTTGTGGCGTGTGAAATCGCGGCCATCTGGCAGCAAAAAATGATTCCGGGGTGGAAATAAAGGCTGTTTCTGAATGTCGTAATGGTGATTCATAAATTCTTAAGAATGTCTGAACAGTCAGAAGGCGAATTTGACAAGAAAGCGGAGGGACCCTCGATTCGAGATATAACACATTGTTGGCGACTGTTTTGGGAAGGCCAAGGCATAAGCGTAAAGCTTCTCTTTCCAGAAGAATTAGAGGCCGCAACTTGTAAGCTGGAACTCCAGAGAAAAGCACACAACCAAATTCCAAAATGGGACGAACATACATGCGATATATCATTAATAATGTGTCTCTTCTCATACCTATGCGGTAGTTACTTAGCCTACGTAATATGCCAATGGCCCGCACACCTTTTCCGGCGATATATTCGATATGAGATCGCCAGTTGAGCGATGTGTGATAAATTACTCCAAGGTATTTAACAGATTCCACCTGTGGTATATCCTCATGATGGTAAGACAGAGAGATGTTCACAGGGTAATGCAGCGGGAAAACAAGGAGGGCACATTTACTTGGATTAAGTAAAAAGCTGTTGCCATCGAGCCAGCTCTCCAATATATTAAGGTAAGTCTGCAGCCGTTCATATAAGGTCTGAATGTTATCTGCCATTGCAAAAAATGCGATATCGTCTGCATAAACATAAGTTGTTATATCCTGTTTACGTGGGATGGTGCTCATTAGTAAATTAAATAGCACCGGGAAAAGCACCGAGCCTTGCGGTACTCCCCTCGTTTGGGTATGAGTAGATGATGAATACCCATCTTTAAAACAATAAAATTTCCTGTCTGCGAGAAAATTGTGAACCCACGCTACTATGTATGATGGAAAATCAAGGTATTCTAATCGATCTATCAAAATACAGTGCTCCACGGTATCATATGCTTTAGCGATGTCTAAGGTAACTAAAGCAGCATATTTTTTATGTAGCCGAGCTAATTGAAGCCTACTTTCTAAGTCAACGTGGGCATCCCAAATTGAACAACCACCCCTGAACCCAATTTGGCAGGGACTTGGAATAGACCTCATGGTAATAAGTTCATTAATTCGTATATTGATGATTCTCTCAACCAATTTCACTAAGTTTGATGTCAGTGCGATCGGCCTTATGTTATCCAACGTGTATGCATCATTTTCATTTTTTAGCAACAATACAATTTTGGCAAGTTTCCATTCTGGAGGTATCCATGCATTCCCCAAAGAGTAATTCACTAGTTCTAGCAAAAGATTAGGCGATTCCTGGAGTAAACATTTCAACATAGAGTTCGTAATCCCATCTGGTCCGGGAGCCGTCCTCGGTAAGCATAATACTGTCTGATTCTATTCAGCTAAAGAAACTTCTGGAAATTCATGCAAGTTTACCAGAACGGACTGAATAGCCGAAAAATTCGCAGTGAAGCGGCGTTCTAAACCTTGCGCTATGTCTTCTAGAGAAGTGTTCATTTCTACCGGTGTCAAGACACATGACTGCAACGTTAAAGGTGCTGGTAGTACTTTTCTTGTCCGAAGATAAGCGAACAAAGCACGCTTATTCTTTGATTTAGAAAGATAATCAAAATGTCTACTCTCGTATTCTTCTTTCGCGTGGTTCACAGTACGCTTAAATACGCCAGCAAGGAATTGATAGTCTTTCCAGTTTGTTGGGCTCTGATTAAGAAGTTTTTTCCAAGCGGCTTTTCGTCTTCTATAATCGCGCGTACACTCATCGTTCCACCAACGAGAGGAGGATCGTTTATTGGATGGAATAGAAAATTCAGAATTTTTTCTAGATCCCTCCAGCATTGAACCTATCGTAGATGCAATCTCCTTAGTACTGGCATTTCCAAGCTTGGAAATGGCAGAACGGAGGCAGGCTTGAAATTTGCTTTGGTTGATGTATGTGCGTTTTGGCTGATTTAAAGTTATTGTTGGACAAGTAATGTCAAAAACTACAGGAAGATGGTCACTGTTAGTTGCCGAATCCAGAACAGCCCATGACAAAATCTTGATTGCATTGGAGCAAAACGTTAAATCCAATACTGAGCTAGTTTGACCTCGGACAATTGTTACATGACCTTTATTCAGACAGGAGAGGTTGTGATCAATAGTCCATTCCCACAGTCGCCTACCACAAGAATCTGTCCTTATACCCCAAGACAAATGGTGCGAATTAAAGTCTCCTGTGAGTACAATTTCCTTTCTACATGCTACCAAAACGCTGTCAAGATAACGCGTGCTTTGCACACCGGAGGGGAAGTAGCAATTTACGATTGAAAAAGGGTGGTATCCGGGGAGACACAAGTCTAATGCTAATAATTCGCAATCGAAGTCTAACATTCTGAAAGAAATTTTCGCTTTATGGCATAATTTACTTGATACAAGGATCATTAAACCACCACCACGTGATGGGCGATCTAATCGAAAAGAACGAAAACCTGCAAGATGGAAATTTTATCTGGTGTAAGCCAAGTTTCTTGGAGAATTATAATATCAAGATTAAAATTATTGCAAAAGTAATGTAAGTCGGTTGAGGCTGAGAATATAGAACGGCAGTTCCACTGCAGTACCCTCAACTGACCTATGGTGTTGAGCGCACCGCAGAGGCGCAGGTCGCGCCCTTGTTAGCATCTTCACGCGAAATAGCTGATTCATTCCGTTTAGATTTGGACTTGAGATCGGTGAAGATAGGGGATCTGGTACGTTTATTAGTTCGTATATCGAGTTCCATATCTGTATCAGTACTTGTACTCGGCCGAGGCGAATGTCGGTCCAAGTGCACCTGTGTTCCTGGCTGCTTAGCCTTGCCTGCAGATGCAGAAAGTTCGTCCATCACTACATTGCGTAGCTGTGTGGCGTCACTAGTAATGTGTAATACTGCAGGTTCTGTACCAGTCTGTACTGTTTGTCCAATCTGGCTTGAAAGAATTTGCGCTAAACAGTCGGAAAGGTTAGATATTAGTTTATCCATTGCCTTACTCACTGCCTTTTTCACAGCAGTTTCAATAGCCTGCGATAGGGTTGAGTCCATACTGGAAGTGCAGCGCGCTGTTATACCAGAGTATCCAAAAGCCCTGTCTCTAACTATGTCAATGGCTTCCCTTCGTGAACAGCGGCGGCGGTCAATAACTTCCAGGATTTGAACCTCCCGGGAACGAGCGGAACAGTCAGAGTTGTCGGCGCAGTGACTGCCCCCTCAGAGACAACACTTTTCCACTGTTGCAGTACAATTGCTTGAAGGATGACTCTCCACAGGTGCGACAACGAACGTTAGATTTTACATCCTCCCGCACTGTGGCCGAATCTCCAGCAGTTCTTGCACTGAATTCGGGCGAGAAGCAGAGGGTTCTACTCGGAAGATCAGTGGCCATAATTTTATTTCTGCTGGGCATTTTGTGCCCACTAATGTCGCGCTAACAGATTTCCGGTTGGTACCCTCTGGTTGATGACCGACCCCTCACTCACTAATGTCTTCACAGACTCCCGCGCCGCCATTCGGGCTTACGAAACCGGCAACATCGCTCCAGAAGCAGCCCGCATTTTACAAACACGGAAATATACGGGCTCGCACTACCCTCTCTTGGTTCCCTGCCCACATGGGCAAAGACGTTCACCCACAACAACCCAACCTCAACGAAATGGCTCATGATCGAGCACGAGAACTGACCCGCCGTGACGATCAATCAGCCACCGAAGAGCTGGCCCAGTCGTGCAGTTTAATGACCCACTACTCACCTTCCATGAAATTACCTCCCACTACCGACACAACAGAAGCCGATACCCTTTTTACCCCATTCAAAACTAGAACGCGCGCAAGAAGTAGCCTTTAGAATGTTACAAACGAGATCGTACCCATCACGGGGGCCGACTCAGCCATTATAACTCAGACATAAATTCACAGTGCCCAGATTGCACAGAAGTGTACTGTTCACTCGCGCACATGCTCTGCAATGTCCCGCGTTACTCAGGGACCTCTCACCAGTGAGTCGACTGGAGGAGGCACTCAGGAGCCCCAATCTCCGAAACCAACTTAAGGCAGTCCAGAGGGCCAAGAACTGGCGGAACGCCACCACGTTCCCGCCCCGACTCGGGCGTCGCCTACGGTAGCGGCTGCTAGGATGTCCCACGTGGGCACCCTGGTGGCTTAAACTCCTCAGGACCATATATTAAAGTTCTTGACTGACTGAATATGACATACTTGGCAGGTTATTACTTGCATTCTGCCGAAAATCAAATTCTGCTGCCATTCATGGTTGCTTCTTCCTTCGAACCAAAACGACATTTGCACAAGACTTGCTTCAATTAAAAAAAAAGATTTGCAGGTAAGTTCGATCATGACAAATAAGCTCATTTTTCTTTAAGATGTGATACATACTATTCGAATTGGCTTCAACCCTAAAATTTGCTATTCACCCAAGTCTGTATGCAAACCTTTTACTGGCCATGGCACCCAATTTTTCCTCGCAATCTATGCTATGTGGGTTCATTATTATAAATTCGCAAACTTACAATATTTGTATTTTGTACAGTGTGTACTTGAGTTTTATTAACGCAAGTGTGGTCGGGCAACACCGATGTACTCATGAGCTACGATGTCTTTGCGAGCGTGTGCATTTTGGCCGGTTACGGCGAACTGTTTTACAGCGAAAGCTGCTAAGAGATCACAACAAGAGTCGCTTGCTACACTGTAGCTGTCCGCCGCCGCCGGTGTCCGTAATCACTCTCTCACGCAATAGGGTAACTAAAAAACCCCAAAATAGCGGGATTCAAACTCGGGTCCTCTGCGTGCCAACACAGTAGTCTGCCGCAGAGTGGCGCCTGTGCTTGAAACTTGGTCGCAAACTTGCCTTAGGCAAGGCTTCATGTCTAGGAAGGAATCGTGTTAGCATGAATATTAAAGCGTTTTAGAGCAGCAAAGCAACAACCATGCAGGCGTCGGCCAATGCGAATACATAACGAGCGTGTCGTCGAAAGCTCCAACCTAATACAAATGCCTGTTCTTGATCACGTAACAACTGTGGCACATACCCACTTCAGGCATAGTTCTTCGTCTTCAACCATTGCATAAAAGATTTTCACAAAACTTGTTGCAATTGTGTAGCGGATACCACGCTTTTCGAAGAATGACGAACGATAGCATATAGTGAACACTGGCGTACTACACTAAAAATGACTATCGCGCAGTGGGTACTCATCAAGTGTGCTGGTTGCAGTTACAGAGCGTTTAGAAAAGGCTCTGAATTGTCGCCCCTCAGTGCGTTCCGCACAGACCTGGCGGTTTTTGTTCTGAAACCAGCTGCACATTCTATTGAGCAATTTTACATCTCAGTTTGGCAGTAAAAAGTAAACATTTCGCAGCTGCTACAACTCTGCTAGAGGACGACGGCTCCAGGCGCAGCACATGACTTCACCCACGCCATGGCAAAGTTGCTGTTGCTGGCGCTCATAGAGGTTATTGGCCGGCAACTCCTGGGATTTCTTTTGCACCGATAGATCTGTTTACAACCCGATATTCATATACGTACAGGCACCATTGACCGTCTATTTTAGTTTGCTGAAAGCCACGAATTTGGTGAGAGTGTCATAGCCCCTTTAAGACAATAGAAAACCTGTTTTAGAACTTCGTACAGTCTTAGACTTGGTTATGCTAAAACGTGCTGGCTTTCACTGCATTCGCACCCGATGACGTGGTAGCTTCAGGTGTTGTGTCAATCAGAGCTAGAGGACTAAAACCGCAGTAGCTGCGTTTTACCTGCAAGCAAAGCACCATCGTTCTCTACTTGACTTTCTACACGAAGCAAAACTGCATATTTTTTAATAAAATGTTATTATGCCGTGGGGCTTACTGCCGAAATATAAGAAAGTGCAGTAATCTGTGTAGACGTAGGCTTAGGTGTGCACTGCGAACTCCACTTCATCGAATGAAGAGCTCAGTCCAACATGCACGTCATCTTGCCTTTCTTTTGGGAAATGAAAGCTTGTATGGGTTCAATGTTTCCTCTTGGTAATGATGAGACATGTCGATGCAGCTTTGCGAAGGGGTGACAACACCAAGACTGCAAAGCTGGGAACCGCTGACAAGGACAGGCACCGCCAATAATCCGGGAAGGTTCACTGAAGCAGCCGCCATTGCTGCAAGCTCCGTTGGCGGCTCAAACTTTCCAGGTGAGCCCACGATATTGTCACGGGGTCGTGACGTGGCCGAAGACAGGAGACTTCGTGTTGGGATTTAACTGTTTATTTGGGCTAACCTGTGCCCGGTAAACGGAAAGTACAATTACAGCAGCAGTCTTGCACATACAGCAGTCTCGGACTGATAGCGGCGAACGCAGCGTCGGCCTTCGATCAACAACTGACAAGCGGCGAAGCGCGTCGGCATTTATACCCTTGCCGTCGAATGTTCTAGCGTTATCGCTGGCGGTGGCGTAGGTTCCAGAACAATCTGTACCGTTCGCACAGTGGGCGTGATCTTATCGAAATGATCTACTACAGTCCGGAACCTTCTCGAAAACTGCAGGCGCGGTTTGCGCTGAGGATCGTGTCGTGGTTTTGGGACGATAACAAAAACTTGGGAAATGGAACGTGGCAATATGGTAGAAAGAGCTGGACACGTTGTATTGCCATTTGTCGTGGCTTCCTAGTACTGCCTGACTTTAGTTCGCATGGTAATTTAACCTGTTATCCCGGGCTTCCAGTCTTCGTTTATCGAAGTCGCATCTATTCATGTTCGGTTTAGTAATGTACAAAGTGCACCATTCAATTACCACTTGCAAGACGCATTTTTGACAGTTTATGAATGCATTACATTTCATTTATAATAAGGTTTCAAAGTCGAAACCTAAAGCAAAAGGATGAAACCTCTGCAAAATTCAAAATTACCGTACCTTAAGCAATTAATTGCAATAACAATCTAAATATTATAATTGTACATTTACTAAGTATATTTTTGTAGACTGAAATTAACAACTGGCGAGTGAGCATTGCCAAAAAGGTAAAAAGAAAAGATTCCTGCCGTAACACTCGTACCAAATGTTTTGTTACACAATGTCTTGTCTTGATTAAGTCATTCGTATATGCAACAAAATATCCCAAGCATAACTGCTGTGAAGGAACTTTAGGCGCCAGAAATGCTTACTTCGCGGTCAGCTGAAAGTTTTTGGTCGCTTCCTTTCGAATAGTGGACAGGAAAGTAGTCCCTAAATGAGGACGATGTGCCGAAAAGGGCTAAGGGCAGCCTATAACCGCCTTGAGTATGCTGTGTATATTGGTAAAACAATTGCGTGAAGCCTTGCCAGCTTTACCTTACAGCTCTGTGTCTGGTGCATGCAATGGACGATCGCAGAGCTCCATGTATTTCGTCCAGCCATTGCTCCACTGAAGACGTTCCCACGATCTCTCGGGAGACATTGTTTCTACCTGGCGGGGCCTTAACATCAGTCAACGACGGCTTTTGCTCTCTACTGTGGCTTGCGCAAGTAAATCTCCATTGAGTAAATATATATAGAAGGCAAACAAGCAGATGTTCAAGTTTGTTTAATGGTGAAAAGTACACACACAGGTTAACACAGTGCGCGTGCAAGATGTTGTTAAACTCTCAAACAGTGACTAAAAAGAAGACCAAAACATTACCTACTTTATGTTGCAGAAAGTGCAAGACCATAAACTAGCAGCTAACATGAAATATGATTATTTCTTTCAGTGGCTTACTTAGTTATTTTCACATCTGTTCATGATATGAGCTTCTGTTATTTCAAGTGTTTGTTTCTGTTAAAAACAATATATGCGTTTGTCAAAGACCACACACCAATAAACAGTTCAGTCAGCGTTCGTCACCTTCTCTCAAGACGTTGTTTGCTGTGTGCGTTCCAACTTTGCATAATTCTTAACAAACTCTGCTTTCTATACTTTAAGAAGAGTAGTGCCCAAGAACTCAACTGTGACAATGTAGGGCCAACGCATCCTCTGTTTTATCTATGTCAGCCAGTTGCGACAGATCCAGACGTTCGCAACCCTTTCCTCTACCCCTTTCCTGCTCTCGCCTGCCAATCTTCGCGCCTGGCACACGCAAGAGACAATCCCACAGCAACGTGTACGCAATCCAGCCCTTGCTAGCCATTCAAAAAGACTTTCTCCAGGAGGCAGGTTTTAATCTTTCTGCAAGTGCTTTCTGCAAGTGCTTTCTGCAAGTGCTTTCTGCAAGCGCTTTCTGCAAGTGCCCTCTGCGTTCTGATGGACATTTGCTCGAAGATCCGAGATGACTGCGTAAGCCTATGTGGACTACTCGTTGTTTCGAACGGGACATTTTAGGCTATGCTCCGCACACTTTCGTATGTCTTCAGTTCAGATCGTGTCGTCATTACGACTCCAACACCTAGGTTGGAGACGATATTATCTTTCGAGATCAGAATTTTCTCTACATGACGTGGTTATTACGAGCGATCTGGTATACCAGTCACTATGATAAAGAAGCGTCACACCAAGTTTGAATCTGTCACTAATAAGGGTAAAGTTCTCACGAAATCGAAGCAGAAACTCACGGCCAGGACAGTTGCGTTTCCGCAGTCTTCAGTTCGCGTCATTTGGGCGTGACCGCTTGCGTTAGTCACCGCTCCCTTTTGAGCAGCTATATTCGAAGCGACATAGCAAGGTTATCTCGGGCACTTGTGAATACCGCAACTGCATGATTTGTTTCTATTGAAACGAGGAAAGATCTTAGAAAAGCCGTTGATTACGATACACCACATTTGCCCCAGCGAGTCTGTTAACTGCAACGCTGAAAACATTACTGGTGACCCTGTTCTTTTCAATCAAGTGAAGGAGAGATTAAAGTTGGCAGAACACTTGCACTATAGTAAGCGATTACTTCCTCTTGGCAGAGTTTTGTATGTCTACTGCACTGCCAAACACAACATTGCTTACAATTTTATAATGAATCAATTACTGATGTTGCAATGGCATCCTCCTTTGAATCGTACTCAGTCCCCTATATACTCAATACAACGGCAAACTTCCTCTCTTTCATTGTGTAGCAGGGTATACTGTGGATCTCACTGTCACGTGGTGTTATAATAAACCTGGTGTCAAAACTAGATACCGGGACCATCGCCAGACTAGTGAACATTGGTAAAATGGGTGCTTGACGATTACTGTATGGCTCCTTTCTCTTCTAGATTGCCAACCTGTGCATCTGGTGCATCCCAGGGATAACTTCCTCAGCATACTTCGCCCACCCTTTGCTTCACGAACCTCATCGGACACAAGAGTATTGGATCTCGCTGCTCGGCGGTCTGCATGGTCTCGCAAATTTTCTGGTGACTGCTTTCGTAGGCTGTTTGCATATTGCCAAGCAATGGTGATCCTTCACATAATGAAATATTCTGCAGCATTTGGGCTGATCATCTTTTAGAATCCTGCCTTAGCAGATCATGTTAAAGGAGAGTGGGGGAAATTATGTAGTCTGCGCAAGCCAGACACGCGCAGCATTGTGGGATGGGTGGGTTCATAGGCATGCACACTGAGGGGTGGGTGACTAAGGGATGGTTGCCTCCCTGGCCATCTATGAGGTGGGTGGGGGGGGGGCAGTCTACATCAATGTATTGACCTAATAGGTGAGGGGGTGCTACAAGAAACCTTCGAAACTCTCCACCCCCCTCAAAGTGGAACCCTGTGCACGCCTATGAGTATACGTTGTTCTACCTTCAGGTGTTAAAGCGGCAACATGAATGATTCGAAATAGTAGGCGCGAAGAAGACAGACTAAATGGGAGACACAAGCGGAGAGAGAGGCACCTCGTTTGTCTCTCCCCTTTCGTTCATTGACCTCGCGCCTACTATTTTGAGCCATTCTCGGTGAAACTTTTTGTAAGGAAAAAGGATTGGCACCAGTGTACCTTTGCCCAGTGACACCATGTAAGAATTTCGATACGTGCCGATCTGATCAAGGAATTCTTCACCAGATTAACTCGTATTATCTGAAGGACATACCTGGTAGATACACATGAGCCAGCGGGCATAGATATGGAAGCACATGGACATCTTTCTCTGGACACACGCACATGCTTTCGAAATTTATTACCAGTGTGAGAGTGAACAACTGGACACCTCCACCCTTCGCCTTCTCAATGGGAGACCTGCGCACACCAATGGGTAGGTTGTTCAAACTTCACAGGGTGAAAGTGACACCCAGAATGGTTCGAAATAGTAGACGCAAAGACGACGGACGAAAAGACACACGCAGGGCACCTCCCTATTCGTGTCTGCATTTCAGTTTGTAGTCTTTATTGCGCCTGCGATTTCGAACAATTCTCGGTGCCGCTTCACACCGTGAAGTTTGAACAGCCTACCCATTGGCGTCCGCAGGTCTTCCATTCAGGGGGCGAAGGGTGGAAGTGCCCACTTGTTCACTCTCACACTGGTAATAAATTTTGAAAGCATGTGCGTGTTTCCCGAGAAGGATGTCCATGTGCTTCCATATCTGTGCCCACTGGCTCATGTATTTCTACCCGGTATGCTCTTGAGATAATGCGAGAGAGTCTGGTGAAAAATTCCTCGATCATATCGGCACGTATCCATATAAATTCTTAAATGGCTTCGTTAGAAAAGGCTACACTGTTGCCAGTACGATTCCTTAGCAAAAAAAGGCTCCTTGAGTCGGCTACCATAACTGATAGCAGAGTTACAGCCCATGAAATGGAGGGAACAACATTGAAACGGATCTTTCAGACTAGAGCTTCAGGAAGAAACTTGCCGGGATCACATATTCGCTGATAAATCCCTGACGGGTAGGCCATATTCAACGACGCTCCCGCCGAACCATGAGTTGGGCGAGTTCGAGGATGTTCATCGTGGAATATACTTTACAGCGCAACGGGTTAGATACGGACAGAGAAGGGACACAGCGCTGTGTCCCTGCTCTGTCCGTATCTAACCTGTTGCGCTGTAAAATATATTCCACGATGGACGCTCCCGCCATTTAACATGTCGGTGTGTGACACCTCATGGCATTCATGGCACCTCACTTCTTAGGAGCCCTTGCAACGTGTTAATCGCGTTGACAGTGGCTCATCTATTCCCAGAAGACTGATTTGAAGAATTTCGATTTACATTGATCACATCGGATCAATGCATTAACAGAACTAGTGTCCCTATTTTACGGACCGTTTTAATACATTTGCAATAACTAGTTTAGTACCTTGCGCTGCTCCAGCAATTATACTGCTGTGTACATGTGATTAAGTCACATGCTAATGTATGTTTTATTTCCTGTAGATTAGATTCCAAAGACTGCATGCGCTCGCAACTATCATTGCACTTAGTGTATCATGGGTGAAGTCTCTCGTGCAAAATACTTTTAACTGGCAGTTTAACCACTGAACTCAGTCGTCCAAGTTGGGCACACTGGTACCCCTGGAGACATGCTTTGACTCTGACGCGTGACTGAATTTAAACTGTTAAATTGCGCAAGTTGAGAGTTTACAAAGGCTGAGAATAGTAACTGTTGCTAAAGACATTTTCGCTTTCTGTAGTGTCCGCTGTGAACTTGTTTTATGTGTGCCTCACCAAATGAGCAGACAACTAAGCCATAGAAAGCACAGGCGAAGTGATTTTCTTTACCCCATGGGCATATTATACATTTAAAGTAATTGAAATTAACGAAAAAGCACAAATTACATCTTTGAAGGTTGTGGGGTTGGATACCAAAGTACATGTCTAACGATGTACCAATCGAACTTGAGTGTCCCCTGTCGACTTGGGAGTTTGTGCATGTAATCCCTAGAAGTGTTAGCTAGCGCCGCTTGTGACGTATGTGGAACATTTTTAACCTGAATATGGCACGCGACTTTGGCTCGAGACGGCTGATTACTGATAAAAGCTTGTGTGCGAACCTAGGCTGATAACTCTACCATACGGCGAGCTTCCTTCTTCGAATGAACTAAAGGGCAATTGCTTTCATAGGCTCATTTCTTTGTTGGAGGCAAAGAACTAAACTAACAATCAGCCCAAGGAAAGCATAAAAGAGATAGTAGTTTTTATTTTTATCTGTAACAATCAAGTGGGAAAAGGTCCTTTCTTTATTTTTTATTTCAATAAGAAAAATATGCGACTCACAGTACTCCAAGTTCCGCATATCACGTCTGATGCTCAACCACTTACAGAAAAGGGCCCTTCTTTCATCCATTCCTGGGCAGCTGGTAGGCTATGGGCATGCAGAAACTCTACATTGTCTCCAATATTGTGTTTCCCGCGATCTTGCGTTACCATGCGCACATTGTGTATGTGCACAACGCGTACACAAGTATTCTTGGCGTCCTTACAGCTTCTCGACCTTCACTATCATCTAGTGGATTATCTGTGAAAACCTGTGGCCATGCCGTCCCTTCGTCCACAACGAGTCGTCTTCTGGTTCCTGCCCCTTGCTTGCCATTCTGGGGAATGCGTCATGCAGCACAGCCAATCTCGATGTGGCCAGCCCGTCTGCCTTTACTTCGTTAAGGGACTTGCTTCTGTGTTTCTGCTAATCACTTCGCTGTGATCAATGGCGGATGAAGATTGAACGACATTGTATCTCACTTTGCCCCCGCCGGACATGCCAGCAATCTCTGGATCCACCCCGGGGCCCGTGAAATGCTGCGAAACATCTTCACGTCGGTGTACGTCAATGTTATCGTACGGTGCTGTTCCAAGGATAATCTCAAAGCTTGCAGATCATTACGCACCTCTATATGTTATGCTGTTTGGTTGGCATACAGAGAATCTAGTGTTTTTAGAGACTGTCACAATGTTGGACCTATATTAAGTTCCACAAGCGTAACGTTTGGTGCATCGCTTTGCCATGCTTGTATGTCACCACCATATACATCATCATCATCATCATCATCATCATCATCATCATCATCATCATCATGATGTATGCACTAAGGGACAAAGAAGGCCAAATAACTACCAATATGGATAGGATAGAGAAAATAGCGGAGGAGTTTTACAGAGATCTGTACACTAGCCGGGACAACCACGACTTTAATACTATAAAAACTAGCAGTAACCCAGATGACACCCCACCAGTAATGATAGAAGTCAGAAAAGCTTTGGAGAGCATGCAAAGAGGCAAAGCTGCTGGTGAGGATCAGGTAACATCAGATCTGCTGAAAGATGGAGGACAGATTGTGTTAGAAAAACCAGCCACCCTGTTTACGAGGTGTCTCCTGACGGGAAGGGTACCAGAGTCTTGGAAGAACGCTAACATCATCTTAATACATAAGAAAAGAGATGACAAGGACTTGAAGAATTACTGGCCGATTAGCTTGCTCTCTGTAGTATACAAGCTATTTACAAAGGTAATTACTAACAGAGTAAAGAAAACATTAGAATTCAATCAACCAAAGGAACGAGCAGGATTTCGAACAGGCTACTCAACAATCAACCACATTCATACTATCAATCAGGTAATAGAGAAATGCTCAGAATATAACCAACCACTATACATAGCCTTCATAGATTACGAGAAGGCGTTTGATTCAGTAGAAATATCAGCCGTCATGCAGACACTGCGGAATCGGGGCATCGATGGAGTATATATAAACATCCTGGAAGAAATCTACAGGGGATCAACTGCTACCATAGTGCTTCATAAAGAAAGCAACAGAATACCAATCAAGAAGGGTGTAAGACAGGGGGACACAATCTCCCCAATGCTATTCACCGCGTGCTTAAAGGAGGTTTCAGAAGCCTAGAATGGGAACAGTTAGGGATGAGAGTTAATGCAGAGTACCTTAGTAACCTGCGCTTCGCCGATGACATTGCATTGCTGAGTAACTCGGGGGACGAATTGCAACTAATGATTACGGAGTTAGACAAAAAAGAGCAGAAAGGTGGGTCTTATATTGAATCTGCAGAAAACGAAAGTAATGTACAACAACCTCGGAAAAGAGCAGCGCTTCGAGATAGGTAATAGTGCACTTCAAGTTGTAAAATACTGTGTACTTAGGGCAGGTAATAACCGCGGAGCGGAACCACGAGATTGAAGTAACTAGAAGAATAAGAATGGGGTGGAGCACATTTGGCAAGCACTCTCAAATTATGACAGGTAGATTGCCACTATCCCTCAAGAGGAAGGTATATAACAGCTGTATCTTGCCGGTACTTAGCTACGGAGCAGAAACCTGGAGACTTACAAAGAGGGTTCAGCTTAAAATTAGGACGACGCAGCGAGCAATGGAAAGAAAAATGGTAGGTGTAACCTTAAGAGACAAGAAGAGAGCAGAGTGCATTAGGGAACAAACGGGGGTTAAGGATATCATAGCTGAAATCAAGAAGAAATGGACATGGGCCGGGCATGTAGTGCGTAGACAGGATAACCGCTGGTCATTAAGGGTAACTAACTGGATTTCCAGAGAAGGCAAGCGAGTTAGGGGGAGACGGAAGGTTAGGTGGGCAGATGAGATTAAGTTTGCGGGTATAAATTGGCAGCAGCAAGCACAGGACCGGGTTAACTGGCGGAACATGGGAGATGCCTTTGTCCTGCAAGGGACGTAGCCAGGCTGATGATGCTGATGTTGATGATTTGCATATTTTTTTGCCATGATAGAGGCATCATTTCGCATTGTGCGATGTATCGGCATATCGATTCTCTTTTGATGTGAACTGCATAGAAAGCTGGGCAACTTGCCTGAATCCATCTAATCAGTCTGTTACAGTGAGGCTCCCTTCGTGCGTGCATGTGTTTGAACGTGTTCGTTGCGCATCTTACGCTCTTCAATGTCCATTTCCGATGAAGGCGGAAATGTTGCAGGTCCGTGTGCTCAGATTTCGGTGCACGTTAAAGAACCCCAGGTGGTAAAAATTTCCGGAGCCCTTCCCTACGGCGTCTCTCATAATCATATGGTGGTTTCAGGACGTTAAACCCAACATATCAATCAATCAATCAATCAATCTTTAATGTCGCCCATTCACTACTGAACTCGGTGCTGCTTTGCTTTGGTCTTGAGGGTATTGTGCGGACGCGCTCGGTCACTTCTCGTTTGTCCAATGAAGAGATTCAGGTGAAGCATCGCCACGTCTGGGTGATATACTTTGTTTATTTCGAATGTGTTTTCTTCTGATATCCTGCTTAAAGTGCATCCACAGCATTCGTATATGGTCCGTTGCTAACTCTTGGTCACCTAGATATGGTCCACGAGCTTCACCCAGCTACCTGTTACATCCTTCAATCTGTTTCTGCGAATATTGACTTACCAACTCGGCAGTGCGCTTTGCATGCTTTGGTCTTGCTTCGCCGTGCCGGTAAACACGTAAGAGCATCAATATGCCAAAAAGAGCACAATGTAACTGGAGGTATGTGGGGCTGGGCCATAATCTGTGCTTTTTCCTTCCTTTAGCTAAGGCATCTGGTTGATTACATATGGCTTGTTCGATTGAGAGCATGTAACAGTATGCAATATGTTCATTCTAATTCATAGTATCACCACATGCAGTCTTTGCTCACTTGTAGGCCCGTGTGCTCAGATTTGGGCGCACGTTAAAGAACCCCAGGTGGTCGAAATTTCCGGAGCCCTCCACTACGGCGTCTCTCATAATCATATGGTGGTTTTGGGACGTTAAATCCCACATATCAATCAATCAATCAGTCTTTGCTCAGTAAAGTGAGTTCCCATCTTGCTTCCTTATCAGACCTGATGCACCTCTAGGTTTCTCAACAAATTCTTTGTCCAGGAACTTGAGCTGTTGTTTTTGTTTATTCTTTGTACTCAATTTTGCGGTTACTGCAATGCATAAAAATGAAATGTAGATTGTGTGTTACGCTTTCTTACTTAGCGTTCACCCGGTGTTCGGCTAGTCGAGTGCTTCTCTGCCGCCTTGACTCAAGCCTGATGGCGCACACAGCGCGTCTCTGCAGCTCCTTCATAAAAGAGTTTGCTAGGCATTGGAACGACACATGCAACATGCTCACAAGATGGAAGTACAAACGAGACAGAAGATGAAGGCTTTAAAAGATGAATTTTCAACACGGCATGTTGGTGAAGTTTCGACAAATGGTATTACCTTCATAGAGAAGAGGGGAGGGGGGACTTCGACAAGAGTGCTTGCCAAAATCTCGGTTTATGCACAACAATTATTGTCCTATGTACCTCCTGTGTGGAAATGTCCGTTTCTCCACATGTTTAAAATACTAATTGTTCATGTTTGGTAGACGAGCTTACAACTTAACATGTAGATGCGATCTCGCTATTTTTGACGTGTCTGCCATGATGAGGTCTGGTATCCAACAATGGTTGCTAGTAAAGCCGTACAAAAATCATTTTTTTAAACTGGGTGTACGTGAATACTCAGATTTTTTGGGCCATGGTTGATGTCACGCAGCTTTTTTAAATCTGCTGAAATCAACGAACTGATCACCTTGTGTTCGAGAGCAAAGTTTATGTTGGTTCAGATGTTCGTAAGGAGCCGAAGTTTGTAAGGATACAACGTTAATGATGTGTACAGTAATTGAGAAGCAGTTAATGTGCTGAAAGTAATGTTTCGTGGGCTGAAATTCCCAAAAAATATTCGAAGCCAATGTCGAATGTCCCGGAAAACCCTTTGCAAAGGTAAACTTCGCCTCTCATACGTACTGGATGTTACCAATCAGCGGTGCCGTCATCGGAGGGGTAGCCACCACTCTTCTATTCCTACCTGCCTCCCCTTGCCTCACCCCCTAAAGAAAAGGCGCTTGAAATACAGAATAAGTTCCCCGACTCCCTGCTTCTTCCCCCCCCCCGCCCCTGAATGAATTCGCTTGAAGTGGGTTTCCCCCCCCCCCGAGTCCCAATTAAAAATATTTTGTTGCCCCTGTAACAAATTAACCGTAATTGTTCCTTCACGTAACATGACATGACAAGAATTTCAGTGTAGACCTGAGCAAATAATAGCCCTCGAGGAAACCTGAAAACGAAGTTCTGTGTGCATGGAGTGTAGTGTAAATAAAAAAAATGAAATAGTGGTTCACTTTGTCGTACATATGTGCTGTACTCTGGCAGCTCACTAACTTGTAAAGTGTAAGTATTTGCTCTGGAATTCATTTACGCTACTTTCAAGTATAACTGCTAGCAAGGTACAGTCTAGCACATTTGCAGTTATTCTCTTCCATTGCCCGGGAGAAACAGGTGATTTTTTTTATGTAGCCTAGTTTAGCTTAAGCCCTAACCACACGTACGCTTTGCAACGCGTCCGCGTTAGTGGCGTGTAGATTTGGCGTCGCATCGTGGTCACATATGAAGACACAGGGCACACAATGGAAGCGCGTACACCGTGGACACGCTGAAGCGTCGTAACGCGTACGTGAGGTCAGCTTCTGCCATAGTAGTCGGTGCACGTGAACTATTCCAAGCAAGTACACTGGCTGATCCAGCAGGGCAGGCGATCTAGCTGTGACTGATCGGGTGTAAGCGCGCGCACTTCAGATCCTAGTTTCTGAGGGAGCAATAGAGATACCAGCGGACACATCCTGCACTCCCGAATACTTTAAATAGTGCAACCGAGCCAGAACTGGCAGGAATGGCCCGCGTGCCAAGAACCAGGAACACTTGAACACATTATAGGGGTATGTAGCTTCAACCAAATCACCCGCCACCGTTACTCTCTCAAACCACTCCTAACATGCTCCCTCACCCTGTCCCGCCCCTTAGAGAGCAATGGAAGATCTTGCTTTGAAGCCCCGCCCTAGAAAACCATCTGCTTCTCGTTACGAGGGACCAGGCGTCAAGAAACGCATTTGGATTCCGTTGAAGAGGAGACCGCTTCCTTCCGGCGCATTCGCCGGAGACCTCATTAATAAAGCTTTTAATTCCTTTATTTCGATATATAGCGGCCTGTTCTGAACATCACATGACCTCGCTGTACACCATATGTACGTCACCGTGCCAAATACGTAGTGTTGTGTGAAGCGGAGGTGGAGTGCAAGCGGAGGCTTCGAAATACAAGTTCTCGAAGCCGAGGCAACACGGTAAGAAAGGGATCATGGTACTACTGAGGGCACCTTGAGTCGCCGCAAGGAATGCCGCAAGGGGATAATCACGCATGGAGAGCTTCGGTGTACGGCCATTTCCGTGCTGTGAATGGGACAAAAACTTTCTCCCTCTGCATCTCTTTCTTTCGAGTCATGAGTAAAGGTACAGCACTGATAAGCTATAGCACGTCTACTGCAATTAAAAACAGTTGCAGAAACCACGGTGCATCCCGCCCGGCCCACCGACATCGCCCGTAGAGTAGCACAAGACCCACAAAGGCCCACAGGAATTATTATTATTATTATTATTATTATTATTATTATTATTATTATTATTATTATTATTATTATTTCCATCACTGTTACGGTGCAGTTACCTGGCTTACTGGTGTTCGCGCTCTGCAGACGCCGGTGCATAGCTTAACGCATAAGGTGCTCGCCTTCAGAGACGAGGGGATAGGTTCGATTCCCAACACTGTATGAGAGTTTACTTTTTATTAAACAATTAAGAGTAGGTTTCATAGTTCTTTATTGTTTACATCCGTTATAGGTGACATTAGCACGGATGGACACTTAATTTTAGTCGTTGATTGCGTTGGGTGTTTGCGCTCTACACAGCATTGCTGCAGAGCGATAGACCATTCCACAACGTTTTCAGCGTAGCGAAAGATTGTAACAATGCGCCCAGTTCGTTTGATCAAGCAACCATTCCACCGTACCCCATTGCTTAGGGTTATCGGGGCAATGATGTTTACAATGGAAGAAACATGAGGCAAGGGTTCCCCTGATGTGCTGGCTTCCCCGCAATAGATGGTCAAAAACAGCGAAAAAAGTTTAGGCTTTATCATCTCTGATAAGGCTCAGCTTTTGTCTAACGTCACAACTTCTCACGGGAGCGTACGGTACGCTTGTTCCGAGCTATAGGTTACCTGGAGAAGTTGGCTTTCGTGCAATGCATGGTCAAAAACAGCGAAAAAAGTTTAGGCCATTATCACCCCTGATAAGGCTCAGCTTTTGTCTGACGTCACAACTTCTCACCTGAGCGTACGGTACGCTTGTTCCGAGTTATAGGTTACCTGGAGAAGTTGGCTTTCGTGCAATGCATGGTCAAAAACAGCGAAGAAAGTTTAGGCTTTCTCACCCCTGATAAGGCTCAGCTTTTGTATGACGTCACCACTTCTCACGTGAGCGTACGGTACGCTTGTTCCGAGCTATAGGTTACCTGGAGAAGTTGGCTTTCGTGCAATGCATGGTCAAAAACAGCGAAAAAATTTTAGGCCCTTATCACCCCTGATAAGGCTGAGCTTTTGTCTGACGTCACAACTTCTCACGTGAGCGTACGGTACGCTTGTTCCGAGCTATAGGTTACCTGGAGAAGTTGGCTTTCGTGCAATGCATGGTCAAAAACAGCGAAAAAAGTTTAGGCCCTTATCACCCCTGATAAGGCTCAGCTTTTGTATGACGTCACCACTTCTCACGTGAGCGTACGGTACGCTTGTTCCGAGCTATAGGTTACCTGGAGAAGTTGGCTTTCGTGCAATGCATGGTCAAAAACAGCGAAGAAAGTTTAGGCCCTTATCACCCCTGATAAGGCTCAGCTTTTGTATGACGTCACCACTTCTCACGTGAGCGTATGGTACGCTTGTTCCGAGCTATAGGTTACCTGGAGAAGTTGGCTTTCGTGCAATGCATGGTCAAAAACAGCGAAAAAAGTTTAGGCCCTTATCACCCCTGATAAGGCTGAGCTTTTGTCTGACGTCACAACTTCTCACGTGAGCGTACGGTACGCTTGTTCCGAGTTATAGGTTACCTGGAGAAGTTGGCTTTCGTGCAATGCATGGTCAAAAACAGCGAAAAAAGTTTAGGCCCTTATCACCCCTGATAAGGCTCAGCTTTTGTATGACGTCACAACTTCTCACGTGAGCGTACGGTACGCTTGTTCCGAGCTATAGGTTACCTGGAGAAGTTGGCTTTCGTGCAATGCATGGTAAAAAACAGCGAAAAAAGTTTAGGCCCTTATCACCCCTGATAAGGCTGAGCTTTTGTCTGACGTCACAACTTCTCACGTGAGCGTACGGTACGCTTGTTCCGAGTTATAGGTTACCTGGAGAAGTTGGCTTTCGTGCAATGCATGGTCAAAAACAGCGAAAAAAGTTTAGGCCCTTATCACCCCTGATAAGGCTCAGCTTTCGTATGACGTCACAACTTCTCACGTGAGCGTACGGTACGCTTGTTCCGAGCTATAGGTTACCTGGAGAAGTTGGATTTCGTGCAATGCATGGTCAAAAACAGCGAAAAAAGTTTAGGCCCTTATCACCCCTGATAAGGCTCAGCTTTTGTATGACGTCACCACTTCTCACGTGAGCGTACGGTACGCTTGTTCCGAGCTATAGGTTACCTGGAGAAGTGGCTTTCGTGCAATGCATGGTCAAAAACAGCGAAGAAAGTTTAGGCCTTATCACCCCTGATAAGGCTCAGCTTTTGTATGACGTCACCACTTCTCACGTGAGCGTACGGTACGCTTATGGAGAAGTTGGCTTTCGTGCAATGCATGGTCAAAACAGCGAAGAAAGTTTAGGCCCTTATCACCCCTGATAAGGCTCAGTCTTTTGTATGACGTCACCACTTCTCACGTGAGCGTATGGTACGCTGTTCCGAGCTATAGGTTACTGGAGAAGTTGGCTTTCGTGCAATGCATGGTCAAAACAGCGAAAAAGTTTAGGCCCTTATCACCCCTGATAAGGCTGAGCTTTTGTCTGACGTCACAACTTCTCACGTGAGCGTACGGTACGCTTGTTCCGAGTTATAGGTTACCTGGAGAAGTTGGCTTTCGTGCAATGCATGGTCAAAAAACAGCGAAAAAGTTTAGGCCCTTATCACCCCTGATAAGGCTCAGCTTTTGTATGACGTCACAACTTCTCACGTGAGCGTACGGTACGCTTGTTCCGAGCTATAGGTTACCTGGAGAAGTTGGCTTTCGTGCAATGCATGGTAAAAAACAGCGAAAAAAGTTTAGGCCCTTATCACCCCCTGATAAGGCTGAGCTTTTGTCTGACGTCACAACTTCTCACGTGAGCGTACGGTACGCTTGTTCCGAGTTATAGGTTACCTGGAGAAGTTGGCTTTCGTGCAATGCATGGTCAAAACAGCGAAAAAAGTTTAGGCCCTTATCACCCTGATAAGGCTCAGCTTTCGTATGACGTCACAACTTCTCACGTGAGCGTACGGTACGCTTGTTCCGAGCTATAGGTTACCTGGAGAAGTTGGATTTCGTGCAATGCATGGTCAAAACAGCGAAAAAAGTTTAGGCCCTTATCACCCCTGATAAGGCTCAGCTTTTGTATGACCGTCACCACTTCTCACGTGAGCGTACGGTACGCTTGTTCCGAGCTATAGGTTACCTGGAGAAGTTGGCTTTCGTGCAATGCATGGTCAAAACAGCGAAGAAAGTTTAGGCCCTTATCACCCCTGATAAGGCTCAGCTTTTGTATGACGTCACCACTTCTCACGTGAGCGTACGGTACGCTTGTTCCGAGCTATAGGTTACCTGGAGAAGTTGGCTTTCGTGCAATGCATGGTAAAAAACAGCGAAAAAGTTTAGGCCCTTATCACCCCTGATAAGGCTGAGCTTTTGTCTGACGTCACAACTTCTCACGTGAGCGTACGGTACGCTTGTTCCGAGTTATAGGTTACCTGGAGAAGTTGGCTTTCGTGCAATGCATGGTCAAAAACAGCGAAAAAAGTTTAGGCCCTTATCACCCCTGATAAGGCTCAGCTTTCGTATGACGTCACAACTTCTCACGTGAGCGTACGGTACGCTTGTTCCGAGCTATAGGTTACCTGGAGAAGTTGGATTTCGTGCAATGCATGGTCAAAAACAGCGAAAAAAGTTTAGGCCCTTATCACCTCTGATAAGGACGAACTTTTTCTGACGTTACGGCTTGTCACATGGGCGTAGTGTACGTTTGTTTGGAGCTAAAGGTTCACCTGAGAAGTTGGTTTCCCCGAAATGCATGGTCAAAACTAGCGAAAAAGGTTTATGACCTTATCACCCCTGATAAGGCTGAACTTTTGTCTGACCTCACGCCTTGTCACGTTGGTGTACTGTACGTTTGTTTCGAGCTAAAGGTTCCCCTGAGAAGTTGGCTTCCCCGCAATGCATGGTCAAAACTAGCGAAAACAGTTGAGGCCCCTATCACCACTGATAAGGCCCAACTTTTGTCTGACATCACGCCTTGTCACGTTGGTGTACTGTACGTTTGTTTCGAGCTAAAGGTTCCCCTGAGAAGTTGGCTTCCCCGCAATGCATGGTCAAAACTAGCGAAAACAGTTGAGGCCCCTATCACCACTGATAAGGCCCAACTTTTGTCTGACATCACGCCTTGTCACGTTGGTGTACTGTACGTTTGTTTCGAGCTAAAGGTTCCCCTGAGAAGTTGGCTTCCCCGCAATGCATGGTCAAAACTAGCGAAAACAGTTGAGGCCCCTATCACCAGTGATAAGGCTCAACTTTTGTCTGACGTCACGCCTTGTCACGTGGGTGTACTGTACGTTTGTTTCGAGCTAAAGGTTCCCCTGAGAACTTGGCTTCACCGCTACGCATAGTTCAAACCAGCGAAAAAAGTTTAGGCCCCTATTACGCCTGATATGGTTCAAATTTTGTCCAACGTCACGCCTTGTCACGTTATTTATTGCTTCCCGGCAAATTATAGGCAAACCTAGCGAAAAAAGTTTGGGCCCTTATCACAATGGATAAAGTTCAACTCTTGTCTGACGTCATACCTTGCCATGAAGGGGGCCACGTGACAAGCCGTGACGTCAGACAAAAGCTGAGCCTTATCAGGGGTGATAAGGGCCTCAACTTTTTTCGCTTGTTTTGACCATGCATTTCTGGGAAGCCAACTTCTCAGGGGACCCTTTAACTCCGAACAAACGCACACTACGCCCATGTGACAAGCCGTGACGTCAGAAAAAGTTCAGCCTTATTAGGGGTGATTAGGGCCTAAACTTTTTTCGCTGGTGTTGACCATTGATTGCGGGGAAGAAAACTTTACAGTGGAACCTTTAGCTCGAAACAAACGCACAGTACGCCCACGTGACAAGGTGTGATTCCAGACAAAGGTTCAGCCTTATCAGGAGTGATAAGGGCCTAAACTTTTTTCGCTAGTTTTGACCATGCATTTCCGGGGAGCCAACTTCTCAGGGGAACCTTTAGCTCCAAACAGACGTACACTACGCCCATGTGACAAGCCGTGACGTCAGAAAAAGTTCAGCCTTAACAGGGGTGATAAGGGCCTAAACTTTTTTCGCTGTTTTTGACCATGCATTGCACAAAAGCCAACATCTCCAGGTAATCTATAGCTCGGAACAAGCGTACCATATGCTCACTTGAGAAGTTGTGACGTCAGACAAAAAGCTGAGCCTTATCAGGGGTTATAAGGGCCTAAACTTTTTTCGCTGGTTTTGACCATGCATTGCACAAAAACCAACATCTCCAGGTAATCTATAGCTCGGAACAAGCGTACCGTACGCTCACGTGAGAAGTTGTGACGTCATACAAAAGCTGAGCCTTATCAGGGGTGATAAGGGCCTAATCTTTTTTCGCTGTTTTTGACCATGCATTGCACAAAAGCCAACATCTCCAGGTAATCTATAGCTCGGAACAAGCGTACCATACGTCACTTGAGAAGCTGTGACGTCAGACAAAAGCTGAGCCTTATCAGGGGTGATAAGGACCTAAACTTTTTTCGCTGTTTTTGACCATGCATTGCACAAAAGCCAACATCTCCAGGTAATCTATAGCTCGGAACAAGCGTACCATACGCTCACTTGAGAAGTTGTGACGTCAGACAAAAGCTGAGCCTTATCAGGGGTGATAAGGGCCTAAACTTTTTTCGCTGTTTTTGACCATGCATTGCACGAAAGCCAACTTCTCCAGGTAACCTATAGCTCGGAACAAGCGTACCGTACGCTCACGCGAGAAGTTGTGACGTAAGACAAAAGCTGAGCCTTATCAGGGGTGATAAGGGCCTAAACTTTTTTCGCTGTTTTTGACCATGCATTGCACGAAAGCCAACTTCTCCAGGTAACCTATAGCTCGGCACAAGCGTACCGTACGCTCACGTGAGAAGTTGTGACGTTAGACAAAAGCTGAGCCTTATCAGGGGTGATAAAGCCTAAACTTTTTTCGCTTTTTTTTCGAACATCTATTGCGGGGAAGCCAGCACATCAGGGGAACCCTTGCCCCATGTTTCTTCCATTGTAAACATCATTGCCCCGATTACCCTAAGCAATGGGGTACGGTGGAATGGTTGCTTGATCAAACGAACTGGGCGCACTGTCGCAATCTTTCGCTACGCTGAAAACGTTGTGGAATGGTCTATGGCTCTGCAGCAATGATGTGTAGAGCACAAGCACCCAACGCAATCAACGACTAAAATTAGGTGTCCATCAGTGTTAATGTCACCTATAACGGATGTAAACAATAGATAACTATGAAACTTACTGTTAATTGTTTAATAAAAAAGTAAACTCTCATACAGTGTTGGGAATCGAACCTATCCCCTCCGCTCTGAAGGCAAGCATCTTATGCGTTAAGCTATGCACCGGCATCTGCAGAGTGCGAACACCAGTAAGCCAGGTAACTGCACCGTAACAGTGATGGAAATAATAATAATAATAATAATAATAATAATAATAATAATAATAATAATAATAATAATAATAATAATAATAATAATAATTCCTGTGGGCCTTTGTGGGTCTTGTGCTACTCTATGGGCGATGTCGGTGGGCCGGGCGGGATGCACCGTGGTTTCTGCAACTGTTTTTAATTGCAATAGACGTGCTATAGCTTATCAGTGCTGTACCTTTACTCATGACTCGAAAGAAACAGAAGCAGGGGGAGAAAGTCTATGGCCCATTCACAGCATGGAAAAGGCCGCACATCGAAGCTGTCCATGCGTGATGATCCCCTTGTGGCATTCCTTGCAACGACCCTTGGTGCCCTCAGTAGTACCATGAACCCTTTCTTACCGTGTTGCCTCGGCTTCGTGGACTTACTTTTCAAAGCCTCCGCTTGCAGTCAGCCTCCGCTTCACGCAACACTACATCTTTAGCACGGTGACATCCACACTGTGTATCGGAAGGTTATGTGAACACACCGCTAAATATCGAAATGAAGGAATTAAAAGCTTTATTATTGAGTTCTCCGGCGAGTGCGCCTGAAGGAAGCGGTCTCCTCTTCAAGGAATTCCAAATGCGTTTCTCGCCGCTTGGTCCCTCGTAATGAGCAGCAGCTGGTTTTTCAGGGCGGAACTTCAAAGCAAGATCTTCCGTTGCTCTGTAAGGGGCGGGACAGGGTGGGGGAGCATATTAGGAGTGGTGCGAGAGAGTAACGGTGGCGGGTGATTTTGGTTAGATACTGCTATCATGTGTTCAAGTGTTCCTGGTTCTTGGCACACGGGCCATTCCTGCCAGTTTTGGCTCAGTTGCATTATTTAAAGCATTCGGGAGTGCAGGAAGTATCTGTTTCTATCTCTCTATTGCTCCCTCGAAAACTATAGATCTAAAGTGCACGCGCCTACACCTGATGGTCACAGCTAGTTCGCCTGCACTGCTGGATCAGCCAGTGCACTTGCTTGGAATATTTGGCGTGCGCCGACTACTACGGCACAGGCTGGCCTCACGTACACGTTACGGCGCTTCAGCGCGTGCACGGCGTGCGTGCTTCCAATGTGCGCCCTGTGTCTTCATTAGTGACCACGATGTGACGCCAAATGCACACGCCACCCACGCGGACGCGTTGGAAAGCGTACGTGTGGTTAGGGCTTAAGCTAAACTAGGCTATATAAAAAAATCACCTGTTTCTCCCGGACAATGGAAGAGAATAACTGCAAATGTGGTAGACTGTACCTTGCTAAAAGCGATACTTTAAAGTAGCGCAAATGAATTTCAGCGCAAATAAGAAAGGTGAAAGGTGTATCAGCGAACCGTCAGTGACGTTATACGTATCGGAGATGATAGTGATAGCTGGATATCGTAAGGTTGTGTGAAGACTGCGCATGTCTGTATGTTGTTACTTAAGTCTGGATTTGCACCCAGTCTACTTTAGCTGGAAGTGCTGCTTGTGCTTATCGTTCAGCGTTCCTTTACTTTGTGTGCGTGTTATTTGCGGCCAAAGCATGTCATTAAGCAACTACCAGCTATATAGGCCAACAATCTGTATTGTTAAAATACTTACACTTTACATGTTAGAAAGCTGCAGGGTACAGCACGTATGTACGACAAAGTGAATCACTATTTTATTTATTTTTGTTTACACTATACTCCATGCAGATGAAACTTTCGTTTTCGGTTTCCTCCAGGGCGGCCTCGCTTGACTAAGGGGGAAGGGGGGGGGGGCTTCGGATTCCCTAAATATTTGCTCAGTTCAATACTAAAAATCTTGTCATGTCATGTTACGTGAATGTACAATCACGGTTAACTGGTTACAGGGGCGACAAAATGATATTTTTCATTAGGTGGGGGGGGGGGGCGAACTTCCTTTAAGCGAATTCATTCGTTGCGGCGGGGGGGGGGGGGGGAAGAGACACTTAGTTGGAAAACTTATTCTGTGTTTGAGCATCCTTTTTGGGGGGGGGGGCAAGGGGAGGCAGGCAATAATAGAAGAGTGGCAGCTACCCCTCCGATGGTGGCGCCGC
Source organism: Rhipicephalus microplus (assembly GCF_013339725.1). Taxonomy (NCBI): domain Eukaryota; kingdom Metazoa; phylum Arthropoda; class Arachnida; order Ixodida; family Ixodidae; genus Rhipicephalus; species Rhipicephalus microplus. Next base: position 13,473,163 of record NC_051170.1, read on the forward strand.
TGATTGGTACCGTTCCAGTACGTATGAGAGGCGAAGTTTACCTTTGCAAGGGGTTTTCCGGGCGCTTGACAATGGCTTCGAAATATTCTTGGGCATTTCAGCCCATGAAACATTACTTACAGCACCTTAACTGCTTCTCAACTAATGTAAACTTCATTAACGTTGTATTCTTACGAACTTCGGATTCTTACGAATATCAATCAACATCAACTTTGCTCTCAAACGCAAGGAGACCTGTTCATTAATTGCAGCAGGTATGAAAGATTTTGCGGGCCGTGTTTGATGTCATGCAGCTGAGTATTCATGTACGCCCAGTCCAAAAACAGACTTTTGTACTGCTTTACAAGCAACCAGACCTCACCATGGCTGATACGTTCAAAGTGGCGAGATTGCATATACACGTTAAGTTGTAAGATCGCCTACCAAACATGTACAATTATTACTTTGAACAACAGGGGGAGAAACGGACATTTCTACAAAGGGGGTACATTAGACAAGAAATATTGTGCTTAAACCAACATTTTAGTCAGCAGTCTTGTCGAAGTCCCTGTCTTCCCACTTCTCCATGAACGTAATACCATTTGTAGAAACTCCAGCATGCTGTGTTGAAAATTCGTCTTCTGAAGCCTTCATCTTCTGCCTTGTTTGTATTTCCGCCTTGTGAGCATCTTGCATATGTCGTTCCAATGCCTAAAAACTATTTTATGAAGGAGTTGCAGAGACAAGCTGTGTAAGGCAGCAGAGAAGCACTCGACTGGCCGAACACCGGCGAACACTAAGTAAGAAAACGTAACACACAGTCTACATTTCATTTTTATGTATTGCAGTAACCGCAAAATTTAGTACAAGGAATGTAAACAAAAACAACAGCTCAAGTTCCTGGACAAAGAATTTGTTGAGAAACCTACAGATGTAGTCAGGTCTGATGAGGAAGCTAGATGGGAACTCACTTTGCTAGGCAAAGACTGCATGTGGTGGTACTATGAATTAGAATGAACATATTGCGTACTGTTACGTGCTCTCAATTGAACAAGCCATATGTAATCAACCTAATGCCCTAGCTAAAGGAAGGAAAAAGCACAGATGATTATGGCCCAGCCCCACATACCCTTCAGTCACATTGTGCCCTTTTTGGCATATTGATGCTCTTACATGTTTACCGGCACGGCGAAGCAAGACTAAAGCATGCAAAGCGCACTGCCGAATTGGTCAAATCAATACCAGCAGAAACAGATAGAAGGATGTAACAGATAGCTGGGTGAAGCTCCTTGACCATAACCAGGTGACCAAGTGTTAGCAACGGGCCATATACGAATGCAGAGGTTGCTTTCTAACCAGGATATCAGAAGAAAACACATTCCAATTAAATAAAGTCTATCACCAACACGTGGTGATGCTTCAGCTGAATCTCTTCACTGGACAAACGAGAAGCTGCTGAGCGCGTCCGCACAATATCCTCAAGACCAAAGCAAAGGACTACCAAGTTCGGTAGTGAATGAGTGACATCGAAAAGCGTAAGATGCGCAATGAACACGTGAAAACACATGCACGCACGATGAGAGCCTCCTTGTACCACAGACTGATTAGATGGATTCAGCCAAGTTGCCCAGATTTCTATGCCGTTCAAAACAAAAGAGCATCAATATGCCAATACATCGCACAATGCAAATGCTAAATGATGCCTATATCATGGCTAAGAAAAACATGCAAATAGGTTGACGGATTTCATTGCAGGCGTACGTGATTGTGAAATACGAAGTAAAGTAAAGGCAGGTGGGCCGGCCACATCGAAATTGGCTGTGCTGCATGACGCATTCCCCAGAATAGCAAGCAAGGGGCAGGAACCAGAAGACGACTCGTTGTGGACGAAGGGATGGCATGGCCACAGGTTTCCACAGATAATCCACCGGATGATATTGAAGGTCAAGAAGCTGTAAGGACGTCAAGAATTATTGTTTATGTGTTGTGCACCTACATAATGTGCGCATGGTAACGCAAGATCACGGGGAGCACAATATTTGAGACAATGTCGAGTTTCTGCATGGCTATGTCTTACCAGATGCCCAGGACTGAATGAAAGAAGTGCCTTGTTATCCAAGTGGTAGAGCATCAGATGGGACATGCGGTACTTGGGGGGGGGGGGGGGGGGGGGCGTGCGGACACCTCAGACAGAAAGGGACATTTTGAGTATTGTGATTCGCATCTTTTTTTTCTTATTCAAATAGAAAATAAACAAAGGACCTCTTTCCACTTTATTGTTACAAATAAAGATAAAGACTGCCATGTCTTCTGTGTTTCCCTTGGGCTGATTGTTCAATTTATTTGGTTGCCTCTAACAAACAAATCAGCTTATGAAAACATTCCCCTTTTGTTGTTTCGAAGCGCAAAGCACGCCATATAGTGTTATCAGCCCAGGTTATACACGACGTTTTATTAGAAATCAGCCATCTCGAGTCAAAGACACGGGCCATTCTCAACTGAAAATGTTCCACACCTCACCTTGCCCACACGTGGCACAGGCTAACACTCCTGGGGATTACATGCACATATACCCAAGTCGATGGCGACACTCACCCAAGTTCGATTGCTACAGCGTTGCACGTGTACTTTGAAGGTTGTGGGGTCAGATCCTAACGATGAGTGCTTCTCCGTCCACCTTTATTCCTTTTAATTTAAACTATTACCCTGCGGTAGAGCAAATAACGTCACCTATGCTTTCTTTGGTTTAGTTGTCTGTTCATTAAGTTTGGAAGGTACACATATACATGTTCACAGCGGATACTACTGAAGGCGAAATGTCTTCAGCAACATTAACTATTTTCAGCTTTTGTGAACTCTCAACTGACACAATTTAACAGCTTAAATTCAGTTCCCTGTCAGAGTCCATGTCCTATAAGCATGTCTCCAGGTGTACCAGTGTGCTCAACTTGGACGACATAGTTAAGTGGTTAAATTGCCAGTTAAATGTATTTTGCATGAGACGTTGCACCCACGAAACACTAAGTTCAATGATAGATTGCGAGCACATGCTGTATTTGGATAGTAATCTACAAAAAATGCATGCATTAGCATGTGATTTAATCCCATGTACACAGCAGCATAATTGCTGGAGCAGTGCAAGGTACTCAACAATCAGTGCAAGTGTACTAAAACGGTCCGTAAAACAGGGAGACTAGTTCTGTTAATGAATCGATTTGATGTGACCAATACATAATGAAATTCTTCAAATTAGTCTGCTGAAAATAGATGAGCCACTGTCAATGCGATTACCACGTTGCAAGGGCTCCCAAAAAGTGAGGTGCCGTGAATGCCACGAGGTGTCGCACACCGACATGTTAAATAGCGGGAGCGTCGTTGAATATGGCCTACACGTCAGGGATTCATCAGCAAATATGTGATCCCGGCATGTTTATTCCTGAAGCTCTAGTCTGAAAGATCCGTTTCTATGTTCACTCCATTTCGTGGGCTGCCACTCTGCGGTCAGTTAGGGCAGCCGACTGAAGGAGCCTTTTTTTGCTAAGGAATTGCACTGGCAACAGTGTACACTTGCCAAATAAGCCATTTCAGAATTTATATCGATGAGTGCCGATATGATCAAGGAATCTTTCACCAGACTCACTCGCATTATCTCAAAGGCATACCGTGTAGCTGCACATGAGCCAGCGGGCACAGATATGGAAGCACGTGGACATCCTTCTCCGGACACACGCACATGCTTTCGAAATTGATTACCAGTGTGAAAGCGGCACGGAGAATGGTTCGAAATAGTAAGCGCAATGAAGTCCACAAACTAAAATGCAGACACGAATAGGGAGGAGCCCTGCGTGTGTCTGTTTGTCCGTCGTCTTTGCGTCTACTACTTCGAATCATTCTCGGTGCCACTTTCACACTAGTAATAAATTTCGAAAGCATGTGCGTGTGTCCGGAGTAAGATGTCCACGTGCTTCCATATCTGTTCCCGCTGGCTCATGGGTATCTACATGGTATGCCTTTGAGATAATGCGAGTGAGTCTGGTGAAAGATTCCTCTATCATATCGGCACGTATCAAAATTCTGATATGGTTTCGTTGGTCAAGGGTACACTGATGCCAATCCTTTTTTTCTCGGAAAAAGTTTCACCTAGAACGGCTCCGAATAGCAGGCGCAAGGTCAACGAACGAAAAAGAAAGACACACGAGGCGCCTCTCTCTCTCCGCGTGTGTCTCCCATTTAGTCCGTCTTCTTCGCGCCTACTATTTCAAACCATCCTTGATGCCACTTCAACACCATGAAGGTAGAACTTATACTCATATGCGTGCACAGGGTTCCACTTTGAGGGTGGTGGAGAGTTTCGAAGGTTTGTTGTGGCACCCCTCACCTATTAGGTCAATGCATGGAGGTAGACTGCCGCCCCCCCCCCCTCCTCATAGATGGCCAGGGAGGCAACCACCCCTTTGCCACGCACCCCTCGGTGTGCATGCCTATGAACCCACCCATACCACAATGTTGCACAGTATTAAGTGTTCGCAATGTATTATCACGGACACTACGACAGGGAAGATAAGAGCACGTGGCGAATAGCCTCGAACTTGACATACTTTTATAGCGCTGTCAAAATAGTGGAAATGGCGATGGTTTCTCGTGAATCGTCAACCACACGTTCATTTCGAGGTGTGTGTGTGAAACGAGACGAGAACTTGATAGTGCAGCGCCTCGTCAGGCGCAGTAAAGTGCCACTTTTAAAGTTTACTTTGCTGCATCCCATTTTTTTTGTGTCTTGTCTATGAGTGCACGCCCGCGCACGAACGCAAAAGAATTTAAATGCGTCATTTTGTATAGAGCTAAAGATAGCACACTGCCATGTATTGCTTATGCTAGCGAGTGGCCGACGATATAGAAACAGTTTTTTCATCTCTGCGAAAACGAGGTGGGCGTGCCAACATTTTGCAGAACCGCAGCACCTTCATCGAGTTTCCGACAGTAGCCGCCCCGAATCCCTGATAATCGGATTTGGGGATTTCCACACGCCCGTGTGTTCCCACTTGTGCTGCTCACGATAACACTTTGCTAGAATAGGTTCACAGCACAAACTCACAAGAGGTTTCCAAGCAGCCAGTGAAGTTGAACACGCATCTCCTGATGGCATGCGATCTTCGTCGACAGCACTCAAACACCAGCTCCGTGACTTGTATGGACCCACGCATGGCAGTCACCTCGAGTTCAGCTTACGAGTGTGGCCACAAGGAACTGAAAGGCAGATGATGAGTACTCCTGAAAGAAAAGCGGAAAACGGTCTATGTACAACACGCACCAATCCTAATCAGAGGGCCCATGGATGATCTATGCACAATATTCTACAATGTCTGTATAATCGAAGGCCAGGCTTGAAGGCCGCAATCGGAGGTCAAGCGTCACTGTAGGAATGGAACGCAAACAGTCGAGGCACAGGAACTGCGATAAGTAACGGGGAATGTTAAGGGTATACCCTACAGTTAAAGGATATCAAAAACTCACGTGTACACCCATTGCGGCATGGACACTACTCACTGGCGCTGCTTATACAACTCTAGGTGTTGGTGGTGTTGCAAAGGCGGGGTTAGCCTGGCCTAAAAGGCCGGCAATTGTTCCGCAAGTGCTTACTTCGATACAACACTATAGAAGCAAGCACTTAAGATAACCCCACTCGCATCCGCAAAAACCGCGCTTCGTACCAGAAGTAACCGGCACGAAACAGTGGATGGGAGCGCAACGGCATATGAAGGGGGACATCTTCCCTACGAGAACGCAAAGAAGATTATCAACAGCTAAAGAGTGTCCGCTAAAGATTTCTTTTGCCACACGGCTCGTGTGGGGACAGTGGACAATGCGGGACTTAATATAGGCGGACCTTTGGGAAGAAAGGCACCGGAGAAGTACTAGCCACCGAACAACAAGCAGTGGCAGAGCAATTTCTACCTACGTTAGCCTTTACAGTCTGGCGTCTGCCTCCCCAGAACGTCCTGTTCACTACTCTTAGGGTAAAGCTATATTGTTTGTGCATGTTGTGCAGCTCGTCCTTTTGCTGCGGTCATGACTTGTCGCTGAACAGGCGTATAACTTCACGTGTCTGATGTTCGAAGCTAAAAGTGCCATCTCCCCAGCCAGTCCCCTTTCGGTTTCTTCGCGAAGAACACCCCCAGTGGCAGTTGTGCCAGTTTGCCTACATGTGCCTTGCACAATTAAGCTAACAATTATACGGCGTGAGAAAACTGGCTCGTGAAAATAGTAAAATACACACCACCCTCGCTAAACCTAGTTTATTTTACCAATTCTATTTAGCTTCTTGACAGAACCCTCATCAAGGTAATTATGCTTCATAACTACCAGGAAAGCAGCTAGATCCTTGTACATGGTCCCCGCTTAGTGTAAGTGGGCGTAGGCACGGCATAGTGTGTAGAACTGCAATGACACCCGCATCATTGCTTACTTCCATCATTTTCAGGAGTCACCCATAAAATAGTCACGATAGAATTACAAAGCACACTGTGTGGGGCTGAGAACTATGGAATAGATACTTTCGACCACCTGGAGCTCCGAAATCAAGGTTCGAAAAAAAAAAACTCTTTTAAGAGGCACATTCGTTTACAAGGTTTACAGTTGTCAGTAATTTTCCCGCACACAAACTTGCAAGATCGCTGAAGTTAGCTTGAGCAGCTATATTTGCTTATATTTAACGAGCGCATTATTCGTAGAATTCATTATACTAAAGGTATATCCCATTGACAATTGCGATATCTGTATATTAGTGGCACTGCTGTTAACCTGCATGACAATGTGCTCCCCTTGGCCAGGAGTCGAACCTCTGCCCTCAAATTTCGCAGCGCAATGCAGCACCTTAGCTTCTCAGTTACGGTGATTGGTATCAGATACATTATGTACAGCACCCTCAGATTGGCAACAATAGTGCATGTTATAGCCCCGAATTGTCCTTTTTCACAGTCGCCAGTGCGGGTAACGCGGAATTTTGACTAATGCGCACATCATAGCCAACACGATCTTAAGAAAACATTTATCACGGCCTGACGTGGTTATTTCAAGCAATTGTGCGCACTAGTCGTATTGAAAACTTCTCAGTCGAATCTGTGAGTATTGTACAGACGCGGGCACTGCTAAAGGGAACACTTGCACGCAGAGCATGTCCAGATTTCATTTTCTTGCATGAAAACAAAGGTTTAGATTTGCGTAAGGCTACTGGTGGTTGACAGCTCAGACTATTTCGGATAAACTAGGGAAGCACACGTTAAATGTTTCCCCATCCACTTAGTTAGGGGGCCAGCCATAGGAAAGGCGATCATATGAGTGTTTTAGCAGTGACTGGGTCTGTACATCCATCGCACGAAGTGTACGACTTGTAATTACGAGAGGTACCATGCGGGAGGACACACAGTCGAACCCGAAAGGATGCGGAATCAACTTTCGCCAGGAATGAAAGTTGACAAGCTGAAATGACACAGGAATAGCTCGTTACTTCCGACAGTTTGCGTGGCAAGATGATTGCTTTGTAACTTACGCGAGCCGATGTAGACCGGCATCGGGTGAGAAGTTATGTACAATGGTGTACGTATCCTGTGCCATTGTGGATGATCGTTCTGGACGACGCAGTGTTCTTCATTTCATCCCCTCAAGTGATAAGGCGTATGAAGAACACCAATCCATGCGACCCGAAAGAGATGGAGTACTCATTAAAAGACCGAAGCGCACCCAGAAGGCACGATATGAACGACACTTTAGTGCTAGAAAGACCAAACGTTAAACAGGACAGGACACGCATGCCCCGTCTTTTCAGTCTCACAGCGTCATTTAGAGCAAAGAACCAAGTAGCCAAAAAATCTCAAAGTGTAATATGGACTTACATTAAGTTGTGCTGCCGAGATCTGGATAAAGTCAGAGAATTTGACCAAGGTAGAAACCACGTGCGCCTACGTGAGAAAAACAAGAAAGAGTTGAAACTGCGTTGGCACGCAATCTGAAAAGACGTGGACTAAATTAAAACCTCCCGTAACCAACTACAACATTGATGATAGTTATTTCCCATCAATATAGGAGTCAACGGAAGGCACGTAACTAAAAGCGAGCAATGCTCAACGAATGTCTTGTTCCTTTTACACGCTGGCAGCAGCAGGAAGTGCTACGTTCCCAATCTTACAGGTAAGAAAAAGAGGGACAGACAGTTAGGTTTAATTAGATAATTCCTCGGCGATTTACATCCTAATAACAAACGTAGCGAACATGAAACACGCCTTAGCGGTGGGGTTTGGAAATTCCAACATTTAACATGCTTTAAAAGATTTGATTTGACCTCTGCATCTTGGAATAATATTTATCATTAACAAATTGGCGCAAATGAAACGAAACATTACAGACGAATACACAAGTAAATAAGAGTGAAATATAGAAACCACACCTGAATCATTGATAGAGGCACGCCTATGAAGTGCCAGGTGAAGTCGATTCAAACTCCGAAATGTTAACAGGCCGACTCTAGTGGCCATGGTGCAATCAATGAAACCACATTCAGCATCAGGAAATGAATTGTCGCAAAAGGGTGGCTGGGAGTGCAACAGTATTCCTTGCTAGTTTTCTCCAATGATGGTGTAGCAGAAGACCTCAACCCCTGCAAAGTCATTTGTGAGTTCACCTGCTATTTTGTTTGATGCCGCTGTTGAAGCTCAGTGACGGTGATCCTTGTGGTGGTGCCCAACAAGTTAGTGGTGATGAACCTCCTCGAACTTGGGCTCCAAGTTACTAGTCCTAGCAGCGGCAGGAGTTTTCAAAGCTGAAACAACATCAAAGTGGTTACTGAAGCTTAAAAATGTTAAAAACACGATATCTTTACAACGCGCCGTAGAGTGAGCTTAGATTTTTTAGGGGGCAAAAACATACTTAGGTAATGCGCGAGTCAGACACGGTAGCTCAGTACTAACAGAATAATCATGAAAGGCTGTGTGGGCAGACACTGAGACCAGAGAACACAAATGCCGTTCATATTGCCTAGCCTTGTGTTGGTGAATGCAGGCTCACCATAAAGAATGAGTTATTACTGATTTACATTGTGAATGATTCTTGAACACATAACTGGAGAGTACAACGAAGATAAATGCAGTAAAAGTATTGGTAATGAAATTCGCGCCCAGCTATATAGTCAGTCAGCACTACGAACTCGATCTCTTGGTATAAAGCTCTTTGAAAGCAATAACCATGATAGCATATATACGGTGAACTCACTAATGAGTCAACTCAATCAGTCCAGGTGTGTCATATTTTCGTGAGCAAGTTTGAGCGAGTCCGGCTGTATAGAGTTTTTGTGAGTGCAAGTCCGAAGCACATATAGTGCTTCGTAAAACTGAGCGAGTTCCACGCTCCACTTTCGTTCGCCCCCCGCCCTCCCCTGACCTATGTATGACAGTAAACTGTTCACCAAAGCTTTCACCAACAATAAACGACGGCGAACGAATTGCAAAGTATATAGTGAGCTTGTCGCTAAGATAGCTTGCAACAACAGCATGTTGCAGTTGTCCCTTCATTACCCATAGTTAATAACTGCACTGCTTTGTTCGTATATTTGTCAGCATTAGTGAACCATTTACCCAAAGATACTTGAATGACCATTGGTTCGTACGTGCCGTTTCCCCTGCCGTATCAATTGTCTTCTAGCAAAACTGCAGGTTGGGCCTGTTCGTTGGGATTCATGCTTAACGGGCTTCCGACGCAACACTAGACGAGGCCAAAAGGAAAGAAATGAACAATGCTGTGTTGAACGTGCAGTGTTCATTTGTTTTGTTCTCGCCTAGTGTTGCGCTGTAAGCAAATTGAAGATCAAGTCTGTTCCATCACAAAAACACCGAGCGAAATTTGAAGTAAAAAAGTACTTTAGTCCGACTAACGTGAACTAAATATGGTACTGAGCATCAGAACGTTCGTTGCAATACTTGCTACCTCGTTATGACTTAAGGAGTGAACTGATTGAATAAAGCAAATCAGCGCTAACAGTTCTTTTGTAAGAGAAGCAGGATGTTGAAAGAAAGGATCAAGAACAGGCCTGGAAAAATTGTACAAACTGTACGATATATGCGTATGCACATGCATTACGCTTTAAGTACTAATTATTCAAATAGGTAAATTCACAAGCTGTTGCTTGAATCGGTAACACGAAATAAATTCCAATTCAAGCCCTGAATTAAAGCCCAAGTGCTTCTCCAATGTAGGTTGGAACCCTATATTGTCCTTCCTGTGTGTTTTTATTATTTACTGAGTTTTCTTTTTTCTTTCGCTACTGGTTATGGACACCGGCGGCGGCGGCAGCAGTGGCGAACAACTACGGCGCCGCGCGTGACCCGGGTTGTGATCTCATAAGAGCTTTCGCTGTAAAATTTGAAGAGCCGTACCCAAGAACCAGTTCGAGAGTATATGCCTACTCATGCAAAAGAGGTTCACAGAGGATGGGCTGCTGAGCACATAAAAAGCTCTGCCAAGCAATCACCAGAATAGTACCATTGCCACTTAATCTTGAAGTGTGAAACCTGTGCAATCTGCCATTTCTAACATATGGGGCAAAAAGCGAGAAAAAACGAGGAACTAGTTCCGTTATATGCCACAGAAAATGCGATTCAAGAGAACTACAGATACATTCAAGCCAGAATGCGTGTGAATTTTAACAGGGATAATAGAAATCATAGCAAACACTAAAGGTCGTGTTCACAAACCATCATTTTACTCACCGAATATTCTTTAGGTTTCTGTATACTATTCTACATTTGTTATAAGGGCACCAAGTGGTAACAAGGTGAAAGATAACTAGACGATTTAATAGTGAATACCGGCCTACTTTGTTTTTCAATTGCACTGATAACGAAGCCGATAAGAAAACCACAAGATAATGATAAGGTTGAATTGTGCATACGAGCTTAACAGAAAGAAAAAGACCTGCGTAGGTGATGCCATCGGGAGGACATTATGCGGATCGACGACGATAAATTTTCAAGCAAGAAACTGCTTGCTAGCACAGGAAAGAGTGAACTTGAAATCGCTCAGCGAGCCCTCAGTCCTGATGATGATGACATAAGCTGATGATACATTGAACAAGTAGGCTTACCGCAGTATATTCGGAAGTTCCGAAACCTACTGCTGTCTGTAGGAAGAAAGAAGTCCACTGTAAGCCGTTGTACGTTGTAATCAAAGGCCACCTGCACAGCACCTAACAACATCGAAGTGGTTTGGCAGTTTGGAGGTGAAAATTACAAACACTACTGCGTTATGTAATATTTTAACGAAGCTTCACACACAATTTGATTTCACGAGTTCCTTCAGTAAGAGTGGCAATGAAACTTGGCATCTACGTTGTCGACAGTTTTGATGGCCAAAGTGAAAATGCTAGCACTCAATGTAGTCTCGTGCAGCACTTCATATTCTCGCCGTTTCACCATCCTGCCTTCGTCCAATATTGTATGCACCGTGTTCATTGCGTTGATCACGACAGACTAATAATACCGGAACTCGATGCAAGAACTTGGAGCTGTACTCCAACTTCAACATTTCATAGAGCATGAAACGGAGACGAACAACGAGGAGGCGCGTAGGCTACTGAAGTTACAACTGGCTTTTTTTTTTCTTCCTGCCACACGAATTACTACGCACACTTCACAGGAGAAAGGAAAAAACAACAGACGAGCTATTAAAAAATGCAGTCAACGAAAACTGCAATCGATCATCGATATGGCGTGTTTCGAGATAAAACTTTGCTTTCCTCGCTCAAAATATCAAGCGAAGCTACAATAATGTACATTTTATAACGTTTCAAGATTTCCTAGGCTATGATTACGCGCACTGTCCTATTTGTGTTTATTGCGAGCACACGTGTGTGATTGAAAAAAAAAAAGACCGGCACCCTAAACCGTGACAATTCTTAAATACCTACCGATAACTTTACGTACACTGTACCCGTGTTCCTAAAGACAGTCATTAATGAACCTAATAATATTCGCTATACTTTTATTCGTATAAATGTCAGTCCTCATTAATATTGTCCAACGAAGAGCGTGTTCTTAAATTTACCCTTCTTTCATTCATTCATAGCAGGAATCTCCGTTCTGGCATTAATGTTTTCAAATGCCACGCGAAGGATGATTGGTCAGGTGTCAGCCTGTTATGATCACGTGCTACGTGACGCCAACAGGCAAATAATGAGTGTTCCCCATTCATCCCAATGAGAACAGGTGGTACTGACAAGCTCCAATGTTTAAATGCACATACCCCATAGGCGGGGGAGATAGCTGCCTGGTTTTTCAGATAATCGGACGAATTATCGAAGCTCGCAGGTTCGGTCCTTGTTAACGGCAAGTTTATCTTTTCGCCCACCTTTCTTCACAACTAGATTACAATTACTTCTTATAACATGCGTTATACTTTCATTGGCAAAATTTGTGTCAATGCTCATTGGTATTCTGTCTAAAAAAGTTAACAAAGAATTAACGCAGATAATTCTTTTTTCTCAAAACATGCGGTACCGATGATTAGTTCCTGTTTCCTTGACTATAAGTTTATGTATCCCGTCTTCTCTTGTAGTACGCGTCTTCTCTTGTAATATCGCCGTGGCAAAAAAATAGAGAGTTTCAAGTTCAGAGCTCTTCATGTCAACTCTATTTTTGCCCTCGTTCCATGCGCTGCGAAACGTTGAAATCATGCTACACCAATTAGGCCTAGGCTCGAGCTTTACTGCACTATAAACCTATGGAAGACTTCCTGGGTACTAGCCTCTAGCCAGGAAAGAGCACTAACGCCATACTTGGGCGTGATTAAGTCAAGTGTATCTACCGAGAACAGAAGCAAGTTGCGCTAGACACAAGACAAAACTACAAACAGTCAGCGCCGTGTCTGCCGATCTATCAATGTCACTTCAATACTGTCTGTTCCCGCATTGATTAACCAACAGCCCAGTTAGATGCGCTCAGGCATTTACCGAGTACATAATGTTTTGAAAGAGCTAGGCTTCCTTAACGTGCGGTCTATATCGGAGCACATGAGTTCGCCCATACCAAAATATGATCACCTGTCATTGCTGCAATTATCACTCCAACACCCGCGCCTTAGCTCGTATCAGCGCAACGCGGCAGCTGCCAAGTCACTATGGTGATTGTTGAGTATACGGTCATAATCTGGCATGCGTATGGTAACCATTCCAGAAAAAAATGGCAGAGATTAAATCAGCTGGAAGCAATATATATTTTTTTTGTGTGTGTTCAAAACTACTCGTGGAAATATGAGAAGTGCTTACTCGAGAAATTGCCCCGAGGATGCCCACCAGACGATCTTCTGCCGAAGTGACACATGATGTGTTGTGAAGACAGAGCTCCTGGGGAGAAGCCAATGAACTTAATTCCTCGAGTCAACGTACATACTCGGACGCAAGTGGTGTTTTGCCGGTTTATGGGTCTAGTGGCCACGAAAGATCATGATAAAAAAAAACATCGAGCGGAGCTCTTGCTGGTATGTATTAATGATGAAAGACTACGGACACAAACACTGACTTAGGAGGAGTCCAAACACCAACGCCGATTGCAATGCTGCCTAACGAAAAACTTTTATTCACCTCCTTATTCCTTATTTGCTGCGTACGACTGCAGCCAACCACAACAGTGAAGGCACGGATTTATTTGATGGCTTCACAAGCGAACCACATTATAAGTACGATATGCACATTATAAAAACAAATTGCACATGAATCTTTAATGTATCATTTATGTAAAAAAGGAAAATGACAAACTGCCCAGTAATTCAATATTTACTCATTATTAATCACTATACCTCGATAAACAAAGCCAATGTTATTCCTGGAATGTAATATCAAACGCCTTGGAAATTGTTAAACGATTTTGCCATTTCTAGGCTGTTCACAACTCGTCGAGGATCAGTGTTGAATAAAAACTCGTCAAAAATAAAAAGAAAACCATAAAGGTTCCTTTTTTTAGTTGCAATAAAACTAACTCACATGAGACATGAAAAGCATAGGGGATGTTATTTAAAATAACCATGAGGTAAATCTGGAAAACGTAGACGAAAAGAAATTGCAGCTGGCAGGGATAGAGCCAGTGGCCTCTAAATAATGCGTCCGATGTTCTACCAAATGAGATAGAGCGGAAAGTATCATCTCGCCTATTTTATGGAATAGATATATACAAACCTGGGAGCATTAGTCAGCGCCGCCGCTGATAGCTACGACTCAGCTATGAAAAACTTACTGCCTGCTGGCATCATGAAGCACGCGTGATGTTTCCGCACTGGCAGCTGACCAACGATCCCTTCTATACTAGCATAAGACATCCAGTCTGCCAAAACGAGACTTGCTATACGAACGGAAGTATAAATTCATGGGTTCGTTAATCTGGGTTAGGCACATGATGAATTAGAACGAATTAGAGTCTCACTAACAGCTGCACGTAGGAGCCGTAAATTTAGTGGAAGAGACATTTGAGACCAAGGTTCCGAGATTGCTGCTAGCGTATGTGCACAAAACTAGAAGTTATGATTTCAACATAGGAAAAACCCGTCGAATGTAGAGATTGCACAGGAATACACCGTTTACAGCATAATCGCCTACGGCAACCAGTATGTTACCTCGGCAGTACACCTGCGTGAGTAAGCTGACTGAATGTTAAGGACTTATTTTTGAAGTATGGCAAGAGACCAGCTCGAAGAAACAGGCAAATTTACGTATTTCAAAAAAGTACCACGCGTGCTTCAGTGACAAACTAGCTACCAGGTGGCACATGCGGATGCAAGGCAACGAGCGGCACCCAGAAACCATAATGAACGCGCCGAACACGGCCGCGGCAACAGGAAAGCCCAAGTTTTCGACTACGAGCTTATCACCGCAACGAGCAAGACGTCAAGTCACTATATGGTGCATCGTGAGCACATCGACACTTTTGGACAGGATGCCCCGCCGTGGTGGTCTAGTGGCTAAGGTACACGGCTGCTGACCCGCAGGTTGCGGGATCGAATCCCGGCTGCGGCAGCTGCATTTCCGATGGAGGCGGAAATGTAGGCCCGTGTGCTCAGATTTGGGCGCACTTTAAAGAACCGCAGGTGGTCCAAATTTTCGAAGCCCTGATCTACGGCGTCTCTCATAGTAATATGGTGGTTTTGGGACGTTAAACCCAACATAGCAATAAATCATCAACCTTTAGACAAGATAACATTTCAGAAAAAGACGGCTGTGATTAACAAGGCTTGAAGCAAGGCGGATCTTCGCGCACTTTTCTACTCGCGGAAATACAGGAGACATGCTCACTCGATACATTGCCGGTAGCACGTCTACGTCAGTCGGCGATGATGCAGTCGGCGAGATGCGCAGGAGTGTCACGGGGCGTGTCAGCACGTATAAGTACTACGTCATCGCTCTTGGAACGAAAGAAAATTTTATAAAATATGAAAAGCACGCGTAAAAAATAAATGCGGTCTGACGAACAATGCTTACGCGCGAAGCCACGGCTGGTCCATGTGCACTTATCTAGCAGCAAAGTTCAAGCTGCAAAATAAAGAGGCCAAGGGGTCAGCATCTTCTAAGGAATCACGTGAACCGTGGAAAAAAAAATACCATTTAGAATGAGCGAGTGAACTTTGAGCCCCAGGACGCTGCGTTGCAACCCGCGAAATCCACATTACGCCCCAGCAACAATACTGGCACGAAATGATGGCTCCAGGTGAGCCACGGGCACTCCAAGTCGGGTCCACTTCCTGTTGACACAGCCCTAACTACAAGCTACTCAAGCTAACCGCGAGAGCCTCTCTGTGATTCACGGAGGTAGACCCGTGCTGGCACTGTTCAAAGAACCCGCTCGCTAAAGTTCCACACAACCTTCAAGTGATGTTCCAAGTGATGTTCGGTGAACAACGCCCCAACACCCCGCCGGCCTGTCATGTTAGGGGGCTCACCAATTTGATGCCGAAGACGAAGCTCACAGTGGTCCTCAAACATCAGGAGGCGTTGTTGGTGGTGCGCAGCTCTTAGGACCGTAATTCCAGGTCCATAATTCAAGGTAAAGTCCACAAATAAAGTCCGCACACACATGCACAAAAAGGGGGGGTTTAAACGAGACTCTTACGTATTACGACTATCGCACGCCCCGTGCCTGAAGAGCGCCATTCTACATGGCGCCGACGAACTGCCGCGGCTGAATACGCAGAGCGACCAGCAGCGAATGAAAAATGACATTCTTAACGGCGATTCTCTGATATTCGCGCATGCGCTGTTGCCGCCACATGTTGTGGCGCCATTACGTCATGGGATCGTTCTTGGCCGTCTTATCGGCGGGATCGGCGCGCGGAGTATTGCGGAGGAAAAAAATCAAAAGAAAGATGTACAGAAAATTTGACCCCTGTATCTGCATGTTACACAGCAAATGTCGTCGTAATACGATAGTCTTGCATCTCGAGAGAGTGAACAAAACGTTTATTTGATGTTCTGCGCAAGAAAATCGGTGAATGGTGTTCTAGAGGTGCTGTGTTAGAGTGCCTCGAGCATGCAGCGGAGGCGAACGAGCGCATCAAGTCACGTCACACGTGAGACATGAGCGCTATCTGGCAGTTGACTTGGAAAACGAAGCGCGTGGCATGCGCGCCCGTCTCGGAGGGGATAAGGTGTAGAACGCAAGCCGACGGGTAGGTGCCACCACCATGTCGTCTTAGCAAAGCGTTGGAAACACTCGCATCTTCCTGCAAGCGTTGCATGGTAATGGCAGCGTGATAAACGCTACGGTCCTAAGAATTTCTCATGTATGCCTTTTTTAGTAAAAGACGCACATACACAATATATATGTGACGTATGAAGCGATGATTGGTAGAGCGCAAGAAGGAAGAAGTGAGAATGGAATAAACATGGGGTATGAGCCAGGCCACGTCTTCCATTCATCATAGCGTCACACGAGTCGACAGGATGAAGACCTGGCTGCCTCTCATCAGCCTCACATGATTCACGAAGCCACCGGCAATACGCCTCAACTAAATATTGAGCACGGAAGAGGTGATTTCAGGCGCCTGCAGTTACCAGCATCATGGCGGAACCATTGACTGACCTTCTCATTCCCAAGTACACCGAAACAGCGGATGATGGACCTGTACTGGACTGGTTCGACCTGTTCGAGCTCCACGTTGCCGCTGCATCATGGTTGGAACGGGAGATGGTTACGAACTTCAGCGAACACGTCACCGGTGAGGCATTTAAATTTTGCCTCAGCCACATATTCGAGAAGGACGAGTCTCGGCAAAAGATAAAAGAAGAAATGATGATCTAGTTTCAAGACTATAATGAAGATTCGATCAGAACATGCACTCTCAGTGCAGTCGAACTCAGTCATCGTAGTCATAAGCAACCTTCACGCATTTGAGCACAGAGCATGAATTTACAACTCCCGTCAGGTGATGTTAGCCACATGCTCACGGAAAGACCACGCGGTCGTTTTCACAACCTTTCACCTGGTAACCCGTCTGCGCAAATATCACCAATGCTTGACTCTTCGCTGCGTAAAAGATTTGAATTCACTATTGATGACCCAGATAAATTCCATACTTCGTGTCACATACGTACTTTGCAAACTGAGTTGACATCTCCTATTATTAACATTGCTGATAAACCTGATGAAGCACCTAATAAGATCGTCGCATTTACGCTTGACGAGTTAGCAAACCCGCACGTAACGAACCCAGACAACGAATGTTCACAGAAATCTCATTCGTTCAAATTATTCAGCTCAGCAGTTCGACAAATACAGAAGCATTCACAATCAGTATCTTGTGAAAAAAAAGTCTTCTGCAGAAGCGTCTAGTGTACATCAATCACAATATCGAAGCAAAGCAGAAGGCTCAAACACATCTAACATCGCACGCTGCGAAGCACAAGAGCCCTTCGTAGTGAACAGGGCAGAAAAAGCCTCCAAACACCTTTTTCTCGATTCTAGCGCACCACCTTCATTTTCTTTCGAGAATCACTACAACCCAACGACTACCAACTATTTACTGGTCACATCAACTATCAAATAAAAGCAGGCTCGTGTTACTAAAGGAGTACCACCTTGTCAGATTCCGCAACATCATCAGTGTCATCAACAACTAAAAAAAAAACTCCGGAAGCTACGGCAGTTACATCAAGCACAACGACGAACTAAAATGAGATCACAAGCATATTTGTGGCTTAAGGATGGTCGTCAAGAATGACACCAACTAAAAGAAAGACCAAGTCAACATCTGAGCCATATTCGTAGAAGAAAACACCAAGAAAGTCTTCTGTAGCAGATATCAAGACATCATGTACAATCCTACTGACGGAGATACCACCACAAAAAACCACGAAACAGACTGCACGCTACCATTTGCAAAATGCAGGAACACAGACATCATATCATCAACTTCGGTTCTCGCAAACGCAAGCTGGAAGCAATGCTTCTGTCTCAGCCACGACACAATACAGCGCCCACGACAAAAAATTCGGCACCTATGACGTCCGACCTTCAAATGTTACAAGGACGTCCTACCTCGTTCGTTCTTCGCAGCTGCTGAAGCCGTGTCATGGCCCGTGCAGTTGTGCAGGACGCGGTTATCTTCTTCAGAACACCACAGTCAGCCTCGCCCACCAGAACTCTTGCGTTAATTGGACTGCTGCACTCTCCCCTGAAGTCTTTGAAAGTTTACGGAACTCCCCTGGAGCACAGAACCGATTGTGAATTTTGACATTTGTATCTTTTAAACCTCTCCTTGTTTACTTTTTTTATGTTCGTAATTCATGCCTTCTTTCGGGTGGAGGGAGAATCATGTGACATATGAAGCGATGGTTGGTAGAGGCCGAGAAGGAAGACGTGAGAATGAAATAAACATGAAATAAACACTGTTCCGATATATGAGAGCTCGGAAAATCTTGCCATCACCAGTTAATGTAGCTTGTGATAATCTGTCAGCACAAGAAATGACCACTACCTTAGAGGCAATCGGTAAAGGTCTGGAAAGCAGATTCACTTCAGTAGTGCCAAACAACTGGCACAAGTCTACGACAAAGTCTGACTTTGAAGAAGTGACACAGACTGAAGTATCCAACGTGATTAAACATTTACCCTGTGCATCTCTGGCCCAGATGGAATCACAGTACCCATGATTAAAATTCTGTTCAATTATCGCCTCGAGACGTCGCCAATGTTATTAACTACTCCTTAAAAACTCATGGGTGCCGCAGGATTGGAGGATAGCAAAGGTGATTCCTATACTAAAAAATACGGGTGGAGGATTAACAGTCAATAATATCAGACCAATCTCTCTAACATCTAACATGGTCAAACTAGTAGAGAGGGTTCTACATAGCCGAGTAAGTATCTGGATGGCAGACAATTTAGTAATAAAACCGAACCAAATCGGCTTTCGTAGTGATTTCTCTATTTGGTGTGCCCATGCTGATTTAGAAAGCCGAATACAGCTCGCGCGTAAAAGAAGGCAATACGTTGCTTTAGTAACGCTTGACATAGCCAAGGCGTATGACAGTGTGGAGCACTTCATATTGCTAAATACGCTAGAGAGATTGAACTTCCCACAATATTTTATTGAGTGGGTGGCAGAATTCTTAAAATCAAGAGAATTCTACTGCGTCAAGGATGGATGTTCCTCATCTAGATTTAAACAAACGCGCGGAGTTCCCCAAGGAGCAGTCTTATCTCCAATATTATTTAATGCTTTAATGAGCACAATTCCAACAGATCAAGAAGTTACTGTCTACATTTATGCTGATGACATCGCACTCTTTGCTGCTGACTGTGGTATTTACTCATTACAACTTAAATTACAAAGATATATTAACATATTAAAAATTTGGTTGCAGTCGATTTCGTTATCGTTAAATGTCAACAAAAGCGCGCTCATGGCGTTTCCGCTTGCAGAACCAATTTCAATTTCAATTATATATAAACAGGAACCCATTCAGCAAGTAGACTCTATAAAATATTTGGGAATCATTTATAATGACAAACTTAACTGGAGTCCACACATAGAGTATATAGCTACCAAAGCACAGCGGGCTTCAGGCTTACTACACAAGCTAAGTAACCGGAAATATGGGTTACGGAGGCACACCTTGAAACGTTGTACAAGATGCACATGCGCCCCATCATAGAATTCGGCTGCATATTATTCTCGGGTGGCCCTGCTTATAAAACGAAACCTCTAGTTGTCTTGGAGCGAGAAGCACTGCGAATGTGTCTGGGACTCCCTAGATTTGTGGCTATCAACGTACTGTACCAGGAAGCGCGCCTGCCTACACTACTTTGTCGATTTCGAATTTTGACCGTACAAGCATTTTTAAAATTTTATAGCTTACCGGCAAGAAGATCTCAATATGCTTTTATCGCAAACCCAGACGCCTTCCTTCTCGCTCATTGGCCATGGTTTCACACACCTCAGATAATGTTTGTACAAAAATATCTACAAAGTATAAATGCGAACATTAGAAATGTAATTGAGACTAATGACTCGAATTGTCATGTTATTATTGAGTATGATGATATATTCCCCCAAAACGCCAAATTACAATCTAGCAAATTTTTAAATAACATATTATTAGATTACTTGGAGCATGCAGAAACTAAAAATATAATAGCCGCAGATGCTTCCGTAAATAATCAAAAGGCAGGTGTAGGCATTGCCTCTGATTCGCTTGACTGGTCCTTTTCAGTGAGACTGCCTGATTTTACTCCAGTTTTTGAAGCGGAGCTCTTGGCGATTATTTTAGCTCTTCGAAAACTTCCATCAAATCAAAACAACGCAGTCATAATGACGGATTCCCTTTCAGTTTGTGCAGCTCTGACAGATTCAGAGAACTCTCGAATTCTAAGCACATTCAAAACATTAGTACCCCCGCAGTTGAGACTCCTGAGATTACTATGGGTTTCGGGACACTGTGGATTAAGATTAAATGAATTGGCCGATTCCTTAGCACGAGCCGCACTTGAAGGGCCAGTTTTGTCTATACTGCCAGATGTGGAATATATCACGGCAATAAGGTATCGAAAATCAGCAATCTCCACTGATACGATAGAAAAAGTAACTACATGACCAGACTATAACCACCTCATGTTTCCATGGCAACCCCACTTGAGTCAGTCCAGAAAGCTCGAAGTCTTAATTACTAAATTTCGATGTCGTGTGCCCCCCCCCCCCCCCCCCCTAAACCTGTATCTACACAGAGCTGGTCCGACAACATCACCCCTCTGCGCATTCTGCGGAGAAATGGAATCACTAGATCATTATTTTTTGTATTGTCGCCGCTACGATATACTTGGAAAAAGGTTACTAGTTATGCCATTTCGGAAAATAGGCCTTAGATTGACGGCGGAAACGGCGCTAAGCTTTGGTGCCTCAGTTTTGGGACATTGCCACAGGGATGCTTTTAATGCCGTTTGCGATTATATTCAGGCAACCAAGCGTATACCTTTGAAATCTTCAATAAAAAAAATTATTTATTGCTCCCCAGGACAGAGTGAAGTAAACGCAGCTGAGTAGTAATCATAACACCTCAAATCTCAAAATTGCTCAACTTGATTTTTTTTTCGTTTGCTCTTTTTTATGTTGTTTTTATTTTTACATTAGTCTTATTATAATACCAATTCATTACACATAGTTAAAATGATCACAGAAAAACTCCACTACACTTTCTTGGCCAATCCCCCTGAGTGGGTATGAGCCAACATCCCAGGGAAACAAAACAAAAAAAACTAAACATGGCGTATGAACCAGGTCACGTCTCCCATTTATCATAACGTCCTATATACATGTTGTTATGGTGCCTCAGACATGCGCAATAATTGTTTTTTAATTTACAATCACACAAGTATGAACGCTGTATCTTGAGTAATATTGGTGGGTGCTGCGGATAAAGTTGACCGTTCAGGGTAGCGTTTAGTTTTTTTATCGAAGGTCCCCAAGAAAGACTCTCGTCTTAAAAAAATCGCAGGATATGGCCCATGCGGTCGCCTATTTGCGGACCCCCTGCGCTCTTAAAATTCAACCCAATAACTGGCATGGCTGGCAATCATGTCAACAGTGTAAACAAATAATGAAGCTAGTATTACTTGTACTCATTGCTTTACCTTTTGTCGAGCCACCGTTTGTTCTTTTTTTTTGCGTTCAGTTTCGTTTACTCATATATATTACCACAGTTCGACCATCGCAGAAAACGCGTGCAAGAATTTGCGTTCGTAAAAGCCGCCAAACAAGTAACAAGAAAGCCGCGCCATGGAACGCCTTCGTGCACGCGCCACGATGCTACGCCACGGGACCGGCACGAGACTCGAGGGGCAGAAAAAGAGACCGACGAAGTTGGAGTCAGCGAGCAAGGGACATTTTTGGCTGACCATTTTTAGTTTTAAGTTTACTGGCACAGGTTCACCCTAAATAAACAGTCTATATAGAACCAGGTGCTATATTTATTGGTAACATTCTGGTGGAGGTGCTGGGTATGATTCCAAGCCCACCACAGGGAAGAAAGAGAAGCCCATATTCCAGAAGATTGGAGCCAGCAGAATTAACACCTGTGCACCAACGCACGAGTTGCCAACTACGTGGTGGGCAACCCGAGTTTGGCCCCCTAATTGACCCATCAAGACCTGTCGAGACCTCAAGCACAAGCGTCACTGCGATGACCACCCAGTAGATGCCATCTCCATCTCACCTCATCGTGTATTCACCACGTACACCAGAGGTCTTCCACGGTGACACTTTTGAAGACGCCGAAGACTGGCTTGAAGGATTCGAGCACGTTGCACGTTTGAATGGTTGGGACAAAGCCCGGAAACTTCGTTACATTTACGTCGCCCTGCAAGACTCAGCACGTACGTGGTTTGAGAACCACGAAGCGCCCTTGCTGTCGTGGAACGACTTCCGACGAGAGCTAATCGCAACCTATCTGAACACGGGCCGCAAAGAGAAGGCGGAGGCTGCTCTTCAGATGAGGAACCAACGTAATAACGAGAGCGTGGCCATCTACATAGAAGACATGTCGCGGCTCTTCCGCCGAGCCTACCAAAACATGGCTCAGGAGAAGAAGTTGCGGCACCTAATGCACGGAGTAAAAGAAGAAATTTTTGCAGGCCTGGTGCGTAATCCACCGCGAACTGTGGCGGAGTTCCGGTCCGAGGCAACGACCATAGAAAGAACACTACAACAACGTGCGCGACTGTACAACAGAGACTTCGGCGTCTCTTCAGTCAGGGCGGAGTCAACAACCCTTTCCACCAATGTTGACGTCCTCCGGGAAATGGTGAGGGCTATCGTTAAGGAGGAGCTTCAGAAACTGCAACTCACCCAAAGTCCTCCAGCGATGCCCTCAATCGCGGAAGTTGTACGTAAAGAAGTGCGGCAAGCAATTCTTCAACCACAGCCTCAGGTGCCCCACCACACGCAACCGGAACCTCAGCCACAGCGGTCGTACGTGCAAGTTGTACGGCAAGACATCAGACGCCCGAACTTTGCACAAGCCCCCGTTATGCCACTGACATGCCGCCGACGTTTCCCTGCAGTACGCCACCGCCGATGTCAGAAGCGAGACACCGAAAAAGTGATGTATGGCGCACTACAGACCGGCGGCCCCTCTGCTACCACTGTGGGGAGGCAGGTCATCTTTATCGGAGATGCCACTACCATCGGGTCGGGCGACGTGGCTTTGCAGTGAATGCACCCTGCCCTCGTAACGGTGAGCGCCCTTACAAAATTGAAGAATTCTTATCTTCGCGCTATGCCTCCCCAAACACTCAGCGACATGATCGCGAAGTACGTGGACGTCGAGCATCGGACTTGGGACACCATATTACCATATGCTACATTTCCATACAATACCACTTCACGTCATTTCAACTTGTTTATGGTCGGACGGTAATAACGACATTAGACGCGATGCTGCCTGTCAACGGCACGAATGAAGAGGAACCTGACGTCAGCGAATATGTAGAAAGGGCAGAAGAGGCGCGACAACTAGCACGGAACCGCATCATTCAACAGCAGGACGTGGACGCGCACCGTTACAATTTAAGACGAAGGGACGTTCAGTACTCCCCTGGAGATCAAGTGTGGGTCTGGGCGCCTGTACGTGCAAGTGGCCTATCATAAAAGCTAATGCGGCGCTATTTTGGACCTTACAGGGTTCTTCGTCCGCTAGGCCCATTAAACTACGAAGTGATCCCTGAAGGTCAAGTATGCACAACACGACGCAGAAATCTCCCGGAAACTGCACATGTAGTACGGATGAAACCGTACTACAACAGGAGCTCAACAAGCGAACTGACTCACGTCGTCTAACACAAGGACAATTTTTGTTATATTGTTTAGAAACTGTCAGCCGGCTCTACGCATCGGGGCGATGTGTGCTAGGAGGGGGACTAATGCCACAGTTCGACCATCGCAGAAGACGCGTGCAACAATTTGCGTTCGTAAAAGCCGCCACACAAGTAACAAGAAATCCGCGCCATGGAACGCCGTCCTGCACGCACCACGATGCTACGCCATAGCACCGGCATGAGACTCGAGGGGCAGATAAAGAGACCGACGAAGTTAGAGTCAGCGAGCAAGGGACATTTTTGGCTGACCATTTTTAGTTTTGAGTTTACGGGCACATGAAATTACCAAGGCTTTCCACCTGGCCCACCGAACCTTCCCTCCACCCAGCGAGAAGCTGAACCGTATGCAGGCGGTGTCTTTACGACAGCTGCAGACGCACACGTATCCCAACCCATCGCTGTTTAACAGACTATACCCCAAGATATATCCGACGAATATATGCAAGATATGCTATAGTGAGGTTGCCACATTAAATCACATTCTCTGGGACTGCGCTAGAAATCCGCAAGGTGCTAAATCCGGAACCCTTCCGCGTCGGTTGGCTGCTGCCCTGTGCAGCCCTAGCCTCAGTGACGAACTCTGGGCCGTCCAGCAGGCCCGCGAGGCGATGGTCAGGCAAGGTCTTGACGTCCCCAAGCGGGAGACCTAAGGTCCGGTCGGCGAAAGCTCTGCCGGACTTCCAATAATGTTCTTACCAACCAACCAACGGGCACAGGTTCGCCCTAAATAAATAGTTTATATAGAACCAGGCGCTATATTTATTGGTAAGAATATATACCTGAAGTCCGCCGTTTTGGTACATGGCTATCGCGATTCGCTGATGTCTCGAAGGTCGTGGGTTTGATCACTGTCGTGACGGTTGCATTTGAATGCCTGAGCGCGTTAAACACTGAATTTCCGGAGCAGTAAGTACGGTGTTCCTCACAATCATATCGGGGTTTCGGCTCGTGAAATAAAAAAAATATATATATTGTAATGTAGATGTAGTGAAACTCGGGCATGGGTGCGTGTGGGGCTTAGTAGAAGAAAGAGAAGAACGAAAGGAGAAACAACAGGAGAAGGAAGGCGATGAAGAAGGCGTAACGTAAAGCACGGGCTGCAGCGTGACATTGCGACTGACGTTTGCCTGCTCTGAGGGTTTGGCCAAGGATTTAGTAGTTGTGATGGATTTTTTAAATTTTTAATAGTCGTTTTTATAGTGACCTATTTAATTAGCGAGTGTGTTTTCAGATAGTAAGACCAGACAGATGCCGTTTTCCTCACCTGGTCCAGGGGCTTTCCTCTGGTCTGCTTCTTTTCTTCCGCAGGAATTACCAGTTGACTTGTTTCTACTCAATGGCATCTCATCCGTGTCTGTGGCATTAGTTCCAAGCAACGATGGTATCACACGGATGAGGGATCCAAAAATGATTCAGACGGAGATGAGCGCCGCTACAACTAACTATCAAAGCATCACAGAGGTCAGGCAGTTCGGCAAAGGGTGGCATTCTCTGCTTCTCGTCTGACCAGCTCTGTGTTCTAGACCTACTAAAAATGCTCGGTATACACTACAAACCCGGTGAGCGCATTCATTCCACCTCATCTAGCTTGTGTTAAAGGCCTCGCTCGGGGTGTCAATGTCAACTTGACTCCAACTGAGATATTAACTATGTTATCAGAAGCAAGTGTCATAGCAATCTATAGATGTAGTCAAATCGTGGACAAGAACAAGGTCCCAACGGAGTTCGTGATTGCTACATTTGCCGGGTCGAACCGCCCAACCGAAATCAAAGCGTGGCCATTAATATACAGAGTGGAGCCACTATCACCTCGTCCCCTAGAGTGTATTAAGTGTTGGCGTTATGGGCACACAGTGAAAGGATGCAGGTCAGTACCTAGATGCAGAATTTGTTGTGAGACGCACAACTCAAACGACTGTAAAAGTAATGAAGAAAAGTGCTGTCTTCGCCATGAAGCACACTGTGCTGATAACCCATATTGCTCAGCCAAGGCACGTAAAATCCAAATTCTTGAAATTGTAGACAGAAGACGATGCTCCCGAAAGGATGCCATTGCTGAAATTCAAGCCAGAACTCAGGGGTACGCAGGAGCAGCTGCCCGCCATAACAGAGCAATGGAAGCATCATTTTCCCTATCAATTGCGGACATGATCGAGAAGGCTGTGGATAAGGCTATGCAACGCCTTGCTACCACCCTGTCTGAGTCGCTGTCGCATATTATAAATAACCATATCGCACAAGTTTATGGAGCGTAGATAGATATAAGTACAGCTGTAGAAAATGCTGAGTCTGCACATCCGACAAGTGAGGCAGAATCTGAGATAACTCCGTCGGATGCACAGTCTGCAGAGCCCTCTGGAGAAGGCGTCCAGAGGCAAAGCGAGGGTGCACAGGAAGCTTCTCAGGATACACAAATTATGGACAGAGATCTCAAATGCCTACAGCGTTATAGATCCCCTGTATCGAAAAAAGCTGGCTCGCCGAACTATGTAAAAAGCAAAAAAAAAAATACCAGAAGGACAACCTTTCAAAAACCGATTTTCTAAAAGAAAGTATTTCAGATGAGGTAGTTGCCGAAACCATTCTAACGAAATCATAGGGTCTCTTAAAATTATACATTGAAATTGCCGATCTCTTCACTTAGCCATAACAGATCTGTTATACCTGTCTTCCAAATTTGATCCGGATATTATTGCATTACAAGAAACTTGGCTTTCAACACATCACTTGTTTCACCTACCCAACTTCCGAACTTTTCGTCTAGACCTTCCATCCAAAGGCGGAGGTTTAGCGTTCTTTATAAACAATAAAATTAGTTTAAAAGTTAAAATCTCATACAAATGTATGTCTTCTGAATGCGAAATTTTCGCGTTAGATATTACCTTGCCAGGACAGGAAAGGTAATATTATTACCAGGAAAGGCTGCGGCTGCGCTCACGAACGCAGCCGCAGCCTTTCCCGCTAATAAACGTCTACTTTCCTGTAGGCGTTCAAGACGCAAGATTGTTAGATATCATGCTGCTAATTCATGCTGTAAAGAAAAAAATTATAGTTGGCGACTTCAATTCTCACCATACATGCTGGGGCTTTAGAACAGATCAATGTGGACAACGGTTGTGGGACTGGTCGGTAGACAACAATTTATTGTGCCTTAACGCTAGTACCCCCACATTTAATCGAGGTCATTCACGCTCCGCGTTAGATTTAAGCTTTGTAAGCTCGGCTATTGCTAGTACATTGTGGACAGCCCTTGATTGCACCTCCAACAGTGACCACTTCCCTCTAATGTTCGAGATCGCTTGCCCCGTCGAACCATCATGCTTTCATGCCGGGACATATATAAACTATCCAAAATTTGAACACGACCTAAAAGCTGTTTTAGACTCTCCCTCTCAAGATGGGGATTACACTAAAGCTATGAAATTAGGCGCAGTAATTAAAAGGGCATACAAAAACGCTGAATTTGCTGTTCAATCAGCGAAGAGAGTACCCTATAGCCCCTGGTGGAATTCTGACTGTTCACGAGATCACAGACGACGACGGGCAGCTTGGAAGAAGCTAATACATAATCAGTCCCCTAAGAACTGGCCAGATTAGAAATTTCTTGCCGCTGTATTTAAACACACGGTAGCCCAAGCTAAGAAGAATATGATAAAATACATTTCGATTTTCTCTCGAAACCTAAAAATAAGAAAACTTTATTTCGATATATGCGATCTCGCAAAATCTGCCGTCTACAGTAAATACTGATTATGAAAAACTATCATTGGAAGGAACGAAGAACTCTTTAGAGTCAATTGGCAGAGGTCTAGAAACAAGATTTTCTTCGACTATGACCTTCAACTGGCAAAAGTCTTGCATAAGCGCTGATTTCTAAAACGTAACGCTGTTTGAAGCATCAAAAGTAATTCGAAATCTACCCTCGTCAGCTCCTGGTCCAGATGGAATCACAGTTCCTATGATTAAAATTTTATTTAAGCTATCTCCCGGCGACGTCTTGAATCTTATAAACTACTCTTTAAAGAACGCCTGGATACCGTATGACTGAAAAATAGCTAAGATAATCCTATTAATAAAAAAGCAAGGATTAGGTTTTAACATAGAAAATATCAGACCCATCTCGCTAACTTCTAACATGGTGAAACTCATAGAGAGGGTCCTAAATGGCGAATAAACTTCTGGATGACGAATGTTCATATTAAAGCCAAACGAAATCAATTTTCGCAGTGAATGCTCAATTTGGTGCGCCCATGCGGATTTAGAGAGTCGAGTACAGCTTGCTCGTAAAAGGAAACAATACGCCGCATTAGTAACTCTTGACATAGCTAAAGCGTATGACAGTGTCGAGCACTCTATTCTACTATACACCTTGCAGAGCCTAAAGTTTTCTCATTATATTATTGAGTGGATAGCAGAATTCTTAAAATCAAGGGAATTTTACTGCGTGAAGGATGGATGTTGTTCGCATAAATTCAAACAAAAACGTGGTGTTGCCCAAGGGTCCGTCCTATCTCCAGCATTATTCAATTCATTCTGATGAGCACTATTCCAATTGTTCGGGATGTCAGTGTCTACATTTATGCAGATGATATCGCGTTCTTCGCTGCAGAGAGTGACATTCACTGCACCAAAAATTGCAAAGATATAATAATGCTCTAGAAATTTGGTTGCAATCCATTTCATTATCATTGAACATCAGTAAAAGTGCGCTCTTGGTGTTTCCTATAGCAGATTCAGTTTCAATTTCTCTAATATATAATCTGGAACCTATTCCACAAGTAGATTCAGTCAAGTACTTAAGAATGATTTATAATGAAAAGCTAAATTGAAGCCCACACATAGAATATATATAACAGCAAAGGCACAGCGGGCGTTGGGTTTATTACGCAGGCTAAGCAACAGAAAATACGGGCTGCGCAGAGACACGATGTTAATGATATATAAAATGTATGTGCGACCAATGTAGGAATTTGGGCGTGTATTATTCTCTGGGGCCGCTGGTTATAAAATTAAACTGCGAGTAATGTTAGAGCGAGAAGCCCTACGAATATGCCTGGGACTTCCCAGGTTCGTGGCGAATAATGTATTGTATCAAGAAGCGCTATGGTCAACACTCCTCTGTCGATTCCGAATCCTAATGGTTCAAAACTTCTTAAAGTTCTACAGTTTATTGGCACGAAAATCAGAGTACGCATTTATCAGCGACCCTGACTCTTTCTATCTTGCACATTGGCCTCGATTTCATACCCCTCAGATAATTTTTGTTAAAAGGAAACTGGATCGCATAAATGTAGACATTAGCACGGTAATTGAAACTAATTACTCAACCCTCAACATTAGGATAGAGTACGATGAAATCTTTCCCCCACAAGCCAAGTTGCAATCTCTCAGATTTTGACCACTACATTAAATGATTACTTGGTACATGCAGAAACAAAGAATGTAATAGCTACAGATGCTTCTGTCAACATTGAAAAGGCAGGCGTAGGAATTGCGTCTGATTTCCTCGGCTGGTCTTTTTCAGTGAGGCTTCCAGATTTCACTCCTATATTTGAAGCTGTAGCGGGTGAGAGAGTAGAGACGTGAGACGGCGTCGAAGGCGGCTGACGGGGCCGTGCTGATCTCGCCACTTTATTGCACGCCTGAAGAGGAGCCGCGGTGTCTGTCCACGTCCGACGCGCCAGGTGCGTGAGCTCGTTCTAATCCTCGCGCAGCTCGAGCTAGCATGAGCTGCGCGAGAGGCGCGGCGCGGCGATCCAGAAATGATGATGGTGATGATGGCGCTACAGGGCTCCCCCCCTAGCGCTTTGCGCGATTTGAAGGCATATGAAAAAAAAAGAGAGCGACAAATGCTATATACATGAACGACAATCCATAAAGTGTTCATTTGGAAAGTCCAGGTTGTCAACGTTGATTGGCCATCGGTAAGCAGCGGGTCTCTGGCGGGCGACACTGCCGGGCAGAGTTGCGGGAACATGGCAGCGGGCCGTTCGGCGAAGGGCGTGTTCTCCGGGTCACCAATGTAGCGGGTGAGAGAGTAGAGACGTGAGACGGCGTCGAAGGCGGCTGACGGGGCCGTGCTGATCTCGCCACTTTATTGCACGCCTGAAGAGGAGCCGCGGTGTCTGTCCACGTCCGACGCGCCAGGTGCGTGAGCTCGTTCTAATCCTCGCGCAGCTCGAGCTAGCATGAGCTGCGCGAGAGGCGCGGCGCGGCGATCCAGAAATGATGATGGTGATGATGGCGCTACAAAGCTAAGCTAGTAGCTATTATTTTAGCTCTTGGAAAAATTCCTATGACCGAGACCAGTGCAATCATCCTAACAGACTCACTTTCGATGTGTGCAGCTCTGACAACTTCAGAACAATCTCGTGCCTTAGCAGCGTTCCACACATTAGCACCGCCGCATTTAAAACTCCTAAAGCTAGTGTGGGTCCCAGGTCACTGCGGATTACAATTAAATAAATTGCCAAATGCCTTGGCGTGAGCATCACTTAATGGACAAGTAATTTCGGTACTTCCCGAGTTAGAAATACTTATCAGGGGTCGATATAGGAAATTCGCTATTTTTATAGACAGTTTAGAAAATAATAACAAAATCGACAGATTATCAGCACCTCAAATTCCATGGAAAGCCCAGTGGAGTCCGTCAAAAAAACTTGAAGTTATCATCTCCAGATTCCGGTGCCGTGTTTCCCCATTAAATTTTTATTTACACAGAGCTAGTCTGATACTTTCCCCCCTTTGTCCGTTCTGCGAAGAATCAGAAACTATTGAACATTATTTTGGCTCATGTCGGAACTATGCAGTAATTAGGAAAAGGCTTCTAGCTATTCCAGTTGCGAAGCTAGGTTTAAATTTAACCACAAAAAATGTTCTAAATTTTGGTGCCTCTGTTTTGGGAAATCGCCATAGAGATGCATTCGATGCGGTGCGTAATTTTATTCAAGACTGCGCTGGCGCTCTCCGGCAGCGCGACCCCACCATATTGGGTGGCACAGAGGACCAAGGTGTAGACAACTGGATTGCCGAGTATGAACTGGTGAGCGCATACAATAAGTGGAACGCAGCCGATAAGCTCACAAATGTGAGTTTTTACCTGACCGACGTGGCAAAACTATGGTACAGGAATCATGAAAGTGATTTCAGTACCTGGTCGGAATTGGCAAAAACCCTCTCGGAAGTCTTTGGCCGTCCTGCTGTCCGCCGCCTTCGTGCTGAACAGCGCTTGCGGGGCAGAGTACAGAGAGCAGATGAAACTTTCACGAGCTACATCGAAGATGTGCTCTTTCTCTGCAAGCTCGTCAATTCGACTCTGGACGAGGCAGGCAAGATCAAGAACATCATGAAAGGAATCGACAACGGTGCATTCCAAATGCTTGCTGCGAGGAATCCTCAGACTGTCGCCGAGGTGATTCAGCTCTGCCAAAGCTATGATGAGCTGCGTAGGCAGTGCGCTTCTACACGTTGCGCTGCTCAAGACACCGCGGACATCTCATCCCTCGACTATCACCATGACACCACCGACCACTTTGCGTTGATGCCATTCATAAAGCAATTCATACGCGAGGAGGTCGCTCGGCAGCTATCTATAATCACACGAACTACCGAGCCGATGGCACCCTTGTCGCCTTCGCTTCGCCAGGTCATTCAATCGCAAGTTGCCGAAGCATTGCCGCCAGCTCAGGCTCCCCCAACTGTTACCGCACCACTAACGTATGCAGCCGCAGTTGCTCGGCCAGGTGTGCCAGCGTCTCCGGCCATCTACGAAGCTACTCGCCACGTTTATTCGTCGACGCCACCTGCCCACTCGCTGACCATCCCGTCTCCTGCTGTATACGAAACAGCTCAGAACGTTTATATGACGCCGCCGCCTGCACGACCATTTACGGTACCTTATTCAGCGAACAGTGCCCCTACCATCAGCCAATGGCGCACTCCGGATAATCGGCCGATATGTTTTTCATGTGGCGACCCAGGCCACGTAGCTCGTCACTGCCGTCGTCGCAGCTTCCCTTCTCATGACATTGCAGGGGCCTCACATTACATGCCCACCATGCCCACTCAGCCGCGATATCCCGTTCCTGCTGATCCACCTCTAGACGTACGTCCCGGTCACCGACCATCCGGCTCAAGCCGTTGACCTTCTCCTCGTCGTCGATCTATTTCTCCAATGTTACGTCGCAACAGCCCACCACGAGGGGAAAACTTACGGTCGCAGTTCCGGAGGCAAGAACTGCATGCGTTGGCAGCGAAAATTTCAAGATCTAACTGTTGTCGCCCCAACGAAATCGAACTCTATATTGATGGCATTAAGGTGCACGGACTTGTTGACACTGGAGCTACCGTATCTGTATTTAGCGAGAAACTGTGCCGAAACTTGAAGAAAGTGACCACTCAACTTACCGACCTATCTTTGCAGACAGCTACGTCCCATCATGTTCAGCCTTCAGCTTTGTGCACTGCACGAGTCGTCATTCAAGGTGCGATGTACGTCGTCGCATTTGTAGTTTATTCCGTTCTTCACATGACGCTATCCTTGGGTGGGACTTTCTTTCGTCAAATTCTGCTTTGGTCGACTGTGCTCGTTCCGAACTCGTGTTATCTGTGCCGTGCTATGACCCCGACGATGGCGCTTCGTGTAGAGTGTTTGCTGCTTCTGACGTTGACATTGCGCCTTTATCAGCTGTTGTTGTCTCGGTGTCGTGTGCCTCCCCTCCGATATCGCCTGTGTTGTTTATGCCATCGGTCACATCTGCGTGCCGTCGAAATTTCATGCTTCCGTTTGCCGTCGTCGTTTTTCGCAACGGTCACGCTGCCGTTTATGTGTGCAATCCCTCGGACAGCCCGTCATCCCTACTACGTGGAGAATGCCTGGGAAGCTACGAACCTTACGAGTGCATTCTTCTGGCTACTATACCCGATTCTACGGTTTCGCTCCCAATTTGTGCTGTCACTCCTACCAACGCGCCTAATGATGTTCTGGACGTATTCTCGGATGCCATCGACTCTGAGCTCACACCAACTCAGCGCCAAGAGATTATAAATCTTCTACTTCGTTTTCGCTCTTCATTCGATCGTGACCAGTCAGGCTTAGGCCGAACCTGTGTGGTCGTTCACCGTATTGACACCGGTCAACAAGCCCCGCTAAGACAGCGTCCGTACCGTGCCATCTGCTGAACGCCGTGTCATCGACGAAGAAGGGGACGACATATTGAAACGTGGCATCATCGAGCCCTCCAACAGTCCCTGGGCTTCACCGGTTGTTCTCGTCAAGAAAAAAGACGGATCTATCCGGTTCTGCGTTGACTACCACCGACTCAACAAGATAACGCGCAAAGACGTATACCCTCTGCCGCGCATCGATGATGCTTGGGACTGCCTACAAGGAGCAGAGTTCTTTTCTTCGTTAGATTTACGCTCCGGCTACTGGCAGGTGCCCATGGCAGAGGGTGACCGCCCGAGGACAGCCTTTGTAACACCGGATGGACTATATGAATTGCCCCGCCGTGGTGGTCTAGTGGCTAAGGTACTCGGCTGCTGACCCGCAGGGCGCGGGTTCGAATCCCGGCTGCGGCGGCTGCATTTCCGATGGAGGCGGAAATGTTGTAGGCCCGTGTGCTCAGATTTGGGCGCACGTTAAAGAACCCCAGGTGGTCGAAATTTCCGGAGCCCTCCACTACGGCGTCTCTCTTAATCATATGGTGGTTTTGGGACGTTAAACTTCACATATCAATCAA
Source organism: Rhipicephalus microplus (assembly GCF_013339725.1). Lineage (NCBI taxonomy): Eukaryota > Metazoa > Arthropoda > Arachnida > Ixodida > Ixodidae > Rhipicephalus > Rhipicephalus microplus. The sequence continues at coordinate 13,507,277 of NC_051170.1, forward strand.
CTATATGAATTCACCGTTATGCCCTTTGGCCTCTGCAATGCGCCTGCCACTTACGAAAGGATGATGGATACAATCTTTTGAGGTCTGAAATGGAAAACGTGCCTCTGTTATTTGGACGACATTGTGGTATTTTCAAACGACTTTGCGACCCACCTCAGCCACCTCGAGCAAGTTCTTAACGTGCCTTTCCAGGGCGGGACTTCAACTTAACCTGAAAAAAATGCCACTTCGGCGCTCGCAAACTTGTAATCCTCGGCCATGTGGTTTCTAAGGACGGCATTCTCTCGGACCCTACAAAACTTAATGCAGTCGCGGCGTTCCCAAAACCAACCACCATCAAAGAGCTTCGAAGCTTCTTCGACCTATGTTCGTACTTCCGGCGCTACGTGCGCAATTTCGCTTCCATTATAGCCCCCTTGACCAATCTTCTTGCCGGAAGTTCTGATTTGTCAGCGTGGTCGCAGACGTGTGATGATGCATTTCAGGAACTCCAACGGCTCCTCACCACGCCTCCCATACTCCAACATTTCGATCCGTCTGCTCCAACGGAGCTTCATACGAACGCTAGTGGTGTCGGGCTAGGGGCCATACTGGCCCAACGCAAGGATGGCTTTGACGAGTACGTCATTGCCTATGCCAGCCGCACCCTCAGTAAAGCCGAGAAGAATTACAGTGTAACTGAAAAGGAGTGCCTCGCCATTATTTGGGCAATCGAAAAATTTCGGCCTTATTTATATGGACGTCCTTTTGATATTGTAACAGACCACCATGCGCTTTGCTGGTTATCTTCACTAAAAGATCCCAATGGACGGCTCGCTCGTTGGGCATTGCGGTTACAGGAGTTCGATATCCGTGTTATCTACTGTTCTGGTCGGAAGCATTCCGACGCCAATGCCCTGTCACGTTCGCCATTGGCTTCAGAGCCTGTCGGCTCGCCTATCTCCACCAGTGCTGCCTTGGCCATCAGCATTTCGGACATGCCTTCCGAGCAACGTAAAGATGCTTGGATTTCTTCTCTTCTGGACTTTCTCTCAAACCGGACGCCCGCTCCAGTTTCCAGGACGCTTCGCCGTGAAGCAGGACACTTCGCTATTTGGTATAACCTGCTTTACCGCCGAAACTACGGCTCGATCAGCCGTAAGTGGTTGCTCGTAATTCCCCGACATCTGCGCTTAGACATCTGCGCCACGTTCAACGATGATCCGCAGTGTGGCCACGCTGGTGTGTTAACAACATACACTCGCTTGCAGCTGTGGTACTACTGGCGCGGTATGTACCGTTTCGTTCGCCGTTACTTAAGTTCTTGCCTTACGTGCCAGTGACGCAAAATGCCTGCTCAACATGCCACTGGTTCCTTGCAGCCGTTGCCATGTCCAGCACGAGCTTTCGATCGTGTCGGAATCGACCTTTACAGTCCGCTTCCCTATACATCAAGCGGCAACCTCTGGGTGATTGTCGCTATCGACCACCTAACGCGGTACGCTGAAACAGCTGCGTTACCTTCTGCTACCGCAAAAGATGTTGCATGATTTATACTGTAAAACCTGGTTTTAAGGCATGGAGCACTTCGGGAGTTACTAAGTGACCGCGGCCGCGTTTTTCTCTCCGATGCCATCAAAGCGTTGTTGAGTGAGTGTCGCATCATACACCACACTACCACAGCCTATCACCCGCAAACTAATGGGATGACGGAGCGTTTTAATCGTACACTTCGAGATATGCTGGCCATGTACGCTTCATCCGACCAGTCAAATTGGGATAGCATACTGCCTTTTGTGACATATGCTTCCAACACTGCAACGCAAAGCACCACTGGATTCTCGCCTTTCTTCCTTCTTTATGGACGCGACCCATCATCAACAATGGATACCATTCTTCCTTATCGACTGAACCCTTCAGAGATGACTATCGTTTCTCGAGCAGCAGCACACGCTGAAGAATGTCGGAAGCTTGCTAGTGCGTTCACGTCACATGGCCAGACGCACGAAAAACATCGCCACGACACATCAGCCACGCCTATGAACTTTGCTCCGAACTCACTGGTGTGGCTATGGATTCCTTCTACTCCTCCAGGACTCTCCCACAAGCTTTAATCCAGGTACCATGGCCCTTATCGAGTTGTACGCCAAACATCCCCTGTCAACTACCTTGTCGAGCCGCTAGATGCATCTCCGGACAAGCGCCGTCGGGGACAAGAAATCGTACACACCTCTCGGCTCAAGCCATTCCATGACCCTTCTGTGTACACCTGTCCTTAGGTCGCCAGGATGGCTCCCTCATCGCCCGGGGGTGATTGTAACGAGGGCAGTGGGCATGGAGCTCGAGTAGAAAAAAAGAAGACTTGCTGTGATCGCAGGCTTGCGTTCAGTTAGCCCTTGCGCTAAATAAAGCTCTAGTTCGCCGAGTCAACTCTTGCTTGTTCTTGACCCGTTAAAAACAAACAAACAAACAAACAAAGAACAGCCGGCCTGCAGGAAAGGCGTTGTATCTGAGTCTCATTCATTACAATGGCGCAGTCGACAAAGAAGTGTTACGTTCATGCTTCGTCGTCCAGGACACCCGCCAATATGCAGCCGCGGTAAGCGCACCTTGGGTACGGCGTCCAGGCCTCCTCGGCAGTTGTTCACCTGCCGTGACTGCCACCACCGTTCGGGCACGGCGTCAAGGCCTCCGCGCCAGCTTCAGTACAGAAGTGACAAGGGACGCCGTCCATGTGTCCCTAGCCATGAATCCTGTCGTGAGCACCGCGACCGCACGTGCTGTGCGAACTCCACCCATGGTGCATCGGAAACCTCAACCGACAGCAGCGCTGAGTTCTGGCGTGCCCCCACGCAATTGTCCCACCAGCTCGTCCACTTGGCGTCATTGAGCTCCGGATTTTGTCTGGCCGCGTCACCATATAATGCTCTCTCGGAAGTGCCGCAGTTCCGAGGCTTCCAGGATGACGCTGATAAATGGGTGTATACTATCAACGCCATCGGCTCTCGACATGCCTGCCCGAAAATTATAAATGGCAGGTGGCCATTGCCCGCATTCGCAGCGCTGCCGAGGCGTGGCACAAATACGAGGGCATCAAGTTACTGACCTGACTGTAATGGAGGGCCAGGCTCATACAGTTTTCAGCTGGAGCCACGATGAAACATGCTCGCGGAACTGAGGATGGAGCTAAGGAAGAGCACGTCCTCGCGGCTGCACTTAAACACTGTGGCTCATCGACAAGTAGTTTTGACTTTCTGCCTCGCAACAACATCTGACTCGGCTGGTTCTCACACCCAGTCCAGAGAAACGACCTCCCACCAAGTTTCGGTAACGGGGCCGATAAGTGGCACCAGCACATGCACGACAACAAGCCGCCCAATACCCAACGTGGCGTCTTCTTACGGTTAAGTCCGTGTCGACGGAATCGGCGAGCTCACGGCAGTTGTACAAATAGGAGCTCCCCGAATACATTCGACGTCATACCCCGTTCACCCTGCAGCATTGGTCTCATGCACCCTTGTGTGTTCTCAGCGGGGGCGTGTTGCCTGTCAGTGCATTGATCTGAAGATACACACCGAAGCCTGGAGTAAGTTTTTGCCGCCGTTTCTACCCTCAAGGACTTGCATGTGGACATGGTTTTGTGAGCTGATTACCTCTTGTCAAGTGAAGTTCAGCTCACCATAGCTCACCATAGATGGCGACCAAGTAAAGCTCCGCTGCTTGACACCGATCATTCTCTAGTTTGCGAAATTCGCAGTTGTACAACTGCAGTCACAGGCGTCCAGCAGCGAGAGCACCCTCAGTGACCAGCTGGATGGAGACCTGCCTACATCACGGCAGTCATTGGCCGAGTGTGCGAGTGCTTTTCCTAATAAATCCATGGCTGCTGACGACACACTTATGGAAGACATGCCTGATTTGACGGAATCTGCCCACCGCACTTTGATCTAAGAGGCATCCTCGCTTTCTCTTTGCCTTTCGTCCAGCACCTTCGTGCTTGCGCTGAAACCCTTATTACAATGGCATCCGCCAGAGCTATTATCGCAAGACGATCAAAGCAGGACACACCGTTGACGTGACCGAACTCTGCGAAGCACCCAACGCCGTCCGCCAGAGTGTCGGGCAGAACAGCGAGGCAGGCCATGGCGTACACCACACAGACCCCCAACCCCAAGGCACAGCCAACACCACCCACCAGAGACAATATCGCTAACGATGACAGTTCAGGGTTGAAAGCATTTGGGCCTTCGACGACCACTGTGGCACCGCCAATGTCGTCCACCCGAACGCATTTATGGAGCTCCTCATGCAATTTCGCAGCGTAGCCTAGTGTAGTGTAGATGTAGTGCAGCTCGGGCATGGGCGCGTGTGGGGTTTAGTAGAAGGAAGAGAAGAACGAAGGGAGATAAAGAACAGCCGGCCTGCGGGGAAAATGCGTTGTACACGCACACACACACACACACACACGCACGCACACACACACACACATATATATATATATATATATATATATATATATATATATATATATATATATATATATATATATATATATATATATATATATATATATATTATATATATATATATATATATATATTGTAGTGGGGAATTCGCAAAGCCATGACCAGTAGGACCATCTCTGAGTGCGAAGCACGAGCTGTAGACGCTGGACTGCTCGAGTACCGTGCCAGCCGGCTGTCTGCCTACTACCTGGCGTCGCTATTAAACTCCCTTGAAAAGTGGTGGAAGTGTGCTGGGTACGCAAATCTGGAATTTCCCAGCCGGAAGCTGCCCACTGCGTCAGCAGTGCCTGATAATACCACCGAGCAAGGCACCAACCAACAAAGTACGGTCTAATCTCAACTGGTTATCGTACCTACCACCCTGAGCCAAGGGATACCTCCTTCTTCAGCGGCACCGAGGACCAAGATGTGGAAGACTGGTTACATCTGTTTGAAAAGGTGAGTGCCGCCAACAAGTGGGACGACCCCTCGAAATCGGAGTATGTCCCAATTTATCTCAAAGACGTCACCAGCCCATGGTTCACAAACAACCGTGCTGAATTTGCCACCATGACCGAACAAGACAAGATTAGGCATATCTTGAAAGGCATAGACGATGATGGTTTTAAAATGTTGCTGGCGAAGGGCCCATGTACCGTATCCGCACTTGTGACCTTGTGCCAGAGCTTGGAAGAGATTCGCAAACAACGTGCATCAGTTCGGAGGTCGACGAAAGCAAACAACTCTCTCGCTGCCCTGGCTGTCGGTGGTGACAGCACCTTGCTGAAGAATTAAAGAAAAAAATTGGCAGCATATCCACGGAGTGAATGATGGAGAGTGGGGCGAAGAATTCGTCCGTCCATTCGTTCTTGTTTCCGTCCGTCCATGCGTCCGTCTGTGTGACCGTCCATGCATCCATCCGGACGTCCGTGCGTGCGTCTATTCGTGCGTCCGTCCCTGCGTTCGTCCATGCATCCGCCCCTGCGTCCATTCATGCGTCCATCCGTGCATCTGTCTGTGTGTCCGTTCGTCCATCTATTCAACACTCCAAGTACCACCATCTCGCATCTTTCCATCATATATTCCCCATGTAGAACCACCGCCATCCAGCGGGCATTCCAAGGACTAAACGAGAGGTGCCACACGCACACTTTCTTACGGCTTGCGCTTCGGGTCTACTTCCCACCTCTAACCACCTCGAGTTCATGGTATATACTAGTTCATTGTATTCATGGCACTGCGGCTCAACGCTCGCTAAACCTTTCTAAAACTAAGGAGGTTACACCCAGCGAGTATAACGTAGCAACCCTTTCTTGTCAGATAGTGCTCAATGTACATGCCAATGGCTGCTGATGGGGATCGCAGCGTGCGCGTTAACTAAAAGCCGAATGCTCCTGTCTCTCATTCCCTATTAACAACCATTGGCATGTACATTGAGCACTATTTTTCATTGTTGAACAACGCACAAAGCAATCTCTAACCAGCACCACCTTGGAGGTCAAAATGCTAGACTTGTTACACACTACTACGGGATCCTGGCCTAGAGCCTAGCCTTCATCAGGATCCTGATGATGGCCAGAAACGTCGAAATAAACCACATTGTGACCGCTCACGGAGGATCTACTTGACTATATATATATATATATATATATATATATATATATATATATATATATATATATATATATATATATATATATATATATATATATATATAAAGTGCGGTAGAAAAAAAAGGTCGCCAAACGCCGCGAAAACACAAGTTTTACGGCCAAACCTCATAAGCGCGAAAATGCACGCGACAGCGACAAGCGACGCGACGTAGATCGGCTCCGCGCGATCAGCGGCTAGCGCAGGCAAACCTCATTCACGCGACGGCTTCGGCGAGCGAATTCCACTGTTGCTGGCATGAGGCCGTCTACTCGCACCAAGAAAACCGCGTAGCGAGCGGTATGCAATTTAAAAATAAGATATATATTGTTGTGTAATGAAACGGAAAGTGTTTATTATTGCCTTGCAGCACTTTTTATATGCACATGCGTAATAAACATTGCGTTATTTCTTGTTGCGCATACGTGACTCGGGCAGGGTCACGTGCACCTATGTAGTCTTTGTCTTTTCCGGTATTTCGCTATTGGCTGCTTGAGCCCAGCACTTCCGGGCGATGAGCGACGGTTTCCAAATCTGGAGAACCGAGCGATCGCGCGAAAACGAGCACGCGACACGTCGCGCGAACGCCCTGTTTCGTCGCTCATAGCGTCGCTCATAGCGTCGCTCATCGCTGTCGCGTGCATTTTCGCGCTTATGAGGTTTGGCCCTTACTAACGTTTCGGCAGGTGGGCCTGCCTTCGTCAGAGTGAATGGTTGCAAATGCCACACAGGGCACATATATAAGCCGCTTCTTTGCGTATCACACCGCAAAGTCATTATCAGTAGTTTAAGAAACAAGATTATATATCACCAAAGGCACGTGGCTAAAGTGCATATACAACTGAAAACGCGTATCATTGTACAACATTGAATTGGCACGTATTAAATACCCTACAGCTTGTGTGCAATGAAACAGGTCTACAAAATAACAAACTGCGCACGCAGTCGCTCACTTGGCCATAAGTTCTGCGGGATAATCGCAGCTTAAGGACATTCAGTAAGTCTTTAAAAAGGAAAAAAAAGTTTAGGGAGATAAAAACAAAATCAAAAAGCAAGCAGAGCAAAATGAATGCGAGTAAAATGTTGAAGCGACAAAGGCCACCTTCATTATGTACGTAATAATAGACAATAGGTCAACATCATGCATAGAATATACACTAGCAAGTAAGACAAAACGGCGATTTACTAAGGCAATATGCAAGTAAGCGTACCCGGGCTCTCGTTTATGCCGTCAGATAGTGTTTTGAATTTATGAATTAGAAATGACTCTTTTACTTTGCGTTCATGGTGTGATTTAAAACCCGATTCCAGTATTGTAGCCCCGCCGCGGTGGTCTAGTGGCTAAGGTACTCGGCTGCTGAGCCGCAGGTCGCGGGTTCGATTCCCGGCTGCGGCGGCTGCATTTCCGATTGAGGCGGAAATGTTGTAGGCCCGTGTACTCAGATTTGGGTGCACATTAAAGAACCCCAGGTGGTCAAAATTTCCCGAGCCCTCCACTACGGCGTCTCTCATAATCAAATGGTGGTTTTGGGACGTTAAACCCCACAAATCAATCAATTCCAGTATTGTAGCTATCATGTTACTGAAAGAATGACCTGCCTCGGTGACATGCCTTGAAATCGGCAAGTTAGGATGGGCATGCACATGCGCTTTATGATTATTGAAACGGTATCGAAAAGCAGTTTCAGTTTGACCTATGCATTGTACATGACAGATTGAGCATTCATAGCAAATATACGACATTATCAGTATCACACAAGTGAAATTGCCCTTGATTTTGAACTTGAAGTTCGTCGCAGTACAGGCTGCCAGTGTTGTCGTGGTCATGTGCGCACACACTTTTGCAGCGGAGCGTTTTAGAAGGATGGGAACCAAGAATCTGGACATTAATGTTCTGTTTGGTTCTAGACGAAGTTAATACATCCCGCAAATTTTTCCTCATATGTACACAACACGTAGTGGTTCTGGAAACGCTTTTGCAAGGCGTTCGCTCTGCATAAGTATGTTGTGGTGTTGACGGAGAATAGATATGACGTTAGGTGCCGATGCGTTATGGGTTAAAACCAAGTTAACCTGTGAATGACTTTTAGGATTTTCCTTGGGGATGCAGAGTGCTGTACGGTCTTGTGCGTCGGCGCGCCTCAGTGCGTCATCGGCTAACTTGGGCGGATATTTCTGTTTAAGCAGTGCAGTGCGTAGCTGGTTACAGTTATTATCAAAGTCAAATTGCTCAGAGCAAATTCGCTTAAAGCATAAGGCCTGGCTGTAAGGTATGCTGGATTTGCAATGCCTTTTGTGGCTGCTTTGAAAGTGTAAATACCTCTGTCTGTCAGTCGGCTTGCGGTACGGTTTAGTGCTTAATTTTGCATTATCGAGACATACTGTGACATCGAGAAAGTTAATGGTCTCTGGTGAATATATGTGCAAAAAAGGATATGTAAGCTTGGGTGAGCATTATGAAAGTCCGAAATAAAAGACAAAAGTTCCTCCTTTACATGTGACCAAATCATAAATATGTCATCAATTAATCTTTTATAATAAAAAAATTTTAGCGAACGACCCGACAAGAATTTGTTCTCAAGGGATCCCATAAACATATTCTCGTAGCTTGGCCTGATCATAGTACCCATAGACGTACCACTTACTTGAACGTAATGCACTCCATTGAATTCAAAGTTGTTTTACTGAAGAATCATTTCAAGCAGTATAGCTATAGTACAGCTATCAATAGACTTGTCGAGAGCAGAATGATCGTAAACCTCAACCACGGACCTTATACCATCCAAGTGCGGTATGCTTGTGTAGAGAGACGCAACATCAAGAGTGACAAGGAGAGCGTTGTATAGGTTAATAAGGTTGGTAATTTTGGAAAGGAATTAAGTCATTAGTATTTCACAGAAATGACTGGACCATAGGGTGTATCTGGTTTAACAGGCTATCTACGTAACGCGACAAGTTTTCTGTCACGCTACCTATGCCGGAAACAATTGGGCGACCAGGATTATTGTGTTTATGGATTTTCGGCAACAAATACAAACTACCAGCTGCCGGATTAAGAGAGATCAGAGAAGCTGCCCTATCATTTAGTCTTTTTTCTCCTTTATTAGTTTTCTTATTGTGTCGTCTAACGTCGCTTTATAATCCTCAGTCGGATCGGCCTCGAGTCATTTGTAAAACGACCCATCATCAAGCTGACTGTTCGCTTCAGCGATATATTTGGTCGTGTCCATGACAACGATGGCACCCCATTTGTCCGCAGGTTTTATTGTGATGTCAGTGCGTTCACCAAGGTTTGGTATAGCTTTTATTTCTCAGGTCGATAGGTTTCGACGAAAATACTGGGGTTCATTATAAGCTTGAATAATATCTCGCTGTACTGCTTTAATAAACATGTCCAAGTGTTTGTCACGTTGCGACCCCGATGTCCAACGTTTAGCCGAGGGTAAAGCGGTAGGATCGTCGGTGGGAGCCAGCTGATCGAAGAAATATTCGCGTAGTCTCATATTTCGTGCGAAGTTGTCTAAATTCTTGTATAAGTGAAATTCATTATAGTTACCACTTGCTGGACAAAAGCTTAAACCGCGGGATAAAAGGCTGAGTTCTTTAGATAAGATAGTGGTTGAAATATAATAATGTTGTCGGGTGCAGGTTTACGTGTTCTTTCCTTGGCCGAAGATAAAGGCGTTGAGTTTCGAAGTTTTACACCATCTCTGAGCAACTTTTTGCATTTCTGCGCGTCAAGCTCGGAACGTTTCTTTTGCTCATATGCTCTTAGGAATGATGATTCTTCAGGAGAAAGGCTAAACTGATTGAGTAGTTGGCGCTCCCTGTTTATCAGGGATTTCAGGGAAGATTCTTCCCTGAAATCTCTGATAATTGATAATAATGTGTACCAGCTCAAGTGAGGCGTTCTTTAAGGTGTCAAGCCACTTCCTCGCGTTGCACTTCGATAGATTTGATGTTGCTGGCTGTAGACAGAGATTTAAACCTCTAGGCGGAATGAAATCCACTGATTATGCTTCTAGAGTAGACACATGTAGCTCGTAACGGACACGTTTTCTCGACAGACTTCCTAATTATTTGAAACTGCTTAGAACACCTTGAACTCACGATACTATTCGACAATGAGTGCTGCAGTCAATTATTTCGTTTTCTTTTTTGCAACGTCTGAATATTTGCGTCGAAGTGGGTACCTGGAACCTGTAAGGGAAACTGCCGTCTTTTGTGGGTCTTGTGGAGCCGAGCTGGCTGATGTCCCTGGTACGGAATTCCACTGGGCAGAGCAGGAGTAGCTTTTCTCGTTCCGGGACACACAAGGATGACCCGATGACCGCTGGTTGGCGGACGCTGTAGACGTTGATTCGGGGAGCATGGCGTTGCTGCGTGGCTCCTTCAAGGTGGGTCCGGTGCCAGAAAAACTGGCGTTACCTGGGATACTTTTGGTCAGCCGGCTAGCACCAGGTTGCGTTTTGCGGGTCTTGGCGATTTCTGGCATAGTCCAGTGGCATCTTTGTGGGGTAAGCCCCCAAAGGTACTGGGGCGAAGATACAGCGTCGCCCCAACTATTTGAAGTAGCTTCACTTGAGGAGTCGAAGCAAAGCTGGCGTATGTGACTTGCCATCAGTGCGACGCCCTCAAAGCTCACGTGTAGTCCATCGGCTGCCAGTACTCGTCCAGGTGGCAGCCATTCGAACATGTGATTCAAAAAAGACACATCCCTAGAACGTTCACAGAAACTTCGTAATAGGCTGTTGAAATGGCTTGCTTCGCGGTTGAAACGATGGAGAAACACTTGGTTATTATTTCTGCGACGTTGATTCGTGGCTCTTGGCAAGACGAACGTGGCGTACAAACGGTTTATTTCGGGTCGCTCTTCACAGATTAGGTTTAGAAGGTTGCGATAACACCGAAAGGTTGCTTGAGCACTTCTTTTTGCCAAGTCGTTGCTCCCGACGTGAGGAACCAGAGTTCTTGTCGATGAAGGAACTAGGTCAAGCAGTGAAGGAACGTCCCTGAACAAAGCGCCCGACTGCATTACGAACGCCGGTGTTACTTCCATATCCTTTTCACACACATATTCAACAGAGACCATTAACTTTCTCCATGTCACAGTATGTCTCGATAATGCAAAATTAAGCACTAAACTGTATCACAAGCCGGCTGACAGTCAGAGGTATTTACACTTTCAAACCAGCCACAAAAGGCATTGCAAATCCAGCATACCTTACAGCCAGGCCTTACGCTGTAAGCGAATTTGCTCTGAGTAAATTCACTTTGATAATAACTGTAACCAGCTACGCACTGCACTGATTAAACAGAAATATCCGCCCAAGTTAGTCGATGACGCACTGAGGCGCGCCGACGCACAAGACCGTACAGCACTCTGCATCCCCAAGGAAAATCCTAAAAGTCATTCACAGGTTAACTTGGTTTTAACCCATAACGCATCGGCACCTAACGTCACATCTCTTCTCCGTAAACACCACAACATACTTGTGCAGAGCGAACGCCTTACAAAAGCGTTTCCAGAACCACTACGAGTTGTGTACATATGAGGAAAAATTTGCGGGATGTATTAACTTCCTCTAGAACCAAACAGAGCATTAATGTCCAGATTCTTGGTTGCCATCCTTGTGAAAAGCCCCGCTGCAAAAGTGTGTGCGCACATGACCACGACAACACTGGCAGCCAGTACTGCGACGAACTTCAAGTTCAAAATTAAGAGCAATTTCACTTGTGATACTGCAAATGTCTTATATTTGCTATGAATGCTCAATCTGTCATGTACAATACATAGGTCAAACTGAAACTGCTTTTCGATACCGTTTCAATAATCATAAAGCGCATGTGCACGCCCTTCCTAACATACCGATTTCAAGGCATGTCACCGAGACAGGTCATTATTTCAGCAATATGATAGCTACAATACTGGAATCGGGTTTTAAATCACACCATGAATGCGAAGTAAAAGAGTCATTTCTAATTCATAAATTCAAAACTCCATCTGACGGCATGAACGAGAGCCCGGGTACGCTTACTTGCATATTTCCTTAGTAAGTCGCCGTTTTGTCTTACCGGCTAGTGTATATTCTTTGCACGATGTTGACCCGTTGTCTATTATGACGCACATTATGTAGGTGGCCTTTGTCGCTTTACCATTTTACTCGTATTTACTTGCTCTGCCTGCTTTTTCATTTTGTTTTTATCTCTGTAAACTTCTTTTTTTGAAGGCTTACTGAATGTCCATAGGCTGTAATTATCCCGCAGAACTTATGGCCAAGTGAGCGACTGCGTGCGCAGTTTGTTATTTTGTAGACCTGCTTCATTGCACACAAGTTGTAGGGTATCTAATACGTGCCAATTCACTATTGTACAATGATACGCGTTTTCAGTTGTATATGCCGTATAGCCACGTGACTTTGGTGATATATAATCTTGTTTCTTAAACTACTGATAATGACTAAGCGGTGTGATACGCAAAGAAGCGGCTTATATATGTGCCCTGTGTGGCATATGTATCCATTCACTCTGACGAAGGCAGGCCCACTTGCCGAAACGTTAGTAAAGCTTGTGTTTTGGCACGTTTGTCGGCCTCTTTTTCTACCGTATATATATATATATATATATATATATATATATATATATATATATATATATATATATATATATATATATATATATATATATATATATATATATATATATATATATATATATATATATATATGCGGTGCTCTGAAGAGCGCGACCATCCCCTCTCATGATCTATCTAACAGTGAGTCGTGACGTCACGGTATTGAAATCCTATTATCGCTTTGCAGGGGAGAAACGATGCTTTGATGCGCTTCTAAATAAAAGGAGGTTGGTTGCATTTACGAGCTGAAGCGTGATCAATGAGGTAGCAAAGCACGTGACGAAATTTCAAGCACGCGTGGAAGCTGATTGCATCACGATATATTAATTTCGAATGAAACATTAATCTCACAGGTGAAGTACAAAAAAATATCGGCCGATAGGCTGCTTCACTAATCACTGTCAGTCACCCCCCAAAATGGCTGACGTGTGTGAACAGCAATGAAAACAAACTAATAAGCAAGCGAAAATATGTGATGAGTTTGAAATCCAACAGTCTACGAAAAAAAAAGAGGTTGATGAAAAAACATATTTTGGTGAGACGCCCCGCCGCGGTGGTCTAGTGGCTAAGGTACACGGCTACTGACCCGCAGGTCGCGGGTTCAAATCCCGGCTGCGGCGGCTGCATTTCCGATGGAGGCGGAAATGTCGAGAACCGTGTGCTCAGATTTGGGTGCACGTTAAAGAACCCCAGGTGGTCAATATTTCCGGAGCCCTCCACTACGGCGTCTGTCATAATCATATGGTGGTTTTGGGACGTTAAACCCCACAAATCAATCAATCATATTTGGTGAGAAGTGCTTCTTCACCCCTACTCACACGCATGTGCACGGGAGGGGCAGACGAGGGGGCACCCCTTACCAACCTGAGAATGTCTCCAACATACAGTGATATATTAAAGGAGTGGGGCACTTCGACGAGCCTTCGCCCCAATCGAAGAACCCTGCGCGCGCCTATGCTTCCACTTAAATGCCAAACGAGTGCAAACTTTTCCTTTGTCTCTCCCTCTCTTGTTTCTGCTCGTGCAAAGCAGGAAACCTCGCCTTTGACTGCACGGCGTGTGCAGAGCGGCCAGCGATTTTCGTGATTCTTCTAGAAACTTGTATCTCAAAGGGAGCAAACAATAATGCTGAAGTTCATTGCCGACTTCGGTAGTTCACTACCAAATTCAGAATAACCGTAGCAAAAATTACCAGGAGCAAATATAAAGCACCAGTGAACCACTAAGCTGAGTCCCACTGGACGCTGCCATGGGCTGCCTGCGCAGGCATCCCCCAAATGATAGTTAAGATGGCTGCGTCGTGTGCAGGATCACGTGCGCCGGCTAAACTGAGAACTTCGATGAAAAAAAAAAAGTGGCAGCACTGGAATGACTTCCGTCAAATGAACAGTGAAAGGAGTGCAGAGACAGAACATGGTTGCAGAGGCAAGCACCGTAACAGTCCCGATCTTCTAAACTACAGTGTACTGTACTTTAAACAGAAAAAAAAAATCTTCACCGGCGGCTCTCCTTTGAATTATGACAAACTCGGCAGACAGTAAGAGACAACCACCGCACCACGGGGACAGTATCTTCCCTTTACTTTCAGGGCTTGCGACGGGTATAGGCGGAATCGCGGCAAACATCTCGGGCCATCTCACTCCTAAAGAAAAATGCCGATCAGGCTTCAAAACATCGGCTTCTTAAATATAAATATTGGCTGGAGTTTTTCGTTTTTTTTATTTTTCCGTTATCCCAACCAAGCAGACTTCTGCCGAATGTTAACCTTTGAAAAAATACAGATATCTGTGTTTCACGCACTAAAACCGGAGTGTAGAGCTCATTGCTGCGTTTTGTAGCCTGTCTGCATTTCTTGGAACGTACAAAGAAGGCAAAGGTTCAGGTATGAGCAACTTAAGCATGGGAAATGCCCGTGTCGTCAAGCTTTTCGCTGAGTGGGCTGGGCGAACGCTGTTGCAAAATGCAAAATGACGGGTGAGGGACCGTCCAAAGTGCTTCCGCGTGTCAAAGCTAACTATGAATGGAAAGAAGTTCGGAATAAGAAAAAAAGAGAAAAAAAATGGGGCCTGCTATCTTGTGGCTGTATGTAGTCCTGAACTGCACGCGTGCTTGGAAAAATATTTAGAAGCTCCTCAAGTTCTCAGGGGGTAACAAAAATCTTTGACAGCATTGCAGATTGAAGCAGGTTCTTTTGAAGAAATAGCAGGAGCGATGTGTTACTGCCCCCTTCCTCCATAGAATCCACTCGGAAAGCTTTCAACGTATCACATGGCAGGAAATGATTTTAGAAAAGCTGATCACTTATGTTGTCACCACATTTAAAACTTGAAATTCGTGGAGATGGTATATTGCTTTTGCAAACTTTTTTTAGAGCAAGCAACGTAAGCGGCGCCGTCTTTTACGAATCACAAGGTCCATTCGATTTACCCTGCACTTCCAGAACTAGTTGGGGGACGACGACGAAGTGTCTCTTCATAGAACGCTTCTGCTTTCGGCTCCGAGCATTGTTATCAAGTTTTTCGCTTTTTTAAGGGAGACGCTGCTCCCTGCCCCAAGGCGACGGACGCGGAAGTCATCCACTGGTCCGCCCAGCCAAGGTCTGCTATGGCGAGCTCCTCGGTAAATCAGCGCGCCTGGCCCAGAACCAGTGAGGCCAACGGTGATAGTCACTGCATCATGGCTGTGGACGTGGAGCCTTCTGCGGCTCGTCCGACCATAGACCACCTTTGGCAGCTCGTCGCGGAAACGAAGCACCTGTTCGAGCACCAGCGAGGACACGGAACTGTACTCGGCCACTGGCGACGACTCGTCGGATGACGACTTCGAGACCGTGAGAAGCAGGAAGGCCAAAAGAAGAAGTATCAAGTCGTCTTCACCAGCAGGGACATTAACGTCTCATTCAAAAGGAGAATGCTGGCCGCACACCATCATCTTCATGCCGAGGACCCCACCATCAGTCTTCGAGCAGTAAACAGGCAAGCTCTCTCTATGTACTTTGAGGGGGTAGCACCAAACGACATTAAGGATATCCGGGTGAACACGCGGAAGAATATTCTAGCTGTGGACACATGACTGCCAGCGCCATAGACAAGCTTCGCAGAGTATCAGATTTGGGAGGCATCAAAGTTCGACCGGTTATTCCAATGGACGGTGCCTGCCCGGCGGGAGTAATCTACGACATTGATTTGGCCATAGCAAATTCGGACCTCCCAACTCTCATAAAACCAGCGAACGAAGGAGTTCTCATCGCGAATGTACTTCGCCTCGGAAACACCCGATGTGTAAAGATAATGTTCAAAGGAGATTCCATTCCGTCGCATGTCAAAGTGGGACACTTCCGACATCCTGTTCGACCATTTGTCCCTAAACCACTCCAGTGCCATAACTGCATGAAAATTGGTCACATCAAGAGTGTATGTACAAACACCACAGTATGCCCCCGATGCGCTGAGCCGCACACTGCAGACGCATGTCGGGCAACAAGTCTGAAGTGCAGAAACTGTGATGGTCCGCATGATGCTGCATCCAAGGAATGCCCTCGGATTAAGAAGGAAATCGCCATTATCAAACAAATGGTTAGGGACAATTCAACCCACAGAGAGGCTGCTGAAAGGGTACGGCGGCGACGTAGTCGCCGACGGAGGCGTGTAGGACAGAGTGTTGCGCATAACCCATTACCTCCGAGCACGAGAGAAGTAGTAAGCACGAAGCGAAATGAAGTGGAGAAGCTCACAGCTGCGGAGCACGAAGTGCTTTGCTGGAAGTATTCAATGAGTCTTGGAGAGATGGAACGGTCCCCAGAGAGTGGAAAAACAAGCCGGTTGGTTGCACTTCTCAAACCTGGAAAATCGCCTCTAGAGCTGACATCATACCGCCCAATAGCGCTGGCTAGTTGCGTAGGGAAGCTGATGGAGCGAATGATCCTTGCCAGACTCGAGTGGTTCCTAGAACGCCATAGAATATATCCAGACGCCATGGCCGGTTTTCGTCGTCTTCGGAGCTCCATTGACAATGTCATTGACCTGGTGACCTACGTACAACACCAGAAAATGAGCAGGACGGTTATCTGTCGCACTATTTTTAGATGTCAAAGGAGCATATGACAATGTCTCTCACGAAGCCATACTTGACGCCCTCGAGTCAGTTGGTTTGGGTGGGCGAGTGTACCGCTGGATCCAATGCTACCTACATATGAGATCATTGTTTATGCAAACTGATGATGGGCCGACTTCTGAACATTATACACACCGTGGTGTTCCTCAAGGTGGTGTATTGAGCCCACACTGTTCAACCTGGTTCTGATCGGTCTCGTTGAACGCATACCAGATTCCGTGCAGATATCTCTCTATGCAGATGATATTGTGCCTGGACATCAGGTGTAACACGTCCTCAGGTACGTGCGAGACTCCAGAAAGCAGCGAATTCAATATCGGCGTACCTTAGAGAACAAGGCCTCGAGATTTCTCCTGAGAAATCGGCGCTGGTCGCGTTCACGCGGAAGGCAATGACGTCATTTCCCATCACCATCGATGGACACAGTGTCTGCTACGCCAGGACCCACAGGTTTTTGGGGGTCACGATCGATCGAAATCTCTGCTGGAGTCCCCATGTGGCCACTCTAAAGAAGCGCCTAACGGCCATCGCACAACTTTCAAGTTCCTCGGAGGCAAAACGTGGGGCACATCAGTGCACGCGATGTTGCATTTGTACAAAACGCTGTTTCTGGGGTACCTGCGGTATAGCTTGCCGGTTCTGACGAACGCTTGCAAAAGCAGTATACGCACAATAGAAAACGCCCAGGGCCAGGCACTCAGAGTTTGTCTTGGATTACCACGCTGTACATCAACAGCGGAAACCATCGCAATCGCCAAAGATCATCCGGCCACAGTGCATATTACTTTGGAGGTGCTTAGAGCTCATATTAGACACCTTGCTCGCGCCCCTGCCCACCACCTAGCTTCGCTTCCAGAAGATCGACCGAGTGCCTCCTTCTGTAAGAGAGTATTGACTTTCCGTGAGTGCCTTCCAACAGTCTACACGCCTCCGGAACGGATACTAACACCTCCTTGGTGCTTGGACCGACCAAACTGCGCTTGACAGTGCCGGGGATTCGCAAGAAGGCGGAGCTCTCGGCGCCAGCTTAAAGCAGATGATTCTACTCATGCTACACGAAGAATACAAAGATCATGTCAAACTTTACACGGATGGCTCGACAACTGTTGGAGGATCTGCAGGAGCTGTGATCTTCCCAGCAAGAGCCGAAACCATCCAGTTCAGAACGTCACACAAGACGACATCGACAGCCGTGGAGCTCGCGGCACTCCGCAGCGCACTCCGCAGGATTGACCAAGAGGACACCACAAAAATGGAGCATTTTTACTGATTCGAAACCAGCTCTCCAATGTCTACACAATGCTCTACGTCGTGGACCTCAAGACCAATTGGCGCTCGAAATACGACAACTGTACCATCACCTAATAGACGAAGGACATGACATATCTTTTCAGTGGTTACCAGGCCATTGCGGCATCATCGGTAACGAACATGCCGACAATGCAGCTAAGAATGCTCACGAAAATGGAGTGATGGAACCTATTCCACTATCAAGAAGCGACGCAGCAGCAAAGATTAATACGCTTGCGCAGGATGTCGCAAGGTCTATGCGGAATACGCCCGGTTTTCTCCACACCCGTCTTCACCGCCTGGACCCATGCCTACGACTTACTATTCCATCTGGCCTACCCCGATCCGAGACGACCCTTCTCTGCCGTATGTGGCTTGGGGTGTCTTTCACGAACGCTTTTGCCTGCCGCATCGGAATGAGAGACAGCGCTACATGCGACCATTGCGACAATGACGAAACAATTGAACATATTTTATGTCAGTGCCCCCAGTACAGCTCTCAGCGACAGTCCCTCTCAGCAGTGTTTGCTCGCCTCGACGACCAGCCATTTTCTGAGCAGTCAATCTTGGAATGTCGGAAAGATCGAGCCTCACGCCAGAAAGCAACGAAGGCGCTGATGAAGTTTCTGCGAGCGACCCACCTCGTTGAACGATTGTGACACTACTGTGTGCGAGTGTGTGTGTGTGTTTGTGCTTCTCTTCCTCCCTTTCCCCTTTACCCCTTCCCCAGTGCAGGGTAGCAAACCGGATATGTTTTCTGGTTAACCTCCCTGCCTTTCCGCATTAAATTTCTCTCTCTCTCTCTCTCTCTCCAGAACTAGTTCACGGTGATGCCGTCCGAGTGTTGTGTTCGTGCAGGCGATGTTTCAGCAAGTGCAGCAGTGACGAGACGCGCAAACAAATACGAGAGTGCAGATGTTGCGCGAGCCCTGTGCTGTACTCGCCGGCTGTCTCGAGGTTTGTGGAAGCTGTGATTCATAAAAGACGGCGCCGCTTACGTTGCTTGTGATGTCTCTACCGGAAAATGTTCACTGTCGTACTTGTTGCACGTCGCTAAAGCAGACACTGATGCAATCGGCTACGTCGTCTGGTACAGCTGCAGCCATCTTGTGCTGGCACGGACTCGGCCCTACCTCTCGAGCAGATCCAGGGAATTCGTGAACTATAGCCTTGCGCGACAGCT
Source organism: Rhipicephalus microplus (assembly GCF_013339725.1). Lineage (NCBI taxonomy): Eukaryota > Metazoa > Arthropoda > Arachnida > Ixodida > Ixodidae > Rhipicephalus > Rhipicephalus microplus. The sequence goes on from NC_051170.1 coordinate 13,526,631, forward strand.
AAACTTTTTTTGAAACGAATAGTGTGGTGCCGCTATCGTCATGTTGGACTCGTGAAACGAATGCCGAAGTGCAGCGCCTCCGACAACCGGTTCACGAAATGCAGGTGAAACGAATGGGCCTTAAGCCATTGGCCAATATAAGCATGGCGTGCTCATTCGTTACTGCGGCCGCTATGGAAAACCCTGCTTTGTCCACGCGTGCGCGTGTGATCGCCCTGAAAAGCCGCGTACTTGAAGAAAAAAAGGAGAGAGAAAAAAAGCCGAAGTTCTTGTGACGCGCGTGACGCATGTTCTTTCCCCGTGCTAGCCCTCCCTGCTTAGCTTCAGGCACTTTCGTCGGGGCAAGAGAAGAGACAAGACAAATGCAGCGTGCAACAAATCTTTAACTCCGTCCGTAGTGGAAAGATTCTAAAGATTTTCGCGGTTGTGAATTCGTGTGAAGTAAGCTGTTTTAGGCATCCATTCTGTGGCTGCTTGAAAAAGGCATAGCAGGGTCCCTTCAAAGCCCCGAAACCACAGAGAAATATACTATGTAAAGAGTGGCCAGTCGCGCCTTTTCGTGGCCGAGCAAGAAAGGGACTGACCAATTGCTGCATGGCGTAGCCATGCTGGCCTCTACTCTTTTGTCGAGGCGTGCAATAGCCCCCTCAGGAGGTAATTAAAAACCCAAGTTTAGCATCAACTTGCTGCAAAAAATAAACTTATTGATTTGTGCAATTTTCCATATCCGCTCTACAACGTGTCCCACTGAGGACGTTTAATGCTTTATCATAAAAATTAGTAAAGGCTGACAAGAAAGTGTTGCCCTTCTGCATTTGTTTTGAATAAAGGGTGCATATTTATGTGGTTTAGATGTACTGCACACGTATTCTCTTCGTGGAAGCGTGAGTGTGTAGCCTAGTGGTAAAGACACTCCTTCTTCGGAGCGTCAGGTTACGGGTTCAGATTCCAGCATCGGAAAGGAAAGCTTTTTGTTATTTTATTCATGCTGAAGACATTAACGGGTGTGACCAGCCACTTGTGGCAATGAAAGTAGCGCAGTAGCTCAGCCGCAGGGCTCTGCGGGAGTGTCCACTCTTTATACGTTTCTCTTTGCTGAAACTAGAAAGTTAGCGCTAAAGCTCCTCTTAAGGGTTTTAGCTTTCCTCTCCTTTCAGCGCTGCTCGCATAGCTCTTTCTCGGCCTCGATAGTGCCGCCACGTCAGCACACGTCATAAGTATAGCCTGGCTGGATCTCGCAGGAGTAAGACATGTGCTGTGAGGGCTCAATAAAAGTGGATGGTGGTCAATAGTCAGGTCCTATAACAGATTATTCGCGTTCGCAAAATTTCTAAGTTTGATTAAATTTTTCTCAATGCTTACTGAAACCGTACATTCCACACAAGTTGTCATCCGATGAAGTTAAAACTGCTAGCGCCGTTATGTCAATTAAGTAACAAAAAAGAAATCCAAACTTACTTTCTCGTATGGCTATGATAGCATCATCCTTAAAACAGTCACTCAGTGCAAGTACTTGGGCGTCGTCATATCGTCAGATCTCGGATGGTCGGCGCATGTAGATCACGCGACTGGCAAAGCGATGCGGAAGCTAATGTTTTTAAAGCGGGTCTTGCGATACTCGACAAGAGAAGCCAAGTTCTTGGCCTAGGCGACGATTATACGCCTTATCTTAGAATATGCGAGCGTTGCATGGTTCCCGTCTACCCAAAAACACATAGCCACTATTGAGGCCATCCAGCGCAAAGCCACGCGTTTTATCTGTAACAGATATAGGCGCACCGACTCGCCTACGCAAATGCTGACAGATATTGGCCTTCACACGCTAGCCAGTCGTGCGATGCTATCCCGACTCAAATTTATGTACCTAATCCTACACAACAAACTTAAAGTAGATTCGAACACCTACATTTCTTTCAAAACTTCTAGAGAAACCCCTCACAAGCATCACCTTACACTGCAAGAATATTTATGCACCAACGATACTTTTACTTCTTCGTTTTTCCCGCGGGCAGTGCGAGAGTGGAATGCTTTACCCGAGACGGTGGTCGTGGAGCCCACTGCCGACAAATTTTACGAACTTGCTGGCCAAGCCGTCTTATCAGCTACATGATAGCGACACTATCAGGATTGTACTGATCATTGTCCTCCCTGCCAGTACATTTTGTGGTCTAAAAAGGTGGAAGTCGGTACCCACGTTGTATGTTGCGTGCTTACCTTTTTCTTTCTTTTTCGTGTTTTTTTTTCAGTGTGTGCACATGTGACTGAGACATGTGCCTCGTTAATAATGTAGGTCCATAATTGTTATCATTTTATACCATGATTTTTTGTACCCTTACAATTGTATAAGTATGTGAACATAGAATGTTTGTTGACCCTTTCCAACCCACTCCTGTAAAAATCCCTGACGGGATTGACAGTATTGTTAAATAAATAAATAAATAAAGGTATAGCTAAGGACATCTTGTCTTAATTTTTTGGACATTGTCTGGGTTCTATCGACTGATTCGGACAAGCAGCTCTTCGCACCGGTAATTACGACCCAATGTGTATGTTCCGCGTAGTGTGACGAGGACATGACATCTAGAACGTACATTTTTCACCGCATTCATGGTTATGCACGTTTCCTATTCAAAACACCTCAACACAAAATAGGTAGACGTGATTATCACACTTTTTCTGTACATTTAACGTACCGAAGGTCATGGGTTATGTATTCTGCTATTGCAGCATGTTCGCATTGCGGAGGACCACACTTCGTTTCAGCCTACTGTGTCAGCCTGCTTAATAAAGAGTGTAATACAAGAAAGGTAGGAAGGTTAGCTATAGACTAGGCCCATTTTACTACCCTACACGCAGAGAAAGCGGATTAAGAGAGTAAGAGAGAGAAAGAAGAAGGAGATACATATTGCACTCCACCCACAGTGCAGGGTTTCACAGGTGAATGCTCAGTGATGTTGCCCTCAAGAACTGTAGAAGGGCTCGTGTTGCTTTCTCGGCTAATGTACTGTGAGCTGGACGATATTCCCTTTACTCGGGAAAGATCTTTACTGCATGGACAACCTGCTTTACAGACGTGTTTCAATCATAGGCTAGTGCTTCTGAGGAGTTTCGCTCATCACGTTTCTGTGTTTCTTCAAATGATTTATTTTTAAAATCTGTATGCGTCTCAATTATAACGTATTTCTTACAGATGTGCTCGTCAGCCTTTGCAAATCATAGCATTCACCAACGTTTTCATCTACAGAAGTAATTATCCATAGTCTGCCGCTCACACACAACACTGATCCAACACTCATCCAAACAATAGCTTCATAGAACACTGGAAACTTGGCACATACCAGGCCATATTATATGTTCCTGGTATTTCATGGTCAGTGCGAATCTCTTCAGGTTCAGAAAACGATCCCGGTGACTGAAACCGCGCGATAAACGCAGAAGCACCAAATGGACGATCACATGCGCCAGCCTCCTGTGACTTCGAGCGCGGCACCCGTGACGAAAGAGCTCGCGTTTGGCAAGCACAGGAATTTGATGGCTTCCGCGATCTCGCGTGGCTGAGCCGTTCTCTTAAGTGGCGTCGAAGCAATCGCCTCGGCTCTCATGTCTCCAGGTGCAGTGACAGTCATCGGTGTCTCAGTCCAGCCCGGAAGCACGGCGTTGCAGCGAATGCCGTGGGGAGCCAGCTCCTGCGCTGCCGACTTGGTCAGCGCCACGACGCCGCCCTTGGAAGCGCAGTACGCCGCCGCGTTTTCTTGGCCACTCTTGCCGAAGATGCTCGCGACGTTTACGATGGCTGCACCTCCTTCGGGCATCGGCTGACCCGACTGAAGAATGTAGCGGCTAGCCTCCCGAATCACCAGGAAAGTGCCCTGCATAGACACATGCATCTACAACGTATAAGAAAAGCACGCAAGTGGTATATATATCAAGCCGTGGAGACAGACTTGCAGATGTCTAATACAACATGATGTTACCGTTACGCGCGTAGCTGACAAATAAGAAAACTGAATATTTAAGGTACAAATAAAAAAGTGCTATGTTTCCTGATTGCTATTAAATAGTTGTCATACGACTACTAAAACTAAGAATATTAGCAATAGTTATTTTCTAGGGGGTGTGCGAACAGTGAAGCTTAGGACCAAATCAAATACAGATAAAACTGTGATCATACCAAATCGAATAATTATCGAATAGTTTTCGAATGGTAGGACAACCACTTTAGAGACAGGCCTAGAATTTTCATTTTATACCATACACTTGTTTATAGACAGTAACACTGTCATAGACGGCAGTACTGTTACATTTCGTCGACCAAAGATACCACATGCAGTTACGCAAACTGATGTGAACTCGTATACAGTATCAAGTAGAGTATTCGAGTATTTTTTTATTAACTGTAGGAGAAAAACAGCAGCTAATTCAGTATTCGAGGTGGTACTTCGTCGCATGCTTTTAAATAGTACTAGGACCTGTAATTTAAGAACGGTTTCATATCTTTGGTGACACTGAATTTTAAACCGGAAATTACTTCATTTAATGATGATGAAAGCTTCAGTAGTACGGTAAACTCTAAAACCGGAAGCATCAGGGATATTCACTAAATAAAACAGGTAAAACTGCGCTTTGCTATTCCAACGTGTTGTCCCTTTGGAGTATCCTGGTCGGTGTGGCTTGTTTGAAAAATATTCCACATATGAAACATGCAATATTAAATTCGAGATCCGATGCGTTGTTTGAAATCTTCAAGCATTCGCCCACCCCATTATTTTCATAATGGGGCACTAAAGCAAAACAGTACATTACACTTCACTGACAAATATTATGAAAACTATAGTTAATTTAACCCACCACAGGTTTATGATTAATTGAGAAAATTGGTCGAAAGTCTTAATTTTAAATTTCGCGCCGAAATATCCGATAGCGTCGTCATTGAGTTCAACGAGTTTTTATTTATTTCTTTATCAGCTCAACAAACGTTTCTGGAATCTGCTATCTGAAGTCTCTGGCTCCTTCAATAGTCAATTAATGGTTAGGAACTTCGTAAGTCCTACTAGACACCGTCAAAATCTATGCCGTCACTGCAACCGGTGCAGAAACTTCAATATGGCGTCGCCACCATAATGTTTTCTCGCTTACCAAGCGTCTTCTAGCAGCAAGCGAGATATTTTCGATATGTCGATAGAGTAATTTACCAACACGAGTAAAATCGCTTTTCTGTTTGGTGTCCGTTTAAATAACGCACATGCCTTCAAAGCTACGGAAGCCTTGGTGGATAGTGCCTTTCATAGTAATGCGGGGATGACATAGTTATCAAAGTAGACATAAGGTTGGCTTATTGGCTATTTAACGTCACCTGTTATCTAATGCATATTTGAGCACTACGTAAGAAAAAAAATAAAATGAACGTGCTAACTATGCTCTCGGTATAGGGAAGAAAAAAAAAGGATATTTTGATGAAAGGAATTTTCCAGAATTCGCCTTTCGATAAAGCTAAAATAACGAAAAGAGAAGTGCAAGAGGATGATTTGGAGTGCAGCAACTGCTTCTGTAAACGAAACTAAACGCTGAGTCCCAGCCTACGAATGTATAATTTTTTCCCTTTTTGTGATAAATTCGCCCTTAAAGTCTCTTATTAAAACACAGTGATCGTCTCTCGCCTTGAGGTTGACCCTGATGATGTCGTCGAACACTTCATCGCTGCAGTCTGTGATTGGCGCGAAACCAGTAATCCCGGCGCAGTTGACGACGGCGCTTAGGGGCAGTTCTTCGTTTGTGCATTTGATGATGGTAAACAGCGCCTTCACAGCAGACGAATCGCCGACATCCACGTACACGGACAGATGCTTTTCGTCCCCTGGTCACGGTACCACATATAAATTAGCACACTCTATTCTCTAGGAAACGTATTAGAACAACAACACAAACGCAATGCGCCGGTGGGGCTGGTGGCGTAGTCCTATGCTAGAGCTCTGCGCCGTTTTGTTTCCGCGCGCCTCTTGCGCCGCCGCCGAAATCGAAGTATTTAAGGTGGGACGCCGCCGCCGTGCCCTAAAAGTGGCGCGGCGCCGGCGTGCCACAATTTGTCCTTTATATATATGTATATATATATATATATATATATATATATATATATATATATATATATATATATATATATATATATATATATATATATATATATATATATATATATATATATATATATATATATACATACATACGGCGAATGCGCCCGCACGCACAACGCAGTATAATACTGAGGGCTCTAACCCACACCGGTCTTCGTCCCTGCTTTTACGAAAACGACAAACAATTAGCGAGTGTTTTCCTCTTCGGTGATCGGCAAGCGTACTGCTGATGGCGATTGAGAAGGCCACAGTTTCAGCGTAAAATTTCATACCCAAAAACCTAGAGTGGAATCTAGGTTTTTATGAAACATGCACACACACACACACACACACACACACACACACACACACACACACACACACACACACACACACACACACACACACACACACACACACACACACACACACACACACACACACGCACACACGCACGCACGCACGCACACACACGCACACACACACACACACACACACACACACACAGAGAGAGAGAGAGAGCGCTTGTTTGATACCTGTGTGCGTGTGTGTGCATGTGTTAATTAATTAATTAAATTAATTTTTTGAAATGTCTACGCGGGGCACGTGAAGCTGAATGAGCAGCGCTTCGACCACCATGGCTTGGAGTACAGAAACCCAGCCTCGAAAAAACACATGACGACCACAAGCCCCAGCGTGTGGGCTTGTCTTATTTGTCTTCTTGTGTATGTGTCTTATGAACGGTGGGTTCCTAGATTACAAACTATATGCCAACAGGCTAAACACCAGAATCTCAAACCAAAATGAGAGTAAGTGAAAGTAGAAGCATCGTACCTCGGGTGGATCTCGTTTGGAACTCGCAATATGCATAATCAATTTATGGAAATAAAAACACTATATAGAACAGTAAATAATAAACAATTTGTTTATACCCATGGCGGACAAGTGTGCTCATGCGCCGAAAGATCGCGAAAGAATTGGTCCGTATTCAACGTATCTCTATACTCCGCTGCAAAGACCATTCAGTGCAGAGCAGATGAAATCTATGGACGCCGGGATGTTCAGCAGATCATTGAGGGGCGTTCACGCAGCTTCCTCGTCATTTTGCAGCCACGTTCAGTGCGCCTAGGGAAGACGTAGTTACACAGACAATAAAGTGAAATCCATGCACTTCCCTAGGTAAACTTCGGATTATGTAATAATGGGGATCGATATACGTGAACGACACTTTGCCTAAACTATCAAATACCAACCGTAAATATGCAACATTGCCTAAATCAGGAAAGCTAGCATGCTCCCGCCGCTTTCAAGAAGATACCGTTCCTTGCGCCGCTCCCCGACACACACATACACGCCCGCTTGTGAACACTGTAGGCCGGGTGAAGCTGCTGCGCCCAGAACCGAATCGAAACCGAGAACAACCGTAGGCAGTTCGCTAACTAACGCGATTCGATCCTAACTGTGAACTTCCCCTCATTCCCACCATAGTTAAACGACCGCACCACCTGGGTTTCCTCAAGGTTGTAGTACGAATCTGTATGAGCTTCAGCAAGCGACAGGAGCAAGAAAAAAATGGCAGCATATCCACGGAGTGAATGATGGAGAGTGGGGCGAAGAATTCGTCCGTCCATTCGTTTTTGCTTCCGTACGTCCATGCGTCCGTCAGTGTGACCGTCCGTGCGTCCATCAGCCCGTCCGTGTGTGCGTCTGTTCGTGCGTCCGTCCCTGCGTTCGTCCATGCAGCCGCCCCTGCGTCCGTTCATGCGTCCATCCATGCATCTGTCTATGTGTCCGTTCGTCCATCTATTCAACACTCCAAGTACCACCATCTCGCATCTTTTCATCATATATTCCCTATATAGAAGCACTGCCATCCAGCGGACATTCCAAGGACTAAACGAGAGGTGGCACACGCACACTTCCTTACGGCTTGCGCTTCGAGTCCACTTCCCACCTTTAACCACCTCGAGTTCATGGTATATACTAGTTCACTGTATTCATGGCACTGCGGCCGAACACTCGCTAAACCTTTCGAAAACCAAGGAGGTTACTCCCAGCGAGTATGACGTAGCAAACTTTTTCAGTCAGATAGTGCTCAATGTACATGCCAATGGCTGCTAATGGGAAATGAGAGGCGGAGAATTCGCCATTTACTTTCTTACGGCTTGCGCTTCGTATCTACTTCCCATTTTTAACCACCTCGAGTTCATTCATGGTATATACAAGTTCATTGTATTCATGGCACTGCGGCTCAACGCTCGCTAAACCTTTCTAAAGCTAAGGAGGTTACACCCAGCGAGTATAACGTAGCAACCCTTTCTTGTCAGATAGCGCTCAATGTACATGCCAATGGCTGCTAATGGGGATCGCAGCGTGCACGTTAACTAAAAGCCCAATGCTCCTGCCTCTCATTCCCCATTAACAACCATTGGCATGTACATTGAGCACAATTTTTTATTGTTCAACAACGCACAGAAGTCTCTCACCGGCACCACCTTGGAGGTCAAAATGTTATACTTGTTACATACTACGGGGGACGAACGGGTGCCGCTATAAGGAGTTTCGCCCCTAAAAATCATCGGCCAAGCACTCCGTACAAATGGTTAACCGGCGAGAGCTGGATCATGTGGTCCCGGTGTTAAGCAGTGGGTCGAATTCGACTCTGCACTGAAGCCTTTCGCAATTATTGGTTACATGTTGGTGCTTCTTAATGAGGTTAGACACACGCTTCACTTGGTATACTACAGCGTTTATTTCACATGCTTCACATTGTGCCGCACTTGATCACGGTCATGGAAGAGAGTAATTGGTGGTTATGTGCTTTCGGATTGCGTTAATCGCATTGGTTGTTCTCATACCACAGGCGGTGTGGAGGTGTGGAGAGCTTTATATTTATTCATCGTAGTAAGAGCTATATTTCGCATATCATGGTATCCTTCAAACGACATTGTTTTCTCTACTGCTTCTGTATGAGTCTTTCATCACTTGCTTAGGCAGATAATTACATCAGCGGGTTTGTTCGCTTTATTTCCTTGGCATTTACTCATGCAAATAAATAAGTGAATAACTAAAGAAAACGAACCAAGTGTCATTGTGTCCGATTCTTTGAGGAAACGTAATCGCCATGATAGGTGTTGCGATGCAGCTTTCTGCTCCCACCGCTTCCCCCCCCCCCCCGATAAAAAATGATGCTTTCCTGAAGTCAATTGAGCAGTTTATGCAGATCGTCCATTACACCTTGGTATAATATATACATATATTGCCACGAACGTAATAACAGACAGCGACGAATCGGCGTCTTGCTTGTCCTCAGACCAGGAAGCAAAAGCCCTCTTCTTTCTTCACTTCCAAGGTATTCCACCTACCGTTGATGACTCATACCCATTACCTGTGACATTATTCCCTCTCCTCGAAAAGCATCGGCTCGATGCTGGAATGAGCGTTGAGAAAAAATGAGAAAGAAAAGATGCTACCATAGAATCCAACAACTCCGCCGTAAGGAAAAAAAATGGGATGGTGTCATAGAAGTACTCAATGAAGAAAGGAGTTAGGACACAAGACAATCAAAAAGAAACGAAAGTGACAAAAAATAGTCATTGCATGGTAAGTTAGTCCACGTTCGATGGATGACGCGAGAAATATGGCTTGAGCCTTGACACGTGCACCACATCACTTTGTGGAAACCGACGGGAACGTCTTGAGGTGCCCTCAGGGAGAACTTCATACGTAACGTCACTGAGTCGGCGCAGAACTTTGTAAGGGCCGAAGTAGCGCCGAAGCAACTTTTCAGAGTGACCACGCTGTCGGACGGGAGTCCACACCCAAACTTCATCGCCTGGTTGGAAGGTAACCTCTCGGTGTGTAAGGTTGTAGCGGTGCGTGTCGGCAGTTTGGCGAGCCTGAATACGGCGTCGGGCAAGTTGACGGGCTTCCTCGGCGCGTTGAGCGAGCAATGCAGCGTCCACGTTGAACATAATTAAGTTGTTGGGAAGGAGCATTGCGTCGAGCATTGTAGTGACCTCTCGACCATGAACTAAGCGAAATGGGGTGAAACCTGTACTCTCTTGGACTGCTGTATTTTAAGCAAAAGTTACGTAAGGGAGTAAATCATCCCAGTTCTTGTGATCAACGGCCACATACATTGACAGCATATCTGCAATGGTCTTGTTCAACCGTTCAGTGAGTCCGTTTGTTTGGGGGTGATAGCCCGTGGTTTTCTGATGTTCTGTACCACTTAGTCTCATCACTTCTTGAAGCATCTCTGCGATGAAAGCTTTACCACGATCAGTAATTATCACAGCTGGCGCTCCGTGACGAAGTACGATGCTGGTGACAAAAAACTGTGCGATTTCGGCTGCGGTAGCTTTGGGCAGAGCCTTTGTTTCGATGTAACGCGTTAAATAATCGGTGGCAACCACAATCCACCGGTTTCCAGACGAAGAGGTGGGAAATGAGCCGAGCAAGTCAATGCCAATTTGATGGAATGGTGTCTTCGGCGTGGCGATAGGCTGTAGTAGTCTTGCTGGTCGGACAGGTGGAGTCTTACGGCGTTGGCAGTCGCGGCATGTGCGGACGTACTGCTTGACTGTCTTCGCGAGGCGGGGCCAGTAGTATGAGCGACGAATTCTTTCCAATGTGCGCGTGTAGTCAACGTGTCCGGATGATTGTTCGTCGTGAAAAGCATGTAAAATATCGTCCCGAAGCGAGGTTGGCGCAACCAGTAGGTATGTAGCCTGGGTATGGTCAAAATTTTTCTTATAGAGGACTCCATCCCTGATGCAGAACGAGGCCAGCGAACGTGCCAAGTTTGGAGGAAGGCTGCGTTTTCGGCCTTCGAGGAAGTCAATCAGCGGGCTTAGCTCCATGTCGTCGCGTTGTTGTTGAGCCAAGTCGGTTGCTGATACAGAGGAAAGGAATGTATCATCCTCTTCAACGTCCGCGTTCGTACTTCCAATTGGCGCACGCGAGAGACAGTAAGCCTCAGTCTGTTTGCGTCCTGACTTGTGAATGACTGTAACGTCGAATTCTTGCAGCCGAAGGCTCCAGCGTGCTAGACGACCGGAAGGGTCTTTGAGGTTGGCGAGCCAGCATAAAGAATGGTGGTCGCTAACTACCCTGAATGGTCGACCGTATAAATAAGGGCGAAACTTTGTTATAGCCCAAACAACGGCTAAGCATTCTTTTTCTGTTGCAGAGATGTTTTTCTCTGCAGATGATGGTGTTCGACTTGCATAGGCAATCACGCGCTCTACGCTATTTTGCCGTTGAACCAGTACAGCTCCAAGTCCGACGTTGCTAGCATCCATGTGTAGCTCTGTGGCAGCGTTGTCATCAAAGTGACCGAGTACAGGTGGGGCTTGGAGATGGTTTCGTAGCGTGTCAAAGGCGTGATGCTGATCATGACCCCAAACAAACAGTACGCCGTCTTTCGTGAGTTGATTTAGCTGTTCAGCGATTTTAGAAATGCCTTTGACGAAGCGTCTGTAATATGCGCAGAGCCCCAGAAATCGGCGGAGGTCGCGCTTGTTCGTTGGGACAGGAAATGCGGCAACAGATTTCGTTTTCTCAGGGTGTGGGTGTATACCGGCGTGGCTGACAACGTGACCGAGAAATTTCAGTTCCTCAAATACAAAGTGGCATTTCTCAGGTTTGAGAGAAAGTCCAGCTGTTCGAATCGCCTGAAGAACTGCCTGTAAGCGCTGGACGTGCTGCTCAAACGTGTCCGAGAAGACGACCACATCATCAAGGTAGACATGACACGATTGCCATTTTAGCCCAGAAAGAACCGTATCCATCGTTCTTTGAAAAGTAGCTGGCGTCGAGCATAAGCCGAAGGGAAGGACCTTAAACTCGTAGAGTCCGTCAGGAGTAATGAAGGCGGTCTTTTCGCGGTTGCGTTCATCAACAGATATTTGCCAATAGCCGCTGCGTAGATCCATGGAAGAAAAGTAACGAGCATTGCGAATGCGGTCCAGTGAGTCGTCTATTCGTGGTAAAGGATACACGCCTTTCTTTGTGATCTTATTCAACTTTCGGTAGTCGACGCAAAATCGCAGGGTACCATCTTTTTTCTTTACTAACAAAACAGGGGACGCCCAGGGACTGGTCGACGGCTGGATGACATCGTCCTTGAGATTCTGCTGGACCTGTTGGCGTATAACGTCTTGTTCTTTTTGCGAGACTCTCGGTAGGCTCGGTGATGATACGATGCTTGGCAAGCGGTGTTTGGTTAACTTTCGAAGTCGTAGCGAAGCAGTCCCGAAATGAGCCGAGTAGCTTCAAAAGACGTTCCCGTTGTGTGGACGGTAGACCATGGTTTACGTCGAGAGTGCTTGCGAATGTCATGGTGGAATCGTCGCACGGCGAAAGAGCAGATAATGTTGAGGAACCAGGGACGTCAGCAATATCCTCAAGGTATGCGATCGCAGTGTGTTTGGTAAGATGGCGATACTCCTCGCTGAAATTCGTGACTAATAGGCAAGCCTGCTTTCTACTGGGCTGAACAATACCTCGGGCAACGCAGATTTGTTGTGCAAAAAGTAGGGACAAATTTCCTTCTGCAATTACAGCATCGGGGACGTCTTGGTCACATTCAACGTTGATAAAAAGGCTACTGCGGGGAGGCAGAGTAACAGATTCGGAGGATACACGTAGGGCAGCCTTCGATGAGCGGGCGTTTTCCGGTTCAGGATGAAACGGGTCCTCGAACAACACCTGCAAGTCTTGTAGGTCAATAATTGCGCCGTGTTCACGAAGAAAGTCCAGTCCCAGAATGAGTGGACGGGAGCACACAGGTAATACGAGGAAAGACCCTGTGAACATCGAAGCACGGACTCGAACACGGGCTGTGCACATTCCTGTCGGCGTGACGAGGTGGCCCCCTGCCGTGCGCAACGGCGGTCCTTGCCAGGGGGTAGTTACCTTCCTCAGTTGGGATGCCAGGGCGCTGCTCATAACCGAATAATCGGCGCCGGTGTCGACGAGGGCAGTGACGACGTGATTATCGACGTGTACGGTGATGTCGGCGGAAACAGTCTTATGACTTTCGGAAACGACTGGAAAGTCAGAACGGTCTTCGTCGGGTCTTTGCGTCGAGGGAGGCTCTGTGACAGTTCGTTGGGACGCGGCTTCACCCCCAGGAGCCGCGGTTTCTAGTTTCCCCTGTGGGGACTCGGTGACCGGCCTCTGAAAGGAGCATAGGATGACGAGGGTATGCTAGGTGACGTGGAGTGGCGAGGTAATTGTGATCGTGATTGGGGGCGTTGACCAAGGCGAGGAGCTTGCTGGCCCGTAAGGTACGCTTTGATGTCGCGGGGACGCTCGCCGTAACGCGGGCACCGAGCATCAGGGTGAAAGCCACGGAGACCAAGTCGGCGGTACTGGTAATTACGGTAGACGTGACCCACTTTGCCACAGTGGTAGCAGAGTGGACGGTTATCTGACGTACGCCACACGCTGGCCTTTGTGGCGTTCTGCCGCGATCCAGACGGACGATAGGTTGGTGCACTCGGAAACCTTGAGGCGGGTTGCGGAGTCGAAGAGGTGCCCTGGAATCGATGGCTAGCCTGATCTATTGTCCCCATGGTGGGATAAGGGTTATATGGGGCAGGAGATCGCAGAGCCGTTGCATAAGTCAGCACAGGGGCGTCAGGCCTTGTTGGCGCGAGTGGGGTGACCACCTGTCGGATCTCATTTCGGATTAAGTCTGCGAGAGCACTTACGGGTGGTTGGGGTCCCGCTGCTTGGAGTTGGCGCAGCTCGTCCCGCACGACGCTTCTTATGAACTCTGCGAGGGCATGCCTCTCGCTGTCAGCCCCGATAGAGCATGCAGCAGGGGTCACGTCGTGGCGTTCATACTGTGACGACCAATACTGGAGAGTACGCTCCATTGTGGTTGCCTCATTTATGAACTCTGCCACAGTCGTCGGTGGATTGCGCACGAGTCCGGCGAAGAGCTGCTCTTTTACCCCACGCATTAAATGCCGCACCTTATTTTCCTCGGACATTGCAGGGTCAGCACGCTTGAAGAGTCGAAGCATGTCCTCGACAAACATCGAAACTCTCTCGTTCCGCTTTCTCTTTTCTTTCAGTGCTGCGGTACGCATCGCGAAACTGTCGGCTGAACTCATGCCACGTCGCAAAGGAACCCTCGTGATTCTCATACCATGTTTTGGCAGAGTCTTCTAACTCAAAGTAAACTCTCCACAGCTTGCGAGCTTCATCCGTTTCGTTGATGTTGGCAACTCGATTGAAGTGGTCAAGTCAGTCATCAACATCTTCATAAATGTCTCCATGAAATGAGCGTGGTGTTTGCGGCGCATGAAAAACATGCGGGAGAAAAGAATCGGCGTCGTTGGTTTGACTCGCCTGGTTGGTAGTCGAAGTTGCCATCTCGTCTTGAGAGAGGGGACCGTATTCGGGAGATAGTCCTCGCAGGCGGCGACTGCTTCTTGCCGTGGGAGCTGTAGCTGTCTCCAAGTAGCTCGGTGTGTCGGTTGAAAATCTGCAGCCGAGGCGCATTTACCCCGCACCTCCACCAGTGCCGCGAACGTAATAACAGACAGCGACAAATCAACGTCTTGCTTGCCCTCAGACCAGGAAGCAAAAGCCATCTTTTTTCTTCACTTCCAAGGGATTACACCTACCGTTGATGGCTCATACCCATTACCTGTGACAATATATATTGTTACGTGACTTCGGCTGACTGAAAGAGGGCATAGTGGGGCATACCCAAGAAAGATGCCTCAGACTGAGAGTGAAGAAGTGGACGTTGTCGGTGAGCTGCGTTGTGGCTGCGGACTGACAACTGTTATTTTAACGTAACATTTTGGTGGAGGTGCTGGGTACTCTTCTGACAACGGAGCTACGCAGTGGACGCCTCCTTAAGTCTGCTACCATGGCTCCGGGTGAGGATACGGCTTCGCCACCTACCTCAGCAACGACAGCAACCCGGTACGTCGCCCTAACGCAACCCCGTGATCCCGGTACCTTTACTGGAGAGGACAACGCGAATGTGGACAAGTGGCTTAGCATGTACGAGCGCGTCAGCAAGCAATATGGCTGGGACCCAACCGTTATGCTTGCGAATGTAATTTTCTATCTTGACAAGACCCCTCGCATCTGGTTTGAGACCCACGAGCAGGAAATCACAAGCTGGGAAATGTTTAAACAGCAGCTCCGCGACCTCTTTGGCAACCCGTTTGGTCAACAGCTTGATGCCCGAAAGCAATTGGCTGTACGTACACAGACGTCCACTGAGCCCTACTTGACTTATATTCAAGACGTCTTAGCGTTGTGTCAAAGGGCCGATCCCAACATGACTGAGGCCGACAAGATTTCGCACGTTTTGAAAGGAATCGCCGACGATGCGTTCAGCCTGCTTGTATTTACCGACGTAACGACCATCGACGCCATGATCAAAGAGTGCCGCCGTCTCGAGCAGGCGAAGAGTCGACGCATTTTGCAGCAGTTTCAGCGCCTACCCAACACCGCGGCAACGTCGTCTTGCGAAGCCACTCCTTGCCATCCGTCTACAACCGAAGACGTGACGCGCATCGTCCGACGTGAACTCGAGGCCGCTTACCCGGCTGCCAACAAACCGACGTTGCCCGACGCCTCAACGCTAGCTGTCGCCTTGATCCAGGCTGTTGCCCGCCAGGAATTCGCTAACCTTGGTATCCTGTCCACTGCACCCACCCTGGATAATACTGGTCCCTCGATAGCTTCTGTAGACATAAGACGTCGCCATCCGTACTCTATTCGAACCAGGAACCCGTCTGAATGGCGAACTGCTGATGATAAGCCAATCTGCTTCCACTGTGGTCGCGCAGGACACATCGCTCGTTGCTGCCGCAGCCAATGGCCATCTATGTCTTCTGGCTCGTACCCCGCTTACAGTAACTCATTCCGTCCACCAAACCACCGTTATCCGACCCGCACTGAGTCTACAGCATTTACTGCCCCTGAGGACTACGGCCACCCGGTTCCGTCGTCGTCACCACCTCAAAGCCGCCCTTCTCGTTCAAATACGCGTCGCTGCTCTCCCTCGCCATCGTTTAACCGCCGCATGTCGCCGGAAAACTAGGCTGCGCAGCTTCTGGAGGTGAAGCTGCCCTGTCAACCTTACCCAAAAATCCTCTGTTGCCCTTACGTTTGAACCGGAACACCCTAGAAGTATATGTTGATGGCACACCTGTTGAAGTTTTGATAGATACGGGCGCCCACGTCTGTATTATGAGTTCGCGTTTTCATCGTCGCATGAAGAAGGTCCTCACGCCCCCCTTGACCAGTGTCGTCCAAGTTGCAGATGGTGCAACAGTCACTGTCGTCGCTATGTGCACAGCTCAAGTTACCGTAGCCGGTCATCAAGTGGTCGTCCTTTTTACCGTGCTTACAACAAGTCCCCACGACCTCATGCTAGCCTTCGATTTTCTTGCCGCCATTTCTGCTCTGATTGATTGCTCCGCTGATGTGCTCCGCCTTGAACTGCCACAAATCAGTGCCGCCCCGTACCAACCTACATGCCGATTACAATGCAGCGACTTTGTTCGCCTGCCCTCCAAAACTGTGACGTACGTCGATTTTCTGTGCTCACCAGCTATGCCCGACGGTGACTATTACGCTACGCCTCTCACCGACGTACTCCTTGCGCACAATGTTGCAGTGCCCTATACGGTGCTCAGCATCACAGATAACAAAACATGTCTACCTCTCGTCAATTTCGGCTACATGAATCATGTGCTTCCACAAGGCATTTCTGTGACCCACCTGTGTCCGTCGCTCAAATTACAAATTGAAGTGCTTGCCTTAGACACACTTGTTTCACCGCAGCGCACATCACTCCCAACACATTCGGGCAGCCGTCAAATTCTAGACATGATCGCCACTAATCTTCCGCCTCCGCAAGTTGAATCCCTACAACATCTTCTCGAGGCCTACCAGGATATTTTCGATTTTGGCGACCGACCTCTTGGGCAGACGTCCTTTGTCCAGCATCGCATACACACAGGTGATGACAACCCTGTCCACCGCCATCCCTACAGAGTGTCTGCTTTTGAGCGGAGCATAATTCAGAAGGAGGTGAAGAAGATGCTAGTGAAGGACATTATTGAACCATCCTCCAGTTCCTGGGCATCCCCGGTGGTATTAGCTAAAGAGAAGGACGGACCGTGGCGATTTCGTGTGGACTATCGCCACCTTAACAACATCACCAAGAAAGACGCATACCCTCTGCCCCGCATTGACGACGCCCTTGATTGCCTCCATGGTGCCGCCTACTTTTCTTCCATCGATCTTCGTTCTGGTTATTGGCAGATTGCCGTGGACCCCATGGACCGAGAGAAGACGGCTTTTGTGACGCCCGATGGCCTCTACCAATTCAAAGTCATGCCTTTCGGCTTATGTAATGCCCCCACCACCTTTGAACGAATGATGGACTCCCTGCTCCATGGATTCAAGGGGTCTACGTGTCTTTGTTATCTGGATGACGTGATTGTATTTGCTCCCACTTTTGAAGCGCACCTTGAGAGACTGTCGAAAATTCTTCATGTATTCCGTCTCGCCGGCCTTCAGCTGAATTCATCCAAGTGCCGGTTTGGTCGCCGTCGTATTACAATACTTGGACATATTGTCGACGCTTACGGCGTACAGCCTGACCCAGAAAATGTTCGAGCTGTGAAGGAGTTTCCTGTGCCAAAAACCACCAAAGATGTCCGCAGCTTTGTGGGGCTCTGCTCCTATTTTCGGCGGTTCATCAAGAACTTCGCGGAAATCGCTCGGCCCCAAACAGATTTACTCAAACCAGATGGGACGTTTACCTGGGGTCCCTCGCAAGCAGCAGCATTTTCCGACCTTACCACTTTGCTCACTTCTCCTGTGCTGGCTCACTTCGACCCTACGGCACCGACCGAAGTCCGCACCGATGCCAGCGGTTACGGAATAGGTGCTGTGTTGGCTCAGTGACAACGTGGGCAGCATCGCGTGATAGCTTATGCCAGCAGGCTGCTGTCCCCCTCGGAGCGTAATTATTCCATCACAGAGCGCGAATGCCTAGCGCTGGTGTGGGCAGTCGCGAAATTTCGCCCTTACTTATACAGCCGACCATTTATAGTTCTCACCGACCATTACGCTCTCTGCTGGCTCGCCTCCCTCAAAGATCCCACAGGTCGTCTCGCCCGCTGGGCACTCCGCCTCCAGGAGTATTCTTACACCGTAGTGTATAAATCAGGAAAACTGCACAAAGATGC
The DNA here is from genome assembly GCF_013339725.1 of Rhipicephalus microplus. Taxonomy (NCBI): domain Eukaryota; kingdom Metazoa; phylum Arthropoda; class Arachnida; order Ixodida; family Ixodidae; genus Rhipicephalus; species Rhipicephalus microplus. The sequence continues at coordinate 13,544,983 of NC_051170.1, forward strand.
GGATTGTCTGTCACGCTACCCTGTGGCCGACTTCGATCCTACGAGCACTGATTCTGTGGGCTGCGTCCTTTCCATCTCCCAGCTGCTTCATCACGGGGACTAGCAGCGTCGCGATCCGGATATCAGCCGCCTAATACAACAGCTCGAATCTTCACCGCAAGACGCTTCTGTTCGCATGTTTACCTTAAAAGACCGCACCTTATATCGGCGTAATTTATCGCCCAATGCTCACGACCTACTTCTGGTCATACCAAAGCACCTGCGTTCCACAGTCCTACGCGAGCTCCATGACGCGCCAACCGCGGGTCACCTTGGTGTCTCTCGCACATATGACCGTGTCCGCCGCCGCTTCTACTGGCCTTGCCTTTCACGCTCTGTACGTCGCTATGTCAACGCTTGTGAAATTTGCCAGCGTCGCAGAAAGCCGTCGGGACTCCCTTCCGGATATCTTCAGCCCATCGACATCCCATCGGAGCCATTCTTCCGTGTTGATTTGGACCTTCTCGGTCCCTTCCCAACATACGCCTCCGGAAACAAGTGGGTCGCGGTGGCTACGGATTACGCGACCCGTTATGCAGTTACGCGAGCCATGCCAACAAGCTGCGCTACAGACGTCGCTGATTTTCTACTACGCGATCTCATTTTAGTGCATGGAGCCCCTCGTCAACTGCTGACAGACCGAGGCCGTACGTTCCTTTCGAAAGTGGTTGACGATATCCTGCGTTCCTGCTCTACCCAACATAAGCTCACGACATCGTACCATCCCCAGACAAACGGGCTTACAGAACGTTTAAACCGCACCCTGACAGACAAGCTATCGAAATACGTCTCGGCCGACCATCGTGATTGGGACCTTGCACTACCCTACGTGACGTTCGCATACAATTCCTCTCGGCATGACACTGCTGGGTACTCGCCATTTTACCTTCTGTTTGGACGCGAACCAACATTGCCGTTGGATACCTTCCTGCCAGCAGCTGCGCAGTCTACTTCTGAATATGCACGCGACGCTATTACCCGAGCTGAACATGCTCGTCAGCTTGCCCGCAGCAGATTAATGGCGTCCCAAGACTCGCAGAAGCATCGTTACGACGAGCGGCCTCGCGACGAACACTTTCCAACAGGTTCCCTCGTTCTTCTTTGGTCTCCTACGCGACATGCAGGCCTTTCAGAAAAACTTCTCTCTCGTTTCACGGGCCCATACCGCGTGCTTAGACGAGTGACCGACACTACATATGAAATTGTCCCTGATAATCCATCAACCTCTTCCGCTCTGCTGTCAAGGGACATCGTCCACGTATCAAGGCTCAAGCGTTACCACACTGCTCCTGCTCTGGCCCCGTAAACTCGCCTGGTCGGCGCTTTTGCCGCCGGGGGTCGTGTTACGTGACTTCGGCTGACTGAAAGAGGGGCATAGTGGGGCATACCAACGCCGACTAAATTTCAAGGCCGAAAGGCTGCCGCAGTGACGTCAGAGGGTGGGGGCCCAGTTACGCCGCGAACGCGGCGGAAAGCCTGTGTTTCGTTCACGTTTTAGGAGAACCAACGCTCCCGCTCTCGCAGCTGCTGCGGCTAGATTGGGCTGAATAAAAGAAGTGGAAAAAAAAGTCTTACTGAGCTTGCTCAGTTGGGCAACTGGGCCCCCAACCTCTGACGTCACTGCGGCAGCCTTTCGGCCTTGAAATTTAGTCGGCGTTGGGCATACCCAAGAAAGGTGCCTCAGACTGAGAGTGAAAAAGTGAACGTTGTCGGTGAGCTGCATTGTGGCTGCGGACTGACAACTGTTATTTTCCACGTAACATATCTATATATATATATATATATATATATATATATATATATATATATATATATATATATATATATATATATATATATATTTATATATATATTGACGCGTGTGTACTGGTGGACCAAAACGACAATAAGGGGATTTGGCGGACACCAGGTAGTGGAGCTCTGGCTGATTGAAGATAAAGTAGGGCGATCTTGCTGTTCGGCTGCTGAGAGTCGCTCTGTCAACGTTCATCTGCCCTTGGTTCGCGCTGCACCGCGACACTGGTGGAAGTGCTGGGACGCAACCCTACCTAATGCTCCATACTCCCACTGGGAGCCGTTCATCTAGCTCGGACGCATTGTCACCCATTGCAACTCCCGTGCACCGGTTCAGTCGGCGGCTGATAGGCCTCGCTCCAGAGTTCACGCCTTCTACGGAACCTCGCAAGTGCCGACTACCTCTCCAAATGGCCAACGCCAGTCCGCAACCGGCGCCCCAAGGCCCCCCGCCAACACAGCCTTCACAGGTAACCATCTTTCAACCGCTGGTTCCGTATCACTTTAGTGGCGGCGCCCATGAGGACGTGGACGACTGGCTTGAGCACTACGAGCGTGTCGCCAAGATTAATCTGTGGCCTGAACAAGAAAAGCTCTCGCGCGCCTATTTCTACCTTGACGGCGGTGCGAAAATTTGGTATGAGAACAGAGAAGCCAGTCTGTTAACTTGGGGCGACTTCCGACAACAGCTTGTCGATACGTTCACCAATATCGATCGACGCGACCGTGCGCAGCAGCTGTTGGAGCTACGGGTTCAAAAACCCAACGAAAGCGTTACCATGTTTGCTGAAGATATGACTCGTCTTTTTCGTCGAGCTGACCCGAACATGAGTGAAGATAGGAAGTTGAGCTACCTCATGCGCGGCGTTAAGGAGCAACTTTTCGCCGGGCTACTGCGCCACCCTCCAAGTACCGTAGTTGACTTCATCAAGGAGGCTACGGCTATCGAGCGGGCGCTCCATCAACGATGCAGGCAGTATCATCGAATGTCTAGCAGCGCCCCAATCAATGCTGCCGCCATACCTGAGGATCAAAGCTCCCTGCGAGACCTCATTAGGGAGATAGTTCGCGAAGAACTTCAAAAGTTCCGGAATCCAGTTGCTCAAACCCCCGTTGCGTCCGTCGCTGAACTGGTACGCGACGAAATCCGCCACGCCTTTTCTACCGCTGGTCCTGGTGACGAGCACCGCCCCATGAGCTATGCCGATGCTCTGCGACGTTCACCATCTGGTACATCGCCGCCATATCACCCAGTGCCGACGGCCCCTTGGTCACCGCGGCAAGAGCAGACCCTGAGCCGACCGCCAAGCCAACCGACGTACCACCAGGCGTCCACAGCAGCACCATGGACATCGTCGCAAGAAGGGAGGCTCAGACGTCCACCGCTCCGAAGAACAGACGCATGGCGCACAATCGATCGACGTCCACTATGCTTTAACTGCGGAGGTGCAGGTCATATTGCCCGTCATTGCTGGCACCGCAATGATTCGTTCCGCCCGCTTCGAACATGGTCTGACGATCGACGTGCGAACGAAGAATACACACCACGCCGGGAGGACGCCTCTTTTCATGGAGCCCGTTCTCACTTTTACGAATACCGTACTTCTGACGAGGAGGCAATACCTACCCGCCAGCCAAGTTTGGGACGTCAATCCCGCTCTCCTTCTCCCGCTCATTCACCTTCGTCACACCGACGTACCTCCGCGGACCTTAACGCAAGAAGGTCACCCAGCCCGCGACGGGGAAACTGAGGGCGGCGACCTCCGGGGGTAAGGTTGCAGGCCACGAAGATGACGACGAAAAGCCCCCATTACACGACGCTTTAAATCCGACAAGACGTGAGAGCGACGACATTGTGACCGCTGACCTGAGTGTTTTTCTTGACGGCCAGAAAGTAACAGCCTTAGTCGACACCGGTGCCGACTTTTCTATCATCAGTCAGGACCTCGCCATGCGCCTCAAGAAAAGAAAGTGAAGACACCGTGGACAGGCCCTCAAATAAGGACGGCAGGTGGTCAGTTATTGATGCCCTCTGGGAGATGCACAGCGAGAATTGACATAGGAGGTTCTTCTTTTGTTGCGTCGTTCGTCGTTCTCGCCGCATGCTGCAAGGATCTAATTATTGGTATGGACTTCTTACGAGAGTACGGCACCGTCATCAATATCCCAGACAGTTTGATTACATTCCGCAACAGTTCGGGCACACCTGATTGTACACAAGCGCGACCAAACCAATTGCGTCTAACTGATGACGATGTGGTTCTCCCTCCACGGTCATGCACGCTTGTTTCTGTGGCAGCCGCTGTCCAGTTTGACGGCGAAGGAGTAGCAGACCGAATAACCTCGCTCCTCTTCACACACGGCATTTCCGTCGCAAGAGGTATCGTCAGTGTCGCCGCTGGACGCACGCACTTGCTTCTGACAAATTTTAGTGATGAGCGCCGGCACCTTCCAAAAGACATGGCCGTCGCTTACTTCGACGATATCACAGACGCAGAAGGCTGCTTGGCAGTAGTCGACGAGGCGCCAAAACTTGATTCGACACCAGTTCTTGACGTTAGCACTACTTTGCCTAAGAACGAGCGAAAGAGGCTTCTTGAGCTACTGGCCGAATTCAAAGACTGCTTTTCGACAACATCAAGAGTTGGCCGCACACCTCTAACCAAGCATCGTATAATTACCGAGGACATGGCGAGACCAATTCACCAAAACCCCTATCGCGTGGCTGCAAGAGAACGCGAAGTGATACAAGAGCAAGTCGACAAAATGCTAGAAGATGACGTCATTCAGCCCTCAAAAAGCCCCTGGGCGTCACCTGTAGTCCTCGTTAAAAAAAAAGATGGCAGCCTGCGCTTCTGTGTAGATTACCGAAAACTCAATCAGGTGACAAAGAGAGATGTGTATCCACTTCCTCGTATAGATGACTCTCTCGACAGACTTCGACATGCTCGTTACTTTTCATCGATGGACTTGAGGAGTGGGTATTGGCAAATCGAGGTAGACCCAAGAGACCGCGAGAAGACTGCTTTTGTGACACCAGATGGCTTATATGAATTTAAAGTCTTGCCCTTTGGTTTATGTTCAGCGCCTGCTACTTTTCAAAGACTTATGGATACCGTACTTTCTGGGTTGAAGTGGAAAACCTGCTTGGTCTACCTTGATGATGTCGTAGTTTTTGCCGCAACATTTGACCAGCACCTTAAAAGACTTGAGGCAGTTTTACAAGCCATACGGTCTGCGGGCTTGACGTTGAAGCCTGAAAAATGCCACTTTTGCTATGAAGAGCTGCAATTTCTTGGCCACGTTGTCAGTCACGCAGGCGTTCGTCCTGATCCTGAAAAGATCGCAGCTGTTGCACAGTTCCCGGTGCCGACTGATAAGAAGGCTGTCCGACGATTCCTCGGACTATGTGCGTATTATAGGCGATTCATCGCGGACTTCGCACGCATCGCATCACCGTTGACCCGCCTCACGAGAGAAGACGTTGCTTTCCAATGGAGCAACGAAGAGGAAGCTGCTTTTAAGAACCTCCGCCAGCGACTACAGACGCCTCCAGTGCTTGCCCACTTTGATGAGAAAGCCCCAACGATGCTACACACGGATGCCAGCAATATTGGTTTGGGAGCTGTGCTTGTGCAGCTGCAAGAGGACACAGAAAGAGTAATCGCCTATGCAAGCCGAACACTAACACGCGCCGAGACTAATTACTCCACGACTGAGAAGGAATGCCTCGCCGTGGTATGGGCGGTCACAAAATTTCGCCCGTATTTATACGGCCGCCCTTTCAAAGTCATCAGCGACCACCACTCACTGTGTTGGTTGACAAATCTTAAAGATCCTACCGGGAGATTAGCGCGTTGGAGTCTCAGGCTGCAGGAGTACGACATGACTGTCGTACACAAGTCAGGAAAGCGCCACATGGACGCCGACTGTCTATCCCGCTCACCCATTGAATCGGCAACTCTATCCGATGAGGAGGAAACAGCATTTCTCGGTGTGCTTGACTCAACCGCTATTGCACAGCAACAACGTGGCGACCCTGAGTTACTTGCCTTAATTAATTACCTGGAGGGAAGATCTCAGAAGGCACCAACTGTTTTCGTAAAAGCGCTGTCATCATTTTGCTTACGGAGCGGAGTGCTATACAAAAGGAACTTCTCTTCGACAGGATCGGCGTATTTGCTCGTCATCCCAGCAGCCCTTCGCTCCGAAGTACTCGAAGCATGCCACAACGAGGTGACTTCAGGCCACTTAGGTTACACAAGAACGTTGGCCAGAGTACGGCAGCGCTACTTCTGGCCAAGACTGACCGTAGCCGTAAAACACCATGTTCGTACTTGCCTCGACTGCCAGCGACGGAAGTCACCGCCGACTAAACCAGCTGGCCTTCTGCAGCCCGTGCAGGTCCCAAGAACACCATTCGACCAGATTGGCATGGATATTTTGGGCCCACTTCCTACTTCTACTGCTGGGAACCGCTGGGTTATTGTCGCGACTGATTACCTTACCCGTTATGCTGAGACAAAGGCTATCCAGAGAGGTACAGCAGTGGAGGTGGCACAATTTTTCATCGAGAACGTTGTCCTGCGGCATGGTGCACCAAGCGTCGTAATCACAGACAGAGGAACCGCATTTACGGCAGCTCTTTTGGAACAAGTCCTCATGCTGAGTGGAACAACCCATCGCAAGACCACCGCCTACCACCCGCAAACGAACGGGCTTACAGAGCGTCTGAACAAAACAATTGAAGACATGCTTTCAATGTACGTAGACGTCGAACACAAAAATTGGGACGAAATCTTGCCATATATCACGTTTGCATACAACACTGCCAAGCAAGAAACAACCCAGATGACCCCGTTCAGCCTAATTCACGGAAGGGAAGTACGAACCATGTTAGATGCGATGCTAGCGCACGAATGGGACGACATCGAACCGGACGCCGAGATGTTTACAGAACGAGCGGAAGAAGCAAGGCAACTAGCACGCCTGCGAATCCAGCAACAACAAGAGTACGACGCGAGCCGCTACAATTCTCGCCGCAGAACAGTCGTTTACCAGACCGGCGACAGAGTATGGGTTTGGACGCCCATACGGAAACGAGGACTCTCTGAAAAGCTCCTGAGGAGATACTTTGGGCCATATCTAGTACTGCGACGACTGAGTGACGTTACCTACGAGGTCGTCCCCGACAGTTCATATAGTACGAGGCTTCGCCAGCACCGTCCTGAACTAGTTCACGTTGTGCGCATGAAGCCTTATGAAAGGTAGTGACTGCGCAAGACAGTTCTTAAAGAACAGACAAAAAAAAACTGCACTACTGGTTTAGCATCGGGGCGATGCTCATTAAGAGGGGGGGCAAATGACGCGTGTGTACTGGTGGACCAAAACGACAATAAGGGGATTTGGCGGACACCAGGTAGTGGAGCTCTGGCTGATTGAAGATAAAGTAGGGCGATCTTGCTGTTCGGCTGCTGAGAGTCGCTCTGTCAACGTTCATCTGCCCTTGGTTCGCGCTGCACCGCGACAATATATATATATATATATATATATATATATATATATATATATATATATATATATATATATATAGATCACGTAAAGGCTTTTTCTAATAATTTTGTATTTCATACCGTCTTTTATTTGCTTTGTTACCACTGTAGCAATTGCTTCGGTGTCACTGTGGCATAAAACAATTGGATGTGCTTGGACATGAGCCATGTTCTTGCTGACGAAAGTCAAATAAATACACGAGAGGGGACGTGCGAACGTTACACTTATTTAAAAGAAAATCTTGCGCTATTGTTCATCCGTCACCGGGCAGCTATCGCTGACGTTACTGGTCCTTCGAACAAAACTCGCTCGGTTATAGTGACATCTCGTCACCTTAACGCCCAGCCACACCCTGCTGAATGCCGACGCTCTTTCTTTGCACTTTATTTTTGAATACTGACTACGGGTGTGCTAGCCAAGGCAAAAGGTATTCACAACTGCTCGTAACGTCGCTATAGGACGATATTGACTTCATAGGAAACTGAGGCACAGACATTGGTGGGTCCAATCCACCCTTTCCCGATGCGGCAGCGCATGCTTCCTTTCCTAGCGGAAAACTCGTGAGGCGCTTCTTTATACCGGATGCTTCCATCCTGGCGATAGCGGTTTTCCCGGCTCTTATCAAATTGCTCCCAAAAAGGGCCAGGGGCAGCACATGAAAATGAAGGCGGCTTCTACCGTCATACTCCAGAGCACGGTCTTGCTCCAGAGCCACGGAACACTGCCGGCGTGCTGCGCAGAACTGAAGCGGAATCTAGCAATGCAGAGCTTTGCTCAAGGAGACAGTCCATATTTCCATGTCATTGGTCATTTTTAAAAACGGTAGTCTTTCTCGGGGACCTTCGGCGGAAAACTTTTGGTCTGTATGTCTGTCTGTCTGTACATTTGTCTGTTTGTCTGCCCTGACGATACCTCAAACGGCACTGAACGGCCAACCCCATCCGCAGCGCCCACCAATATTGCTCAAGGTTTAGCGTTCATAGTTGTGCGATTGTCAATGAAAAAAGGAAATATTGCGCATATTTTAGGTGCCATAACAACATGTCTATGTTTTGTGTATCTGCCTTTATAGTAGAAGAGGACACACACAAAACACTCTAAGGACTGTAGCGTTTAACGCTCTGCACTAACAGTGCAACGCGATGCTCAAGAAGGTGTTTCCAACGCTTTGCTACGACGGCACGGTGGTGGCACCTGCCCGTCGCTTTCCATTCTACACCTTATCACCTCCGTGACTGGCGCGCATCTTTTTCCGTCGTCGCGCATGCCTTCATTTTCGAAGATAACTGCCAGGTGACGCTCGTGTTCAACGTGCCTAGATGCGCTTGTTCACCTCCGTTACACGCTCGAGGAACTCTAACGCAGCGCCTTTAGAATAACATTCACCGATTTTCTTGCGCAGAACATCAAATAAACGTTTTGTTCAGTCTCTGCAGACGCAAGACTACCGTCTTTCGAGTACATTTACAGTGTAACATGTATATTGAGGCCAATTTTTTTTTCGGTTTTCTCAATTCGAACTACCCTTTGCTCTCTTCTCCTCACTCTGTAATGAACTTTCCCACTCCCCCTTCCGTGCCGCCACCGATCCGATGAGCCCCGCGCCGGTCACGCGCCGCCGCCGGAGGTGAAAACACCGGCGCACCGCCGCCGGCAATTTCGATACCAGCGCACAGGTCTATGAATCTATGCACCGAAAACGAACAGCATTATCTCTTGCTTCCTCTTATATCGCGCCTATTTTCCACCGTTTGTGAATGGGAGCAATGCAACGCACGACAACGCGTCTCACCAGTTGTAATGAAAAATTATTCTTCTTTATCGGTGCCAAGGTTCGTCACGCTTGTTTTGCGTGCCGTGCGAGGAAAAATGGAATTTGAGACGACGCGGTAACAACACACACGACGTTTATGACAGAGCACGAAAGATAAAAACAGAACATAGAACCAGAAAAACCACGCAGGCGAATAAGTAACAAAATTGTCTGATCGAACGATAAAACAAATGAACGCGAGTTTAAGGCGCAGAGTTTCAAAACCTCACGATGAGATAGGTGGCCCGACGAACGCCGAGGTGCAGGGCAGGAGGCGGCCACAGGCGATCGGAAGCGGGGTGCGTCTCGATGTGTGAGAGACGCTGCTGGGATGCCGATGAGTGCAGACGCGTGCACATCGAGCTCCGTATGTTCTTGTCTTTTCTGTATGGTTCAACCCCTTGAATCGTCCAGAAATTGCCACAGGCGTGTAGGGGAGATGCTCCGGTATCGGTGGACTCCAGTTTCACTGAAATCGGACCATTTTTCTTGTTTTTACGGCCACTTCTTCGTTCGCCCATGTGGAGCCTTCGCTACCTCTAGCGTCCAGTAGAGGAGCGGCGGCGACGACGCCGGGAGACGCTCGCCCGAAGACGACAACCACGGCGTTGCCGCGGTTGCTGACGGCTATGAACTCGACTGGGGAGTCGCAAACAGCGTCCGTACGACAATCCGAACCAGGTTTGGGTGAAGAAGTCATGAACTTTGCCGCGCAAAACCGGGATGAAGCAGCACTGCCTGGGAACTGCAACGCGGCGTCCACGCACGTCGACGCAGATTTTTCCGCCCCAACGGAGACCGACCGCACAGAGGAGGGATGGCAAATATCCCAATCGCTCAGAGCGAAGAAGAAACAGGCGAAGGAGCGGAAATTTCAACAAGGAGGGGACTTCTCCGCAGGCAGCAGACCTACGACGGACAACCAGCCAAAGCGCCGGGGTCGACCTACAAGACGGAGGCCCCCAGCACTACCCAAGGACGAACTGAAAGTAGTCTTCCGACCTCACCAGGGACTGCCTCTGAAGAATGTGACCACCCAAGCGATCTCCGACGCTATAGTGGAGGCTTGCCAAGGAAAAGTCAGGTGGGATCAGTTTATTCTCCGCATCCGACCGGGGTCCAACATTGCGCTAGCGTCGACTCCAGACACGACCGTCGCGATGGCGATGAGAGGCGTCACGTCTTTGAATATCAACGGAAGACCACACCCGGTCAACGTCTACGTTACGGCAGGTGAAGGAACCAAAAAAGGTGTTATTCACGGTATAGAGCCGCACACCCCGTCTGAGACCATCAAAGCGAGCATCCGTTTTCGCACCCAGAGCGTGACGCTGGTCGACGCTCGGATGTTGGGAGACTCTCAGAGTGCCGTCTTGACTTTCTTCGGGGACATTCTACCAAGATATGTTTACTACAGAGGAGGTGAGAAGGAGTGTATTCCTTTTCGTAACACCGTCCAATTCTGCCGAGCGTGTGGGGAGGTTAGCCACCGCACCGACGCGTGTCCGCAACCAGACTCACCCGTGTGCCATACCTGTGGAATGCGCAACCCCGAAGTAAACCATAATTGCACTCCGACATGCGCAATTTGCACGGGAAACCATATCACTGGAGACCGCAGTTGTCTGAAACGCCTCAAGCCTATTCGCAAGCAAGCAGCGAAACCACCTAAAAAACCACACAAGCCAGCCCCTCGCTGGTTTCAGTCGGAGGAAGAGGAATCAGAATGGGAGTACGGACGAGGCGGGACCCGAAAGAGCCGTTCCAGAACCCGCACGCCGTCGAAAAACCGTGCCGTGGAGACAGGACAACCAGGACAGCGGCATCCAAAGTCGACTTCGACGCCGAGAGCAATCTCCCAGGACAATCCGAACGCGCAAGCCCTTCCGAGAAGCAAGCCACCGGGGGCGTGTCCTGCACATAGCAACCCACAGGTGGACGCGGTAAGCTATGCACAAGCCGTATCTCCCACTACCAAACATAAACCCGTTACACCAACGATCACAGAACACCCAGAATACAAGCGGGTAGTAGCTGAAAACAGACAACTTAGAACAGAACTACAGGAGGTTAAGTCTCGAATGGCGCGCCTGGAGTCACTACTAAACCAGTCGAGCAACACACAAAGCCCGGCGAGCACACCTGCTGTCTCGCAGCCCGTTGCGCAGCCCGTGGAAACGCAACCACCACAAACACCGCCGATAGCGTTCCTAGTTCAACAAATTCAACTTGTTTTTGCCAAACTAGGCCAGATGGAACGCACCATAAGCGACTTGAGTCAGGCGCAGAATCCTCGCAAGAGATCTTGTCAGAGCCCGGGTGCCCCCACCAGACAACCTAAAGAAAGTGGAATAACAGATTCCGAGAATACCAATCATGGCTAGACACCGTAACAATAAAAAGACCGAGCAAACGGAAATATGGCAGTGGAACTGCTGCTCATTGAGAACAAAACTTGAAAATTTCAAACAATTTATTGGAGCATCTCCAATCCCTCCTGATATAATCTGCCTTCAGGAAGTAGGCAAATTTCAGATAAATCTGAGAGGGTACATAAGACATATTAACCCAAAGTACCCACAAGTGGCGACATTTACCAAAAAAGATATAGCATTGAGTGTCAGCTACGTGAGCAATGAGGCAGTGCAACACCAGATAATAACAGTGTGGCCCAAAAAACGTGGAGGACCAAAAACAGTGGGGGTCAATATATATAGCCCACCTAAGGAGAGACGAGCCGACTTTGAGAACATTATAGCACATGCGATGGGTTTATTGAAAGAGAAAGACAGGTTAGTTATCATGGGGCATTTTAATGCGCCACACAGAAATTGGGGATATAAGCAGGACAGCCCTAAGGGCAAACTCCTTGTAGACCTTGTTGAACGGTATGATCTCTGCCAACTTACACAACCAGACCTACCGACACGGGTCGGGAATAGCTTAACAAAAGACACGTCACCGGACTTAACGTTTACAAATTCTGAAGGAAACGTCTCATGGGCGCACCTCGGAGAAAACTTGGGAAGCGACCACTACATTCTCGGAATAACTATTAATGCCGCCACGACAAGAAGAATGGGGAAAGCGACAATATCTGATTGGAACAAATTTAGGGAGAACGTAGGAGACCAAGGGGAAATAATAGATCTAGGTAACTGGGTGACACAGATAAAGGAGGCACACAGGAAAGTGACAAAGGAAATAGAAACAAGCGTGGAAATCCCAGCAGTCGACAAGCACCTGCTAAATTTGTGGGACGCGTGGAGAAGCCTCACAAAGCGATGGCGGAAGCAAAAGCTTAATCGCAAATTGAAGATAAGGATAGCTCAGTTGTCACAGGAAGCCAATGACTACGCACGTCAACTAAATAACAGTAACTGGAGGCAATTTAGTAACTCACTTAGAGGGACGTTAGGAACCAAAAAGACCTGGCACATCCTGAGGAGTATGATCGATCCAGGGGCAACAAAAACAATGACGAACAGGGCTTTAAGAATTCTGGAGAATTAATTTAAAGGTAACGATGACGCACTTATCTACGAAGTCAAGAAATTATATGTCGGACAAGACGCATGTGAAGTGGTACATGGCAAATATGCAGGAAAAGAACAACCAGAGTTAGACGCTCCCATAACATTTGAAGAGGTTTATGCGGCGGCCCAGTCTTTCAAAAAGAATACCGCCCCAGGACGAGACAAAATAACAAACTCTATGCTTAGAAATTTGAGTGATGCGGCCCTTCGACGAATCACGGATTTCTTTAATGAAAAGGTATGGGTAGATGGAGGAAACCTTCCAGTAGAATGGAAGGACTCAAACATCATGTTAATACCAAAACCAGGGAAACCAAGAGATATTAAGAACCTCCGACCAATCTCCCTTACCTCATGCTTGGGTAAGCTTTTTGAAAAAACAATATTGACTAGATTGGCAGACTATGTAGAGAGAGAGGGTCTGCTACCGGTGAATATGTTCGGTTTCCGACCACATGTATCGGCCCAGGATGTTTTCCTGCTGTTGCAAAATGACGTCATGAACCCAAACAGAGGTTCAAGCGACGAATTCGTACTAGCACTAGATATCAAGAAAGCATTCGATACAATATCACACAAGGTGATAATGGAAGGCCTCGAATCGATTAACTGCGGCCAACGAATATATGAGTATGTCCGGTCATTTCTGACAAGCAGGAAAGCTACCATTTCTTTAGGCTCGGTTACATCTGAAACCTTCGACTACCCAAATAGAGGCACCCCCCAGGGAGCCATGCTATCCCCGATACTATTTAATATCGGCCTGAGAAAGCTCGCATGTGAGCTGGAAAATATAAAAGGTCTAGGAGCAGCTCTTTACGCAGACGATATCACCTTATGGACAAAGGGTGGCTCTTATGCGGACAAAGAAAACGCCCTCCAGGAGGCAGTAGATAAAATACAAGCTTTCGTGACAGCTGCAGGAATGCAATGCTCGCCGGAAAAAACTGAAATGGTTAGAATTAGGGCAAGATACGCAAAGAAAAAGGACTTAATACCGGTAGCAGTACTGCTGGATGGGAGACAAATCAGGGAGGCAGATGTAATACGCGTGCTTGGCATGTGGATACAAGGAAATTCGGGAACGTCACACACACTACAAAGGCTACGGGGAATCACGGCGAATGTGGCCCGGATGATCAGGCGGATAGCAAATAGCGAAATGGGACTAGAGGAGAAAGAAACCATTGCACTCGTTCATGCATTTGTGATCAGCCGAGTTACGTACGCGCTACCGTACCAGACAATGACAAACCAGGACCAGGAGACAAAGCAAATAAACACAATAATAAGGAAAGCATTCAAAGCAGCATTGGGGATTCCGGAAAAGGCCAAAACCGAGAGGGTAGAGAAATTGGGCATATACAATACCTTTGAGGAGTATGCGAATGCGGTGCTTTTATCTCAAAAGGAAAGGCTCAATTCAAGCTATCATGGGAGAAGAATTCTGGAAAAGATGGGATATACATTGCGACCGCTATATTGTGACGAGGAAACGGTGCTAATAGATGCGGAAAAACGCACACATTTAACTGTGGCGCCTATTCCCAGAAATATGCATCCGACGTATCACGCAGGAAGGAGGAAAGCGAGAGCAGACTCCTTACGCAAAGCATTTCAGAATAGCTCAGAAGCCGTCTTTACAGACGTCAGTAAAGCGAGCAGAGGGTCACATGTAGTGGCAATTGTAGCACAAAATCACACCACAATGGCGTCGGTTAAAACTTGTTTCACACGAGTGGCAGAGGCGGCAGCAATAGCCATAGCCATATCCAACGCAGAAATCAGGGGAGAATCAGTGGTTGTGCTCTCCGATTCACAGGCGGCATGCCGAATGTTTCTCCGAGGAACGCTACCTAAAATAGCGTATAAATTTTTAAATAAACCCATAACAGGAGACCATCACATTGTATGGTGTCCTGCTCACGAAGGTTTGGAGGGGAACGTCGTGGCAGACCGTATAGCTCGAGGCATCACCAACCGAGCGGCGGCAGGCCACGACGTTGAACCTCTTTCCAATTCGCGTGACATCCTCCTCCAACAAAGGAAGCAACGAAAGGAATATGGGCTTCCACATAAGGACTTGAATAGCCAGCAAAGCAGGGATTGGAGACGCATACAAACCAATAGCTTTCCCAATTTGTACCATCTAAGTAGAATATATCCCGCAAGATACAAAGACACCTGTCCGTGGTGTTCACAAGTACCAACACTCAGCCACATAACATGGGAGTGCACCCAGAGGCCCACACACATCGACAGCCCACACATCACGAAGCAACCACACATGTTTCACAGGCAGTGGGAGGCATGGCTTGCGGACGAGGACAGGCAGAGCCAAATAGCTTTGCTTGACCAGGTCCAGCGAGCCGCTCGTGCCAGCGGAGCCCTGGACTGAGGGCCCGACCAAACTGCCTGCATTTCAAAATTTTTTTTTTCTGAATAAAGTTTCTTCCTCCTCGATATGTGACGCTATGGTGACGATGACGCTTGGCGGAGTGGTGGCGTGGGTACGGCTACGGAGCAGTCAACCCGCATCGGAGACGCGACGCTCCATGCGGGGAATGCGCCAGCCCGTCCAGCAAACAGCTTGCGTCGAGACGCGATGCTCGGCGCAACGGTGACCATTAGGCCGCGTTCACACTGAGCATTCCGGCCGCCGAAAGTGCTCCGAATCCGGTTCGGCGGCGGCGAGATCCGCCGAAAGGGCCCTCTCCGCGCTGATCGCTCTCGGACCGATTTTTGCGGCGTCTGCCGCCGAATCAGTCACCGCGGACCAATAGGAGCGCTAGTCAAGGAATTTTGAAAAATGGCGGCCAAGCCCTACTCACTTGTTATGCCGCAGTGCACGTAACTGAATGTTGAAACCAACGGGAGTTTAACCTACTCTGTGCCTACTTCGCCTCCGTATTTCGTGAAAGAGGTGACCGAGCTTGCTGTTGGCGTGACCGAGCTTGTTGCGGTCTTGCAGAGCAAAACGAACCCACCAACGCCGCTGGCGTCGGTGGTTTTTCTGCTCTTCGTGCATTACAAGACAGCCACTTGCCAGCAAAGTAAGCAGTACTGTCTTTTCTTGCTTCTTGCGTACGAGAATCGTCGCAGTATACACCACCGGATAGCGTAGTAGCGTTTGCGAGCCGCGACAACAACCGGGTGACAGGGCATCCATCCCGCGTTCGCCCCGTAGTAGATGGCATATTCGGCGGCGCGGGGCGCGTCCAGTGAAAACGACGCCGCGTTTCGGCGGCAGAGGAATTTCGGTCGCTGTAGAAAGCGGATGTTTCAGTGTGAACTAGGCATTAGCCAGGCCACGTACGTTGCTGTGCCGAACTCTGACCACGGAGACGCCTCACCGAGATCCGCGATGTCCTCGGCAAGGAAGAGAACAGCAGGCCAGGCCGCGCCCCGAGATGCAGTACTCGTGCCGGCAACGTCACTCCAGCTGGTAGTTGGACGGCAGTAGCGTGGACAGCCGCGTTCCCTGGTCGGAACCTGGATCGCCTGCGTCCGACGCTTCGGCCCGCTGTCTCCCGTCTGCCGCTGCTTCGGCTCGTCCCCAGCCACAAAGCTTACCGCCACGTAATGGTCACACGTGGCCCAATCGTGGCACGCCACCTCCATGGGCCACCACAGGTCATCAGCTGATTGGCTGACCTCACGCGCACAGTTGGCTCGAAATCCCACGCGCCTTGCCCCGCACTTCCATCGTTGTCATCGTTTTCTTCACTCATCACACCAGTCAATAAAAGCAGGCGCGCTCTCCCTTAGCGTAGAGCAGAGTCCAAAACCGCATCGGAGCTGACTGTACCAAAGTCCTGACCATCACTGTCAATGCATAAATTCGGTTTCCAAATTTTGCCCCCCTGTTCACAAGAACACTTAACGCTGGCCGACTGAAAAAAAAATGACAGCGTATTCACGGGTGAATGATGGAGAGTAAGGCGAAGCTGGGTCCGCACGCCGCTTCGGCCTCCCGTTCTCGTACGCCGGGATCTTGTCGGCGCCGCCGTGCAGCTTCACGGCACACCGGGGTTCCGTCTTCGAGCGCGAGCCACCGCCACCGCTTTGCGCGCACGCCGCCCTGCAGCCTTGTCCATCCGCCGATCTTTTGAATGCACGCGCGCGCCAGAATGGCTTTTATTTTACTATACAACGCGCCCCCTAGTGTACGGCACCACCCACGAACACGCAATCGCCAACGTCTTCACGTGACATCATTTCTATTTTCTCGCGCGCACATCGGGGCTGCGTCTTCGAGCGCTAGCCGCGGCCGCCTTGCGCGCATCATACTTTTTCATCGGCAAACCGTGAATCATCCGCTGGCCGCATTCGCGTATTGTCTGTTTGTCTGTCTGCCTGACACACAGACGGATGAACGCAGGGATGGACGCATGGACGGACGCAGAGACGGACGCAGAGACGCACGCAGGGACGCACGCAGGCACCGACGCAGGCACCGAGGCAGGGACGGACTCACGGATAGGCGGAAGCAAGAACGAACGGGCGGAAGCGCGGACAGACTGGCGGACGCTTTGCCCAACTCATCATCATTCACTCCATGGATTTCCTGTAATTTTTATTATGGAGTGGTTCTTAGAGAAAGGAAGAGAAAAGTGAGCCCCGTTATTGTCTGCTTCAGAGAGCGACACCGCCACAGGGCTCACAAGGGATGGGGGTAAGGAGGGATAAAAGGGTAGAAGTAAAGGTATAGGAAAGAGGAAGAAGAAGCAAGAACAAACAGATGGGATAGGAGAGACAGGAAAGATGGAAGAACGGTCACTGGAGTCCGAGGACGGGGTACACTTGCGAGAGATGTTGTCGGCGTCTGTAGATGGCGTAGAGCAGGTCCAGTAGGTCAGAGCTACACTGTCGTCGAAGGTCGTCGGCGACAGGAGGTGACGTAGGGCGAGCCGAGTCGGCCAGAGCCACGATGACGCCGAAGGTCGCGAGCGCGCGGAGCGCGCGGGCGCACAACCGGTCGGCACGAAATCTAAGGAGCGTCTTCCAAATAATTTTTATTATTCGTCACACTACAAGTAACGTCCTTAGTATTCTACCACTTTCATATTTCAGCGTATATGCATTTCGTTTTATGTACAAGTAACGCCCTCTAGGGCCGGTTCAAGAACTAACGAAAGGTGGCTACATTCGATTACGACGGGACGCTCAGCCCACGCCTTAAGGAGCTTAGCTCCTAAAAGTTCCGAAGCCCTTGCCCTGTTGTGGAAACGGCTGAAGTGGAGCTTTTCGTCTGTGTGCCTGGCGGGTACGTAACTAGCAGTTTTAGGGGCGAGGCTCCTTAAAGCGGCACCCGTTCATCCCTCGTAGTAGTCGTAGTCGTAGTAGTGTGTAACCACCCTTACGTTTTGACCTCCAAGGTGGTGCCAGTGGGAGATTTCTCCTGTGCGTTGTTGAACATGCGTCCATCCGCCCGTCCGTGCGTGCGTCTGTTCGTGCATCTATTCGTGCGTCCACACGTTCATCTGTGCGTCCGTCCCTGCTTTCGTCCATGCGTCCATCCGTCCGTGCAGCCATCCGTGTGTCCATCCATGCATCTCTCTGTGTGTCCGTTCGTCAACCTATTCAACACTCCAAGTACCACCATCTCGCATATTTTCATCATATATTCCTCCTATAGAAGCACCTCCATCCAGCGGACATTCCAAGCAGTGAACGAGAGGAGGCACACGTACACTTTCTAACGGCTAGCTCTTCGTGTCTACTTCCCACTTTTAACCACCTCGAGTTCATAGTATATACTAGTTCACTGTATTCTTGGCACTGCGGCCCAACGCTCGCTAAACCTTTCTAAAACCTAGGAGGTTACGCCCAGTGAGTATAACGTAGCACGTCTTTCTTGTCTTCTGTGCGTTGTTGAACAATAAAAAATTTGCAGCGTGCGCGTTAACTAAAAGCCGAATTCTCCTGTCTCTCGTTCCCCCTTAGCAGCCATTGGCATGTACATTGAGCACTATCTTTTATTGTTCAACAACGCACAGAAGAAATCTCTCACCGGCACCACCTTGGAGGTCAAAATGTAATACTAGTTACACACTACGACTACTGCTACGGCTACAAGAAACGAACAAATGCCGCTATAAGGAGCTTCGGCGTTCCGGCGGCGTTGCCAGCCAGTTTTTTTGAGGCCTGATCCCATCGTCGTCGGCCCCTACCGGGACCAGCGAGGATGGCGTCAAGGCCTGCGGCGCTTCCCCTCAAGGAGCACTGCTTCAACTTCATCGTCCCGGAAGGGACGGCGTACGTCGACGAGATCATCGATGGCCTCGAAGACGTCATGGGGAGTGAAGGGGTGCTGTTCCTGCAACACCTCAGAGCTTCGAAGTTCCTAGTTGCGGCTCGGTCGGCTGCACAAGCAACCAAGTTGATGGTAAACCAAGGATTCAAGTTACAAGGTCACAAGGTACAAGTTGAAGCAGTCGGGGCACCAAGCGTACAAGTCAGTGTGTTTCGCCTTCCGCCGTACGTGACAGATGACGTAGTTATTTCAGCTCTTCGGCCATACGGAAAAGTGAAGGGTATCATTTGTTACCTTGCAAAGGCATCAACCAACGTACACTGGTAGCCGCATCGTCCGAATCAAGATGGCCAAGCCCGCCCCTAACTTCCTATCAATTCAAGGTCACCACGTGATGTTCGATATCGCGGTATGCGCAGAGTGTGCGCACGCTGCAGCAGAGAAGGTCATGTTGCGGCTACTTGCACAACACCCTTCTGTCAACGTTGTGGCACCTTCGGCCATACATCTGAGGATTGCGTGTCTAAGTGTAAGCGCTGTAATGAAGACCACGCGACGAAAAATTGCTTCCGTCCCAAGCCATACGCTCATACGCAGACGCAGTGCAGAGCACCTCAGTCACTGAAAAAATTCCCAGAACTTGGAGAGTCTGCTTCGAAGAGAACAACCCAAATCGGAACCTCCAAGCACATGGAAGTTTTGCAACGCAAAACCAAGCTACGGCAACAGAATATTCCAGATTATTGGGATGAAGACCACGCAACCGACACAGAATTTCATTACGCCAGGACAGAAGACGACAGCGGCGTTTGTGCCGCGTCGCCATGCACAACGAGTGACAACGACGTTTCTGCGCTGACTGGGGACACCGCAGCGTTGTCATCTCCCACAACGTCGTCACAGGAGCCCAGCAACGCTGTGGAGACGCCGAGTGCGTCTGCTACGTCCTCACCAGAGGAACTCAAGGCCACAGGAAACGAACAATCCTCAAACGCATCGCCGCTGGAGGAAGCGTTCCAAGCATCTCGGGGCGCTGGCCAACCGGGAAAATTGCTCCGGCCTTCCGAGGCAACAAGTGCAAGTGACGAGCTCCATGAACGGCCACCTGTGGGCCTGGAAGGTAGCGTGAAGACGACGCCCACGAAAGAAGTAAAGACCGCGTCTTCAAGGAAACATAAAACGCCTCGCACACACGCTGTACAGGCCCAAGAAGAAGCGTCCGACAAGACATCCAGACATCGTAGGAGCCGGTCACCATCCCGCAAATTAAGGAGTGATAGATTTTTGCAAGCCTCACGATCGGTATCTTTGTCTCCTGAAAATACGTGTTCTCCCGACAAGTTGTCTAGAGCCACAAACTCTCAGCGTCGCACCAAGCCTGGTAGCTCGAACAGTGGAAGTGAGGTCACCACCTCCGGAACATCCAAAAAGCCCCGAATGGATTCGCCAAACCGAGATCCATCACCTGATGCGGGTGAGGATTCAGTTTTTTAGGGGCGAAGCTCCTTATAGCGGCACCCGTTCGTCCCTCGTAGCCGTTGTAGTGTGTAACAAGTATAACATTTTGATCTTGAAGGTGATGTCGGCGAGAGATTTCGTCTGTGCGTTGTTGAACAATAAAAGATAGTGATCAATGTACATGCCAATGGCTGCTAAGGGGGAATGAGAGACAGCAAAATTCGGCTTTTAGTTAACGCGCACGCTGCGAATTTTTTATGGCAGAGACTGCTGCGCCGCGCGGCGCACGAGCCACACCCACACAGAAACGGCTGCTGCGCCGCACGGAAGTGACGTCATGCATTTTCCGGTTAGGCGCTTTGTTTGAATAGTCGGGAGTGTCTAGCGGTATGTCTAGACATAACGATAAAAAGCAGTTAAAATTACGTCCAAACGAAAAAGTGAACAAAAATGTTAGTTAGGTTTAGCGTGACAACAATACAAAACCGGCTTGTTTGCAATCTCAAACTGATCGGCAGCTGTGGCGTAGTTGGTTAAAGCAACACATCAAATGGTGATCGGTGGTTCAAGTCCCATTGCAGTTATCGATACTTTCTCTTTTTTTTGTTCATCATGTATTGTTTTAACATTCGCGCCTCCTCATCAGCCCGACTTGCTGCTGGTGGTGGTGGTCCCGTCCACAGGCCCTTTAACATTGGATCTTCGATGACTCTTGCAGGATTGACTATATTTATTATGATAAAGTGTTTTGCGAATTAGTGCTCTTAATCGGCGAGACGCAAAAAGACAAAAAAACTCGAATGCAGCTGGCTGCATTGGTTTCTTCGGCACAGGTGTCAGGAATGTTGATTTCCATGGTTTATCAAAGTTTTGATGACAGAAAGGTGCACTGCAACGTAGTCTCGGGCAACTTTTTTTATGTCGCTCAGTGTACCATCACCTGTCGAGGTAACCGGCAGGCCGCTTTCTTTAAAAATACTGACGTGTCACCGCAGTGTTCTAGGCGATTAGCACTTGATAAACAATGCCGAAGGGCAAGTGCCGACGGCGTTAGCCCCTCTAACTACAAAACAGCTTGTCTGCCTTGCTCAATAACACGCACGGCCTGTGACAGCACGGGAGCATTCACGTAGCAACGGATGAGAACGGCCGTTTTTTTTTATTGATATGATATATAAGGAGATGTTGGCGCACCATTATGGCGCCGGCTACTCCTTAGCCGTTGATTGAAACTTGAACACGTATCTTGAAGCAAAACATACAAAGCAGTGCATGGAAAATAGAAAACTCGGGCACAGATATGCAAAGACACACTTATACGCACATATCACAATGGTAAGTAAATGTTCGAAAGTCAATGTAAGAAGTCTCTGGAAATGTCCCTCGTTAATATTCGGTCCACCAGCACAAAACAGCAAACACACGTCTGGTCCTTATAAAGATGCATTCGCTCGTATGTACATAATAGTCGACACGTCATTCATTTCACAACACACACGTGATGGGTGTCACATGATACTGTACATAATAAGTACATGTGTTACAAATGAAAGTTTGTTCTTTGTTAATACTTATCAGCAATCCTGCTGTCTTGTAAAAAACGTGTTAATGCTTTTAAAGCGTGGGACTGTAAAACTCCAGTTGGCCATGGGCCCAGAAGTTTTTTCATGCTAAATGGTCTGCGGTCCAATGCGAACAGTTCGGACTTAAGACGGCGTCTCGGCGTGTCATGATGTGGACAGTCCATGAGAAGGTGACAGACGTCTTCATCTATAAATCCACATTCGCATTCGGGAGTTTCAGCTCTGCCGATTCTGTGCAAAAATGTTTTGTGTATCTAATGCCAGCGTAATTTTGAATCCAATAAATGGATCGATGTGATATAAATCGCAGCTCTTTGTACTTTTGTCAAACCAAGCATGTTTGCTCATTCTGAAAGTTGTATTCTTTATAATACTACGCAATTCATTTTTCGAAATTGGTAAAGAAACAGTAACGTCTTTATAATGCGCTTGTCGTGCTGCTTCATCGGCAGCTGTGTTTCCAGGAATGTTGCAGTGGCCAGGTATCCACTGGAATTTGATCTCATGTTGCGCCTTCTTTGCTTTGGTGAGTTCCTTCATCGTTTCGTATGTCATACTATCACTTATTACTGTCCTGTTTGTACTGGAGAGTGATCTTAATGCGGCCTGTGAGTCACTGAGAAGTACCCATTTTCTAGCGTCTGCTACCGAGTTTATAAACTTTAGAGCATACAGAATAGCGAAGAGCTCAGATGTAGTAGATGACGTCATGCGACATAATTTAAACGATTCCTGAATATTGAGCTGTGGTATGATAAATGCCGATGTTGAAGACGTTGTAGGTAGTACTTGAGCCATCTGTGTAAATATGTATGTACCCTGGATACCGCATGTGTATCTGATAAAGCGCTAGTTGTTGAGCAGCTTGGATGAACATGTCTCTCTTTCTCATAATGCCATCCACTGAGAATTCAATGCTTGGTATTACAAGCAGCCATGGAGGATAGTCCATTTCAGAGCTCCAAAATTCATTTCTGGGTAATATATGTACATTACTCTGTACATCGTTATGAGAATCTCTTAGTAAAATCTCCAGTGCCAATGGGTGGTCCTTGTGTTGCGTCTGTAAGCGAAAAAAATGGCGGCATGTTTCAATTGTTCTCATGACTGGAAAGGGTGGTTGCCGAGTCTCTGCTATGACAAGGCTGCTGGAAGTCGCTCGTGGAACACCTATGCAGACGCGCAGTCCCCTAGCTAATAGTCTTTGAAGTCGCTCCTCTGAAGTGTGGGAAAGGCCGTGTAACACTGCTACAGAATATGCAACTTTTTGTCGTATTAAAGCATTGTGAACAGCGAGCATGGATGATACAGATCCGCCCCATGATGTCCCAGCAATTCTGCGGAGTATATTCACTAGCGTATTCACCTCGTTTTCGAGTTTCTTTATGTGAGGTGCCCATGATAGCTGCCTATCAAGTATTACTCCGAGAAACCGATACTGTGTCACAATCATTAGTGGTTCGTCTTCTACATTGAGATTGAAGTTTTTTAACTTCTTACGGGTGAAGGGCAATACAGCTGTCTTTGCGTGCGATAGAATCATTCCTCTTTCTTTTAAAAAGTTGTTGATAATATTTATTCCGTCTTGCAATGCAATCTGAATTAACCGTATGTCCGTGCCAGATGCCCAAATGCACACATCATCTGCATATAAGGAGTATTTCAACCTGGAAGGCAGTCTTTTAGCTAAATCAGCCATAACACAGTTGAAAAGAAGAGGGCTGAGTACGCTTCCTTGTGGCACTCCCTGTCTGACGTCGTGTTCTGCACTTTTTCCTTCGCTCGTCTGAATGAATATTTTACGACCTGATAAAAATTTGGATACCCACCGCAAAGACCTGCCGGACAGTCCGAGTTCCAACATACTCAGCAGAACATGAGTGTGACTGACTGTGTCAAATGCCCTTGTGATGTCCAAGAACACTGCGACCGTCAAACTACCACAGGCGCGTTCATGCTCCACATACGTTACTAAGTCCAGTATTGCATCCATTGTGCATCTCTGTTTCCTAAAACCTGTCAAGTAGTTGGAGAATACACCAGTTTTGTTGCACCACCATTGAAGTCGCGCATCAATCATTTTTTCCATTACCTTACATAGACAGCTTGTCAGACTGATTGGACGGAAGGATTCAAGGTTCAAGGGCGTCTTAGCCGGTTTTAAGATCGGAATGATGCGAGCAGACTTCCAAGACTCGGGTACAATTTCTTGCGTCCATAGATTATTGTAAATATCTAAGAGAATAGTTGTGCCTGTGGGCCCAAGGTTCTTTAGCATATTGTGCGTAATGCCGTCCGGTCCAGAGGCCGATTTTTGACGACATGATGCTATAGCACAATGCAGCTCCCTTAACGTAAATACAGGGTCTAGTTGAGGATGCTGGGCCCAAAAGCAAGCATTAATTTTCTGGCTGGCTAACGCGACAGAATTATCAAATAAGGCACATTGTGATGCGGCGGGCCTACTGATAAGTTGACAAAATTCATCTGCTACCACAGCTTCCGCTTTGTCCAAGGCTACAGCAAGAGCACGAAATGGGAAGCTCTGTGATACAGGGCCACTAAGTGCTCGAATTGCAAGCCAAATTCTTGGAACGGGTGTGTGGGGAGAGAGCGTACCACAGAAATCACGCCAGCGTCGTTTACCTAAATTTTCTAGCCGTCTGCGCATTACACTGTGGATTTTCTGTGCATTTTTGTATGCTTCTAAACTTCCGCTGCGTCGATATGCCCTTTCTGAACGTCGTCTGATGGCTCTTAGATGTTCATACTCTCCATCGACTGCAGCATAGTCTTTTGGAATCGGGACTTTCTTTGTGCATTTATTCGCATTATCTTGCAGAAATTCAGTAAAGTTTCAACTGTCGTGAGTTCACTATTTTGGTTTGTTAGGTGGTACCGAAAAGCTTTCCAGCTCGTCAGTTTGCTGTAGCGTCTGGTGTCGTCTTTTCGCAAGTAGGGGTGATTTATTAGAATGGGAAAATGGTCACTCCCACGTGTTTCTACATCCGTTGTCCATACCACACCATTCACTAGATCTTGGGAACACAAGGTTACATCGATGCAACTAGAGTAATTATGCCCTCGGAGAAAAGTTGGGGAGCCGTCATTTAAAATTGTCAAGTTGCATTTGTCTGCGGCACACTCAACAATGTTCCCACGTGCATCACATCGATCACTACCCCAGATTATGTTGTGCGCATTAAAGTATCCGCATATAAACTTATATGAATTAGAAATGTTGAAGATATTTGTTAGCTCTTCCACCGAAATGCGGCTTGAAGGTTGTAGGTAAAAATTGATCACTGTTACGCACTGCTCACCAAAGGATACTTTGCAAGCGACGAATTCCGGGAAGTCCGAATCACTTGAGTGAACTTGGTGAGAAGGTAGGTCCTTTCTGACGCACAAATGCACTCTGCTAGGACCACTTCGACGAGATGACTTATATATCCCGTAGTTGGAGAGGCAGAAATCATCATTCATTCCTGCCTCTTGGATGCAAAGTATTGGAAAATTATACTGCAGAAGAAGTTTACGGAAGTCAGCACACTTCCTTCGAAGACCATTGGCACTCCACTGGTATATGGAGACATCTTTGTAGCGCTTATTCATATGTTACTTGTCGCAGGTTTGACCCGGACTGTTGACACAGTAGTGCTTCCAGAGGCAGCAGGGCTTTTACTTCTGGCAGGTTGTTTGCTTCCGGTAGAGCAGACAGGATTGCCTTAAAGGCTGCGAAAAGCATTGGCAGAATCAATTGCATGACTGATGCAGAGGCACGGTCTCCATTGAATGGTTGATTTTCTGAGGCCTGTTGAGAACGACGTGACGTTTCGATGTTGTAGTTGGGGCGAAAACTGGCACTGTCGGTTTTGCTACTTTCCGGCAGAGGTCGCGTGGGCGTTTGCAGCTTTGACGCGTAGGTTGGTGTCACAAACCGAGCGCTCAAAAAAGGGCGCGCCGCCGAATTCTCGCGACGAAACGCCGGAGTGACGCCGCGAGGTCAACGATAAAAAAAAGAAAACAAGCATCCAAAGACTCCTCGGGCACGTGTCCCTCTCCCCTCGGAAGCGTAGGTTCGCCGACGAACCTGCTCACCCCACATCGGCGGCCGAGCAAGCCCTCGAAATTTCTAGATGGAAAGGGGCGTGGTGATGCCGGGTTGAGTCATCCGTCGCGGACGGCCCTCGTACCGTCTCGCGCTCTCCCCCAGCCTTCGCTGCGCATCGCGCCGACGAAATGATGAGAATTTTCTGGAATCGCGCGCGGAAGGTATTTAACCGAGCAGCGGAGATGAGAGAAGGAGAAGACGGAAGTTAGCGCCAGAGCGCGTTGGGTATCCCGCCGTGTAGTCGGCGAAGGTTTTGTCCGTAGTGACAAAGCAGGAGAAGAAGAGGATTTCCACCTGAGGGGTGAAGGCTCGAGCTACAGGCAAGAGCGTGTGTCTACCGCTATCGAGCGAAGACGCGTGGCAACAGCTGGGTGTGTGAAGCCGACGTGTTTCCGGCGAAGAAGTTTGAAGCTTGGAGAGTGGCCAATTGAAGACGCGAGGTTTCCTGGAAGAGAAACTTCGGGGGCAGTGGAACGCGAGGTTTCCTGGAAGAGAAACTTCGGGGCCAGTGGGACGCGAGGTTTCCTGGAAGAGAAACTTCGGGGGCAGCGGAACGACAACAACGCTGGACTTTGAGTGAGTGATTCTCGGAAGAGTGTCATCCAGACTTTTGTTCCAAGAACTTTGGACTGAATAGGTTTTCTATCTCTTTAGTCTTTAAGTGTCTTGGTTATTCAATGCATGCGACTGCATTGTAGTGCGTATTGGTGTCTGTGTCCGTTGTTTCGAGTGTGGCTGATTGTACTGTGTAGTACGTTGTTTGATTGGTGACATATTGTATGCAACTATTGTGGAGTGTGCATACTTGTGTTTTGTTTTGATCTGCCATTATTGAGAATATAATTTTGTTTTGTTGATCAACTCTCGGCTCTGACTTGTTCTTTGGGCCACAGCCGGCGTCCGCTGGCGCGCCAAAAAGGACCACTTCTAAATTGTCCACGCTTTCGTGGTGCGGTTCGGGGGTTCGGGGGGCCGATACTTCGGCCCTTGGAATTAGCCCGGCGATCACCTCCCTAATTAACGGGACCTGTGACAATTAATCTGGCGTCCGCGACAGGACCTTTTGGTGCACAGTGTGTCCAAAATAGTGAGAAAGAGCCTCGAGTTGTTGATAGTGCTATCGGAACGATTTTGTGTGTTGCTCAGTGTTCTCGGTAACGAGTGCAGGAGAGTGTTCCGATTTACTGATTTAGGCAGATATTTTTTGCACGCGGCAAGGTTTTATTTGCGAGACACAATGGATCTCGAAAAGTTAGTCGCTCTTGGTGAGAAGATGGGTCTTTCTGGCGCCGAACTACGGAAGTGGGTCACCCAGAAGGAAAAAGAAGAAAAAGAGAGGGCCAAGGAAGAAAAAGCAGCTGAGTTGGAACGAGAGAGGTTGGCGGCTGAGAGAGCCAAGGAAGAAAAAGCAGCTGAGATGGAGAGAGAGAGGTTGGCAGCTCAAAGAGCAAAGGAAGAAAGAGAGCAACAATTGAAGCTGGAGTTGGAGAGAGAAAAGCTGGCAGCTGAAAGGGCGAAAGAAGAAAGAGAGGCAAAGGAGCGACAGCTGAAAGAAGAAAGAGAGGCAAAGGAGCGACAGCTGAAAGAAGAAACAGAGGAAAGGGAACGGCAGCGGCAGCACGAGATGGAACTCGAGCGGCTCCGTTTGCAACAGCGAAGTGAAACTCCGGTGCAAGCTAGAGTTGAAAGCAGCGAACGGGAGGACCACGGCTTCCGCTTGAGCCCAAGCAAGCTGCTCGTAGCGTTTGATGAAAGGAAGGACGACCTTGACACGTACCTTCACCAATTTGAGACGATTGCGAGGAGCCAGAATTGGCCGGAACATCAATGGGCAACTGCTTTGAGTACTTGCTTGAGTGGTGAAGCGCTCAGTGTGTACGGTAGGCTGACGCCGACCGATGCAGCCAACTATGCAAGGTAAAAGCTGCTGTGCTGAAGCGATTTAGATTTACTGTGGAAGGATTCCGGGACAGATTTCGGACAGGAAAGCCAGCTGATGGTGAGACGGCTATGCAGTATGCCGCCCGACTTTGCCATTATTTCGACAGATGGATTGAACTTTCAGGGACAGCGCAGAAGTACGATGAGCTTAGAGAGCTCCTCATTAGAGAGCAATTTCTTACTAGTTGCCACCAAAGCCTGTCGCTGTACTTGAAAGAGAGGAAGGCTGAGTCATTTGAAGGCATGCTTGAATTGGCTGATCAATTCTTGGAAGCGCAAGGTGGCACAAATTTGGCCAGAGTCAAGAAGGAGTGTCCCGAACATTCGAAGAAATCGGCACCCGAACAAAAGAAGCGTGCAGCGGAGAGTGTTCCGCGATGTTTTCTGTGTAACCGAGTGGGTCATCGCGCGAATAACTGTCGTACTAACTTTACGAGCCCTACGGTAGTAAAATGTTTCAAGTGTGGTCAGACTGGGCACAAAGCAGACGCATGTCGTAACGGAGCGAGTCAAACTCACCAGGTATCCTGTGTGCTAGCAGCAACGAAATCCGATGATAATGCCGTCACCGACGGATTCGTAGAGTTGAAAAATGGGGAGAAACTTCCTATTGTGGGTGCTGTAATGACAAAACAGCCAACCGGTGTTACGAAGGGAATGCCAACGCTGCCTGGAAAAGTTGCGGGCAAGAAGGTTACGGTGTTAAGAGATACCGGCAGCTCCACTGTTATCGTGCGGAGAAATTTGGTACGGGAAAGTGAGTTAACAGGCAAAACGAAACCAGTTTGCCTAATTGACAGTACGGTTCGGATGCTTCCCGAAGCAGAGATTGAGGTTGAAACCCCGTACTTCAGCGGGAAGGTTAACGCTCTATGCATGACGACCCCCCTGTACGACCTCGTCATCGGAAACATCGACGGGGCGCGAGGGCCGAACGAACAAGAACGTTTGGGGGACGACCCGAAGATGGAGCCCCCGCCGACACAGGGACCGCGAGATACAGCGGAGAAAAATCCCGTGAAGGATTTCACTCGAGCCCAAGGTGAAGCCTGGGCGCGAGAGACAGGGAATGAGAACATCATCGTATTGAATGAGTTCACGTGCTGGGCAGCTGGACTTACGTCGGCACGACCTCAATCGACCGACAGTGTAAAGGTGACGGAGTCGGCCAGCCAGGTCCCATGTCGTGACATGAACAAGCGGGTGACAGGATCGGTTGAACGTTATGACCCGTTAACGGTGTCGGAAGTGACAACGATGGCTGAGACGCCGCCTCAGATACCGTCGTTGGAAAGGGCTCGCCGGAACAGAACAAGGAAAAACAAGAAGAGATCGAGCGAGCACCGCAAGAAAGGGCGCAAGCGCCGCTCAAGGTACACAGGATAGGGGCTGAGGTGGAATCAGAATGTGTTTGACAGTGCTATATGTTAAGTTAATGTGGTTGTTATCCTGTGTCACAACTGTATGTCGAGTGAGTCAAAATGTTTGTTACGGTGATGTGATGTATAGTAATGATGTGAGTATAGTAATTGTTGTAATGAGAGAACTTTGTACATTTGTATTGTCTGGAATATGTGATGGAGTGTTGTACTCATGTACATGTGGTTATATTTCATGTGTTGTGAGATTGAATTGCAATGTACATTTGTATTGAGTGATCTATTGTGAATGTGACGTGCCATGAGCAACGGACTATGTTACAGTCTTTAAGTGTGCGGTGACTGTTCGCGCTCGTTTGTGTGGTTTTGAATATTATGAGATAAAATTCTTAAAGTGGGGGACAGTGTCACAAACCGAGCGCTCAAAAAAGGGCGCGCCGCCAAATTCTCGCGACGAAACGCCGGAGTGACGCCGCGAGGTCAACGATAAAAAAAGAAAAAAAAACAAGCATCCAAAGACTCCCCGGGCACGCGTCCCTCTCCCCTCGGAAGCGTAGGTTCGCCGACGAACCTCCTCACCCCACATCGGCGGCCGAGCAAGCCCTCGAAATTTCTAGATGGAAAGGGGCGTGGTGATGCCGGGTTGAGTCATCTGTCGCGGACGGCCCTCGTACCGTCTCACGCTCTCCTCCAGCCTTCGCTGCGCATCGCGCCGACGAAATAATGAGAATTTTCTGGAATTGCGCGCGGAAGGTATTTAACCGAGCAGCGGAGATGAGAGAAGGAGAAGACGGAAGTTAGCGCCAGAGCGCGTTGGGTATCCCGCCGTGTAGTCGGCGAAGGTTTTGTCCGTAGTGACAAAGCAGGAGAAGAAGAGGATTTCCACCTGTGGGGTGAAGGCTCGAGCTACAGGCAAGAGCGTGTGTCTACCGCTATCGAGCGAAGACGCGTGGCAACAGCTTGGTGTGTGAAGCCGACGTGTTTCCGGCGAAGAAGTTTGAAGCTTGGAGAGTGGCCAATTGAAGACGCGAGGTTTCCTGGAAGAGAAACTTTGGGGGCAGTAGAACGCGAGGTTTCCTGGAAGAGAAACTTCGGGGCCAGTGGAACGCGAGGTTTCCTGGAAGAGAAACTTCGGGGGCAGCGGAACGACAACAACGCTGGACTTTGAGTGAGTGATTCTCGGAAGAGTGTCATCCAGACTTTTGTTCCAAGAACTTTGGACTGAGTAGGTTTTCTATCTCTTTAGTCTTTAAGTGTCTTGGTTGTTCAATGCATGCGACTGCATTGTAGTGCGTATTGTTGTCTGTGTCCGTTGTTTCGAGTGTGGCTCATTGTACTGTGTAGTACGTTGTTTGATTGGCGAGATATTGTATGCAACTATTGTGGAGTGTGCATACTTGTGTATTGTTTTGATCTGCCATTATTGAGAATATAATTTTGTTTTGTTTATTAACTCTCGGCTCTGACTTGTTCTTTGGGCCACAGCCGGCGTCCGCTGGCGCGCCGAAAAGGACCACTTCTAAATTGTCCACGCTTTCGTGGTGCGGTTCGGGGGGCCGATACTTCGGCCCTTGGAATTAGCCCAGCGATCACCTCCCTAATTAACGGGACCTGTGACAGTTGGGT
This sequence comes from Rhipicephalus microplus, assembly GCF_013339725.1. Lineage (NCBI taxonomy): Eukaryota > Metazoa > Arthropoda > Arachnida > Ixodida > Ixodidae > Rhipicephalus > Rhipicephalus microplus. The sequence continues at coordinate 13,576,075 of NC_051170.1, forward strand.
TACTTGAAGGTACTTCTCGTGAGTGGAGAACGGCCGTACGTGTTCGCACTTGACAAAACAGACGGCAATGCAGTAGCTCTGGGCTTCGTAGATCACAGGCTTCGAAAGAACAACAATAAAGTTGTTTCCATCCACCGTATGGACACTTTGCCGACGCACTGGGGTTTCATGCCTGTGCGTCCGGTCAGTCACACGTGAACTGTGCGAAAGCATTTATTTCATCGTCGACCTTGTCCTTCGCGACAAGCAAAACTCGGCAGCAAGAACACTTTCACCTTTGACAACACCACGCTTGGCATTGCAATCTAGAAAATGCAGTATGTCCAACAACTGTAATCCGCACATCATACTGAGAAATTTTATGGCGTACACACTCAGATGAAGCTGCGGCGTGGTGGACGGCTGCGCTAGCTCCAACCACCAGGTTCAACTAAGCAACCAGCAATCACATGAAGCAGCGACGACACTCCAGTCCTCCTTGGAAGTGGCCTAGGCCCCACGATTTCATCGGAGTTTTCACCACCTAACACATCGCAGGCGGCTACCATCTCGCAGTGTTTACCTTTCGCAGCCGCAGCGCCCATGGCGCCCCCTGTATTTAAAATACTTGTAATATGTATTTAAATAACAAACCTAGGCTAATTGACTCGTTAAACACCTGCTTAGTAAAATTTTTGTAGGTTTAACGCATTACACACGAATAATTTACACTTTTAACTAGCTTTAGGCAATAATTTTTAAAGTGACGTCACTTCCGTGCGGCACAGGAGCCACTTTTGTGTGGGGCTGGCTGCTGCGCCATTTTTTATTGTTCAACAACGCACAGAAGACAAGAAAGAGTTGCTATGTTATACTCGCTGGGCGTAACCTCCTAGGATTTAGAAAGGTTAAGCGAGCGTTGGGCCGCAGTGCCATGAATACAGTGAACTAGTATATACAATGAACTCGAGGTGGTTAAAGGTGGGAAGTAGACGCGAAGCTCAAGCCGTAAGAAAGTGTGCGTGTGCCTCCTCTCGTTCAGTCCTTGGAATGTCCGCTGGATGGTGGTGCTTCTATATGAGGAATATATGATGAAAAGATGCGGAATGGTGGTAGTTGGAGTGTTGAATAGGTGGACGAACGGACACACATGCATGGACGGACGCACGGATGGCTACACGGACCGATGGAAGCATGGACGGACGCAGGAGCGGATGCATGGACGAAAGCAGGGACGGACGCACAGATGAACGTGCGGACGCACGAAAAGACGCACGCACGGACGGGCGGATGGACGCATGGGCGGCTACACAGACGCACGCATGGATGGACGGAAGCGAGAACGAATGGACGGACGGATGCTTCGCCCCACTATCCATCATTCACTCCGTGGATATGCTGCCATTTTTTTTTAAATTTGTGCTGCCCACATCCATTCTTTCCGCTTCCTGTTGCCTGTACCATTGCAATGCTTACTTCCCAGCCGTACAACCACTATGCATTTGTTGTCTCTGATGCATGCAAGCTGTTTAGTATTCCATATATTACTGTCATTCACGATGGAACCTTCATGTGCCAATTTGTGAGTTCTATGCTGTGGCGGCTATGCCCTGTTATCGTAATTGCATCATGTGAGTTACGTTGCATGCTGCGTGTACTATTTCGGTCATTATTGGTGTTGCTTACTGGGTCCGTTCTATCTGTGCGCGTGAGTGAATCTCAGCGCTAGTCCTTCGAGTATGAGCACGTTGACTTCATCTACTGCCGCTTGACACAGGAGAGGCCGTGCCGTCCCCTTACTCATCGCTGTTAAAAAAACGATTGGTTCGTTTCCCCCTAAATTTCTTTTAAATGGATAGGCTATCTTTCATGACTTTCAATGTTTCTGGTTTCAAAGATCTTGTAAAACAACAGGAGATAATGAACCTTGTGCGCTCGCTCGGGGTCGACGTGCTTTTTCTGCAAGAGACCAACTTTCGAGCGCGGCACGACGTCATGACCTTCCCTACAAGATTTTTGGTTGAAGCCTTCTTCTCCTTAACGCAGACGAAGTCGCGTGGCACCGGTGTCGTGTTTCTCAATCCGAGGTTCAGGCGGGGTGCGCATTGCCTCTTCGATGCAGAAGGCCGTGTTTTCGCGGTGGACATGTGGACAAACGACCAGAAAACCCGATTCACCAACTTTTACGCGCCCGTGGATAGGTCTCTTGTCAATGAATTTTTCAGAGGTGCCAGGTCATTGCCGCTAAATTCAGCACCGTGCGTGTTGTTAGGTGATTTTAACTGTGTTTTCGATTCAATTCGAGATGTCCGAGGCCCTAGTCAAGGACAAAGCACATTCCGTTCGAAAGAGTTGCAGAAAATATGTAGAGAGTTGAATCTGGTCGATGCGTGGACAACGTTTCACGGGAAGACCTTTGGAGCCACGCGCGTTCAGGGTACGTCTCACAGCAGGATTTACAGAGTCTATATCCCTAATGAGCTCGTTGCAAGTTTAGAGACATGCGATGTCATTTCTTTAGCGCCTGGGCAACGCAAGCTCAGTGATCACATGCTAGTGCTGTTCACCTTGAAGGCCCAACTGGGAAGGCATTGTTCCAAGTTGTGGCGAATGGATTCACCAATTTTAAATGATGAAGTTTCGTTATCTGAAATGCGCATGAATATCTATGCGTCTTTGGAAGACACGCCACAAATTTCGCCGACAGCTTGGGATCTCTTGAAGGCCAGATGGCGTGTGATTGCGCAGGAGGCCGGGAAAATGCGCCATGCCCGCTTAACATCACAAATGAATGAAACATTGAGGCGTATTCAAATCGTTCAGCGCGCAGGTAATCTAACCGGCACAATTGAAGAGTACATTGGGGCCAAAAAGGCTAAATACGACCTCTTGTTGAGGGCAAGATCCGGGGCTTTTAAACGCGCAAAGGAACTGCACCTGCTTACGGGTGAACTAGGTAACTTGGCATACGCACAGCGAGTAGGGGTAAGAAAACACGAGCCCAGTATTATCGGTGCAGCACGGGTAGAGTGTGGGAGCATCGTCACAGATATCCAATCAATCGAGGAGGTCTTTAGGGCGCATTTTGAAAGACTCTGCTCTGCAGATCATCGCTCCAAAGACAGCAACCAGCATCAAAAAATCGCAGACTTTTGTGAAGGCTTGCCCGCGCTGTGTCTTGAGGCGTCTGATATGCTCTGCGCTGAGGCGACGAAAGATGAAGTTTGGCGAGCATTGAGGAAAATGAACACTACCACGGCTCCAGGTCGAGACGGAATACTGACGGGGTTTTATATAACTTTCTTCGACGTAATAGGCAACCCACTTACTGACATGGTTGACGGGTTCATTGTTGATGGGCAAAATCCGAGGTCTTTCCGTGAGGGCCGTGTAGTCTTGCTGCCAAAGGAGGGCATGGATCCTTCCGATCCACGGTAATGGAGGCCGATTACCCTCCCTAACACAGACTACAAACTTATAGCTACGATACTTAGCTTGAGGCTAAAACCTTTTCTGCCCGATATAGTGTCACCCACGCAAACGTTTGCAGTGCCGGGTAAGTCAATTTTTCAAACACTTACTCTGATAAGAGGTTTGTTCTACTATGCCAACGCCAAAAACGTTACCGGTGCTTTCTTATCTTTGGATCAAGGTAAGGCCTTCGAAAGGGTCGAACATGACTACCTATACAGCGTACTTAGAATGTTTGGTTTGCCTGAGCAGTACGTTCGCTGTATAAAGCTTCTATACACCAACATGACTAGCCGACTTCTAATCAACGGCGTGGAGACGGCAAGCTTTCCAGTAACAAGAGGTGTTCGCCAGAGCTGCCCAATAGCACCGGTGCTCTTTGTTCTTTCCATAGATCCTCTCCTTAGGAAAGTGGCAAAGTGCCCTAATATTCAGGGCTTTCCAATGACAGGTCTGGAGTCAGTTAGCATCACCGCTTATGCGGATGACATCTCTGTGTTCGTGCGAAACAAAGCCATTTACCGCGCTTTCTTGGAGCTGTTCGAAGAGTATGCCAGTTTATCGGGTGCTTTCCTGCTTGCGGAGAAAAGCAAAGCCCTTCGTTTCAGTGGCTTCCACGTCTCTTTGCCGGGTGGTATTCAATACGTGGGTGCCATAAAAGTCCTCGGGGAATACTTTCAAGACGTGGAGGTGGCCAAAAGAAATTGGGAGGTCGCCGTACATAGAGCCACGCAGATCTTCGCGCATGCCACTGACTTCAATTTGTCACTTGACGCCAAAGTGGTGAAAACCAAAGCATGCGCATATGCTTTTTATATCGGGCACATTGTACTCATACCCAAACTTTTTGCGAGCCGTCTTGCGTCATTGGTTGGAGCCTTCCTATGGGACGGTAAGACACCGAAAGTTCAACAAAAGTTCCTGAAGCTCCCAAAAAGTTGTGGTGGACTCAGTCTGCCAGATGTTGCGACATTCACAAAGGCACATGCAGCTAAAACAGTTCACAAATTGTTTCAGGACAATGACTTTCCTGGCCGTAGCTTATTCCTATATTGGACCGGAACTCTCGGAGCCGCATTCACGTCGGAAAGGTACCGGGGACCTCAAGCAGAACACCCACATGCCTTTTATAAGGCAGCAGAGGGCCTCAAGCGTTTGGTTGACGGCGACGCCGCCGAAGAATACTTTGCAAAGCTCGCACCCGCACGCATTAGCGAAATGTCAGTCACTCGATTACTGACGAGGAAAAACAGAGATGGAGGCCCAGCGAGTGGAAGAAATGGCGCAACAACCACGTACCGGAAATAGAGAATTCGATTGGCTGCGGCGATGGGACGCGTTGCCCACTCGTCAGAGACTGTCAAAGTGGGACGTCGTTCCCAATGACCACTGCCCCAACTGCGGAAAAAGAGAAACGATCCCCCACACGATGTTTGAATGCGTAGCGGCCGAAGGCGTGTGGCACGCCGTGCGTCGTCTATTCGGAGTGCCAATTCCTTCGAGCCAACAGCGCAGAAGGGGCTTATTTGAACAACTCGTACTGACGTCACAATGTTCGTCTTGTGGCGTCGCCGCTGTATGGCCGAAGCACGGCCACGACCTCAACGAGCTGCATACCCAGTGTTACAGAAGATTAGAATGATCATGGTTTGGTACCTTACCGAACAGAATGAAACTCAGGGTGAAGAAGCCTTTATAAGAAGGTGACATGCACGGTTTTTTGGAGTTCGGAATAAGAATATTGAAGTTCCTTTACTGCCATTTTAACTCGGAGAAAAAAATTGCTTCTCGTCGCACGTAATATGTGAATCTGTTCCAATTTACTGCTTTTTTGCGTTTCTTTTCTCTGTTTTTTTTCTTGAGTGATTTGTGATCTGTGAAAATATTGAAGTGCTGCTTATTACATCCTATGTTCTGTTGTTTGTACACGTCACTGAAGTGATTTTGTTACACGAGACAGTTGCATTCACCTGAAATGTTCTTACCAGTTTGCAATAAACTTCCATTTTTCGCCCCTAAATCTCGTAGGGCGTGCCAGGAAAACGCTCTTTCTCAGCGTTGCTTTTAGCGGGACGGCTCAGTGCTCTCCCATAGTTGAGTACGAAGTACTCGAAGCCGTTAAACATTCTTTTCTAAACAAACAATAGAAGAGGTTGACGGTAGCCACAGGACGGCTTTAAGCTCTCCCATAGTAGAGTAACTAGTACTCTAAATCGTTACCCACTTTTAAACGCGAATCATTTCTTAGCGAACTTCGGCGACTTTGAGCGTATCTATCTATCTAGCCACCTACGGCTTTTAGCTCTCCTGGCCGTTTCGATAACGGTATTGATACCATACACGGTATGGCATAACGTGACTGTATGAAGAACACATTTGACTAGTCATTACATGAAAATCATGGCACGTATTTTATGAATGTCATGATTCAGATTTCATGATCCTACAGATCTTGCAGTGGTTCCGTTCACATGGCATGCTGCAAAACTGGTATGGTATGGCATGATTGCATGGCGAACACAAGTGACAGACCCTAACATGAAGATCATGACATGCATGTCATGTAACATGACTGCAAGCCATGCTCATGATGCACTCACGGCCATTTCGCTAGCGTCACATATACCAAATTTCATATTACAGTACGTGAATGGATGACGAAGGTATGTGGATGGTGCAAACATGATAAACATGAGATGCGTGTCATGTAACAACATGACTACATGCCAAGCTCATGATGCGCGAGCGGCCGTTTCGCTAGCTTCACTTATACCAAGAGAGACATAAGTTTATTTACAGAAAGGCAGAGAGGTCGGCCTGAGCGATAGCTTGCTCTAGCCTGCTACTCTACACTGGGGTAAGGAAAGGGGGAAAAGAAAGATTAATGGATGAAGATGGTGAGATAGAGAGGTGAGTATGTCGTGTTCTTTCTAGCTGAGACACATTTTATAGCCACGCATATAGTCCAGTTGTTTCTAAAAAAGTTATAACTGCTCTTATGACCACAGTTGCACTGGTGTCTGGCCAATGGCCCAACACGATCTCATCAGTTAATGACCTACTGCGATATAGTTCAGTAGAAGAAATCAGTGTTTGTCGTTCACGTGCGTATGCTGGGCAGACACAAAATATGTGCTCAAGTGTTTCTGGCACATCACAGTGTTCACAATTAGGACCGGTGTCACTGCGACCGATGATATATGCGTAACGTCTTGTGTACGCCACACCAAGACGAATGCGGTGGATCATACTTGTGAGTTGCCGTTTCAATTTAGGGAGCATGCGGAACCTCGTTTCCTGGTCTCATTTGTGGTGTCGCTGGTGTCGCCGTTCCGGTTTGGTCCAGTGCTGAAGTGTGTAGCTGCGCATCGCGCAGCGAAGCAGGGCGTTCATGTCAGCTCGTGAAAACGCAATGCGTACTTCAGGGGCACTGCTTAAGGCATTTTTACCTTCAGCGTCTGCCTCTTCGTTTCTCATCACGCCGCAATGAGCGGGAATCCACTGGAAAGTGATAAGATGGCCATTTGTTGAAGTAACCTGAATAAGTTCTGTGATTTCTATTGCCAAGCTGTAATACGAACCTTGCTTCATGATGCAATTAATGGTTTGCAAAGCGGGTTTGGCATCACAGAAAATCGTCCAGGCTCGAGGTCACTCTCCGGAAATAAATCTTATTGCCTCCCGGATAGCGACAAGCTCTGCGGCAGTTGATGTGGTTTTATGGTCCACTTTGAATCGTCGAGCGATATCCATGTCTGGGATGACAAAGGCTGTGGCGGAGGTGTCTAGCGTGGTGGATCCGTCGGTGTACACGTGCATAGAATCACTATACGTTGTATAAATGTGACACAGGGTCAGTTGTCAGAGGCCAACAAAAGAAATGAGCGACTTCTTCGCAATTCCAGGTAACGTAAAACAAACAGGTGGTTTAGGCAGGACCCATGGAGGCACTGCAGGGGCCTTTGGCGGGGAAAACCTTGATGGTATAATAATTCATGCCGCGATATTACTCTTGAGAAACTGCAATCTGGGTGAGTGGCGGGTAGTACTGACAGTGGGTGCTGTCTGTGTCTGCTCAGCACTCGGAGGTGAACTCTAAGTGGCTCGCAGAGCAAGTATACACTGATGGGACAAGCCCGAGCTTCTGCGATTGTCCCATTTGTTGAAGTACAGCGCGGTAGACCCAAGCATCTTCGTAAGCATAGAGCTTGAACACTCTCTAGCGTCTTCACACAACTAGGTCTCATATTCGAGAGCACCGGCATGCTGTATCGAATGTATCCCACAAATAGAGCATTGTACAATTGAAGTAGCCATGATTCTGATGGGCCCCATCTTGCTCCTGCTACGTGGCAAAGAACGAGAGCAAAGCTCTTTAGTTAAGATTTAAGTACTGCGACATGCCTCGTCCACGTTAGATGTCTGTGTACGACAACCCCAAGGAACTTGTGGTGCGTTACAGCAGGTACCGCTGTCCCATTAATAAATATCGGGTATTGCGAATACGCTTGCGCGTGAACGCAAGCACTGCGCATTTGTCGATTGAAAGAGTGAGCCCCTGACGTCGTAGATATTTGTATGTGATCGTCACTGCACGCTGTAGTCGAGCTCGCAATTGCGGACGAGTAGTTCCGGATGCCCATATGCATATGCCGTCAGCGTATGCACTGATCTTCACCGTGCTGGGAAGTTCTGCTGCTAGGCCGATCATTGTGACATTGAATGGGATCGGGTTGAGAACTCCTCCTTGGGGAACACCACGACGAACCTTATATTGATCGGTGTCTTCGTTATTTGTCGTCATGTAAATGGTGCGGTCCCTAAAGTAGCTAAAAATCAAAGCATACAGTCGTCCACCGAAGTCCAAATCTTCCAGTGCAAAAAGGATCGCATAATGCAGCACATTATCGTAGGCACCCTTAATGTCTACGAAGACCACCGCCACTAGTCTGTGTCCGCTTCTTTCCTCTTCAACGCTGGTGATCCACACCATCAATGGCAGATCGGCCTCTTCTGAAGCCGTTCATAAATGCAGGAAAGGAGTTGTTCTCTAGAAGCCACTCTCATCTTGACAGTACCATCCTTTCCATTACTTTCCCGACGCAGCTGGCTAAGGCGTTTGGTCTCTAGGAGGAAAGTGCATAAGGACACTTCCCCGGCTTAAGCAACGCAATAATGCGACTGCATTTCCAATTAGCTGGGACTTCTCCCGACTCCCATGAGGTGTTAAAATGAGATAACAGGATACGTCGTACTTCTGTGTCAAGATGGTTGAGCGCAGCATACGTGATTCCGTCACGTCCTGGTGCCGATGATCGGCGGGAGGCAGAAATCGCAGCGTCAAGCTCATGCATTGTAAAACGTACATCAAGGCGCTCGTCAGACGATGGAGACGCAATGGTAGTAAGAGGCTCATTAGTGGTAAGACCATCAGTGGTGTCCACGATGAGGCTACAGTAGTCACTGGCTATCTCAACTTCTGTCCTCAACTTCACGTCACTTATACCAAATTTGGTATTACGGGACATGAATGAATGATGAAGGTATGATACTGGTGCAAACATGATAATCATGAGAAGCCCATCATGTGAAAACATTACGACGTGCCATAGTCAAGACGCCAATACATTTCGACGTGACGTGCTGCGCGAGCTCGCCGGCGTCCATTTCATCGAGTCACGCCGGCGTTGCCACGCCAGGCGCCGGTCCTGCCATATATTCGCAGGCACGCGCCGTGCTGCGTTGCTTTGACGCATACGCGTTTCAGCGCATCAAGCGTCCCTCCGTCACGCAAAGATAGAGACGCAGTGTTGGCTGGTGCAAACATAATCCTCACACGCGTGTCATGTAGGAACATGACAACATACCACGCTCATAGCGTGCTCGAGGCCGTTTTGCTAGCTCCACATATACTAAATTTGGTGTCACGTGACGTGAATAGGTGACGAAGGTAAACGACGCATCAAAACATGATAATCATGACAAGGAGGTCATGTACGGCATCATTTACCTCCACTTCGTAACGTTGTGCTGGTTTAAAAGTGACATATCAGCATTTCTTATTCGTGCTTCGCATATCATCGATTCCCACTGTACGTGGGATCTGCCATTTTTTTTTCTAAACAGATATTCTGCGTCGAAATACATATACATTTTGATTTCTTTTTGTTTAGCGCACCGATAAACATGGGCAAGATGTAGAGAGGTCAGCGCTTGCTCGCGATACAGTTGAATTTTACCACATCCAGAAGAGGGGGACATGACTGTGTTAGCGAAGCCATAATAGCGACAATAGTGCTGCACGATAATGAGTACGTGTAACTAGACACGTAGTGCTTGTAATATCTTCTGATAATCCCATTACAAGTGCTTTTGTTGCTCCCTGTTCTGTTACGCATGCGCGTGGAATAATGTGTCTGTATACCTTTTTTTGTTTAATAAAATAGCGATTGTGGGTGTAAGTGCTATCCTGTATAATTCGTATTTTTCATGTTTTTCGGTGCGCTTAACAAAATGTTCAAAATGAACGTCAACCAGCTGGACTAACTCGCCATATCCTGCTGTCGAAGTAGTCTACAGTAGCGGTGTAGTAACAAACATGCGATACAGCGAGTGCGTCTGCTCACGAGTCCAGCATATTAGTGATGATTTAAAAGCAACCAAAAATTAAACAGAAATGAAGAGGTGGCGTCACAAACAAACACTAAAGTCCAAGGTTCGACGGAAACCTGTCTATTCGAAAAATCCACGGCGAAAAATAGCAAGCACCGACCAAATAAAAACCAAAAATCCTGTTTTGGTCCCACCAAGGGGACAAAGAATGAAAGGTTTTCAGGGGCGTGCGTTATAATGGGTTTGTTGATGTGACGTAAACATCGAGTGCAAATCGGGGGCAGATTGCCTGAGTTGCATTTGAGCGCGTCATGAGTTTTCCAAATGTGGATGGATTTCATACGAAGCCTTGCGCTTGTTTTTTTTTTTTTACTGTATTATCTTCGCGCTACCTCCAAGTCGAGTTCATGACGCGTGGACACTGCGTGCCAACCAGCGCATTTCTTACCATGTACTTGGTTTTTGCATCGTAGTTTTACAGTTTATATATATATATATATATATATATATATATATATATATATATATATATATATATATATATATATATATATATATATATATATATATATATATATATATATATATAGTCAATAAATACGTTTAAGTAGGTTTATTAGCTCACTTGTAACTTATGTTGACAAAAACGTCCACAAAATAATAATATGTGGAGTGTTATGTCCCAAAACCACAATATAATTATGAGGGACGCCGTACTGGAGCGCTTCGGAGATTCTGACCACGGGCCTCTACGATTTCGCTTCCATCGAGATGGGACCGCCGCGGCCAAGATCAAACCCACGACATCCGGGTCAGAAGCTGAGCACCATAGCCACTGATCCACCGAGCCGGACACAGTCGGATTCGCGCGTGTCTACTCACCGAATAGTAGCGTGCACAGTCGTACAAATGCAAAATAAAACAATGCGTACAGACAGAGCGGTATACTTCTATCCCCGTCATTTGTCACCCTCTGTTTGTCCGACTGTATGTGCAATGATCCCCTTTATAAGTGTTTCCGTCGCAGCAAAGTGAGCAGCAACACCAACATAGCTCACTTTTAAGAGGTATACTTCGAAATATATTTCCGCAAGCACATCGAGGGGACTGTGTGACTCACCTGGCAAAGAGGCGGCTACACTCATCGCAGCGTCGACGTGCTTGTCGGCGACTATCACGGCGGCATCTTCTTCGGCCAGCAAACGGCAGACGGCCTCGCCGATGCCGCTGCCGCCTCCAATGACCAGGCTAGACGACCGCTAAGAGACATCGCCCTGACGAGTGTGACCGATCACCGTCGCGGTTGTTCACACTCTGGCGTCTCGACCAAGGTACATGTAAACCGGTAGAGTAACTTCCGTAGAAGCCCATGGATCGAGTAGTCGGTGACTCGTTGCCACCGTCGCCATCTATGTGAGGAGGGGACAGCTAACAACAAAAATATCATAAGTAAAGTATGACGCCACAACCGGAAGCGGTAGCGACGTCGCGCATTTGCCCTATATCGCGCGAACTTATTTATTTTTTTTCTTAATTGCTGACCTGCCACGTACCATTATTATTACGCACTTTTATTGCGGCATATTAATATCTCGCCAATCACATGCGAAAGAGAAAAGAAACAAAAATAAAGATTAGGGAAGCAAAGTTGTTTTATTAGCCAAATGACGTACTTGCAATATGCACGAGAAACTTCGCAGAGTCAATTGTGAGACAACCGTTCACGAGCACAATAGCATAATAGTTCCAAAACTCACGTTGCCCAATCGTTGAAAACCACTGCAGCGGGACAGCAGTTTTGACAATATAGCTTTGGCAGCCGTAGAGTACAGCGTCTTAGCCTGTCGCGTTCGCAGTCACCAAAGGCGAGGGCACGTCGGCCGTGCGGCAGCGAAGGCAGTTGGCAGTCACAATAGCGCCATCTACACAATGTGTGAGCTAGTTGACATCTGAAATACACATAAACAAGTAAATTTCTGAATGCGTGCACGAGAACACCACGGAAAAGTGAGTGATGGCTCGCTGGCCTGTTAATGCGCCAAACCAAAGATCACGCCGAACTAAACACAAGCTCTGATAGCATATCGCCTGGATACGCCCCCACATCCGTTGGCCCATGTTACCAGACTGCCTCTACGTGCCCACTGTTTCTGAAACCAAACGAAAAAAAAAAAAATGCGCGCTCAACAACATACCAAAAACAAAAGCTTCATTAAAGTAATCTACAAATTTTTTGCAACAAATAAAATCGAAGCTATTGAAAATAAACGTTTAAATGTTTCTTTTTGTTTTCGCTACTTGTCCCCTCTCACCTAGTCATGCCTAAATTGTCACGCGGTTGTTGATGCCTGTCACAATAGGTTTCAGACAACTTTTCGTTCCGACTTTCACGCCCTATTTAGAATAACCTTGGTGTCGACCCCTATTACGCCCGTGTGCGCGCTTATCAGCAGGATAAGATTACTTGTGCCTCTCAGTTACAGAGAAATGGCACCGATAAAACGGTATACTGCCACTTATTGGCTCATGCATTATGTCCACGCTCATATCTCGGCAGCGGAAACTGGACGATAAGGAGCAGGAGGGCGTCATTGACTGCATGCACGTCCATCAGCTTATTCTTGACCGTGTACCCGACAAGGGCTGCAGAAATAGGGCCTTCTCATTCAAGACTATTTAAAAAAAAGGTTCTAGCACTTACGAATTTCAGTTTATTAACTACTTGTCATATATGTTACTGGCTGGTTAGTAACTGATGTTAGTACGAGGAGGTTACTAGCACTTACTTTCCACCATTACTAAAGCAGTTAGTAACGGCATAAAGAAATTAAAAAATCTAGTTAAGAGTGTACACTCCCACACACACACACATTATATATATATATATATATATATATATATATATATATATATATATATATATATATATATATATATATATATATATATATATATATATATATATATAAAACAGTTATGCTTAAAAATGTTCATTATTAATGTTTCCTATTTACTCTGTATACCTATTGTACCGTTCTTTTACAAATATATTTGTCTTTTTCTGAGCTTATTTCGAAATTTTTATCTAATAAAATGCACAGAGGGTTCCCGTACCGTTTTCTAAGAACCATGGCACCATCTTCTGTATATCCTTAACGATGCAACCATACTGTGCAAAATCAAGGTTTAATCAGATTTGATTCGATTGCAGCATGTCCATATTTTGAAAGACCGCACTTTACTTCCGGTTCGACGTACTTACCAGAAGTGTTTCGATAATTGGCTGGTCCTTCCTGTGTGCGATTACGTGTTTAACAAGACGCTTCAGTCAATTATGCACTCGTGTCCTTGCCTTTGTAGATAGTATCATTCACTATCGTTTTCGTATGGCGTATAAATTATGCTTGGCCGGCCTAATGTCCAGCACTTATCCAATATTTATCAAAGGCTTTCTAGAAACCGAACATTCATCACGATAGGGATACTAAAAGCAGACCCACTGAAAATTTCACACCAGGCCATATGTATGATATGATACTGATATGATATATGTTATGATCATAGCGAATCTCTTCAGGTTCAGACAACGATCCCGGTGACTATAGAACCACGAGATTAACGCAGACGCACTTGACGGGAAATCACATGCGCCAGCCTCCTGTGACTTCGAGCGCGGCACCCGTGACAAAAGAGCTCGCTTTTGGCAAGCACAGGAATTTGATGGCTTCCGCAATCTCTCGCGGCTGAGCCATTCTCTTAAGTGGCGTCGAAGCAATCGCCTTAGCTCTCATGTCTCCGGGTGCAGTGGCATTCATCGGTGTCTCAGTACAGCCCGGAAGCACGGCGTTGCAGCGAATGTTGTGTAGTGCCAGTTCTTGCGCTGACGACTTGGTGAGCGCCACGACTCCGCCCTTGGAAGCGCAGTACGCCGCCGCATTTTCTTGGCCACTCTTGCCGAAGATGCTCGCGGCGTTTACGATGGCTGCACCTCCTTCGGGAATCGGCTGACCCGAACGAAGAATGTAGCGGCTAGCCTCCCGAATCACCAGGAAAGTGCCCTGCATAGACATATGCGCCTACAACAAGTAAGGAAAGCACGCAAGTGGCATAGCGTGCCATGGAGAAAGACTTGCATATGTTACAACCTGATGTTTTCGTTACGCGCGTAGCTGACAAATAAGTTAACTGAATATTTAAGATACAAATAAGTGGGCTAAATTTACTGATTGCTAGTAAGTAGTTGCCATACCACTACTAAAACTAAGAATATTAGCAACAGTTATTTTCTAGGGGGGGTGTGAACAGTGCAACTCAGCACCAAATCAAATACCGATAAAAATGTGATCATACCGAATCGAATGTAAATCGAATAGTTTTCGAATGGTAAGACAACCAATTTAGAGACAGGCCTAGAATTTACATTTTATACCATACAGATGTTTATAGACAGTAACACTGTCATAGACGGCATTACTGTTACATTTCGTACACCAAAGATACCACAGTTGCATATATACTGATGTGAGCTCGTATACAGTATCAAAGAGAATATCCGAGTTTTCGTTGTTGTTGTTGTTGTTAACTGTAAGATAAAAACAGCAGTTAATGCAGTATTCGGTATTGTACAATCGTCGCAAGCTTTTAAATACTACTAGGCCCTTTAATTTAAAAACATTTTGATCGCCTTGGTGAAACTAAATTTTAAAGCGCAAATTCCTTTATTGACTGATGATGAAAGCTTCGGTAGTATCGTAAACTCTTAAACCGGAAGCATCAGGGCAATTCACTAAATAAAACAGGAAAAAGCTGCGCTTTGCTATTCTAACGTGTTGTTCCTTTGAACTATCCTTGTCGGGGCTGCTTGTTCGAAAGACATTCGATATATGAGACATGCATTTTTAAATTCGAGATCCAATGTGCTGTTCGAAATTCAAAGCATATGCTCTCCTTTTTGCTTTTTTAAAGGAACACTGAAGCAAAACAGTGCGTATATTAGTTTTCACAGATAAGCGACGTCATGGATTTCAATTTTTTTTATCTCCTCAACAAGCATTTCTGGAATCTGCTGTTTTAAGTCTCTGGCTTCTTCAGCAGTCAAAAATAGGTTAGAACTTCGTAAGTTCTACTAGACGCCATCATAATCTATGATGTCACTGCAATTGGTGCAAAAGCTCCAATCTGGCATCGCCACCATCACGTTTTCTCACTTCCCAGGAGTCTTCTCGCACCAAGCGAGGTGCTTTCGGTATCTCGACAGAGTGAATTACCAATACGAGAAAAATCGCTCTTCTGTTTAGAGTGACCGTTTAAATAACGCACAAGCCTTCAAAGCTACTGAAGCCTTGGTGGATAGTGCCTTCCATAGTAATGCGGTGATGACAGTTATCAAAGTAGACATAAGGTTGGCTTATTGGCTCTTAAACGTTACCTGTTGTCTAATGCATATTTGAGCACAATATAAGAAAGAAGAATGAAGGGAACATGATATTTATGCTCTCGGTAATGAAAAAAAGACAATGAGGTATCTTGATGAAAGAAATTCTCTGCAGTTTACACTTTGATAATGCTAAGATAACAAAAGAAGAAGTGTGAATATACACGGATAATGTGGAGTGCCGCTACTGCTGCTCTAAAGGAAAGTAAACACCGAGCTCCAGCCTATCGATGTACTAATTTTTCTCTCCCATGAATTCGCCCTCAAGATCTCTTCTTAGAACACGGAGCGATCGTCTTTCACCTTGAGGTTGACCCTGATGATGTCGTCGAACACGTCCTCGCTGCAGTCCACGATTGGCGCGAAACCAATAATTCCGGCGCAGTTGACCACAGCGCTTAGGGGCAGTGCTGCGTTTGCATCGTTGATGTTGTCAAACAGCCGCTGCACAGAAGCCGAATCACCGACATCCACGTACACGGCCCGATGCTTTTCGTCACCTGTCCGTGGTACCAGATATAAATTAGCACAACCTATTCTTTAAGCAACGCGTATGAACAGCAGCACAAGTTCAATGCGCTACTGAGACTAGTGACGTATATATGCACAGAAAACAAGCAGCATTATCACCTGATCCCTTTTATGTCACGCCTATATGCATGCCCTTGCATGCTTTTGGATGTGTATATATTCTCAATGCCCTTGGTGCCCGACGTACTGCTTTTCTTTCTTCTTTCCTTCGTTCTGTCACATTGGCATACTCCTCTCAAGACTGCTTCTTTGGCTCTCGTACTTTACTGTGTCGCATGAGGTTGCGCGTGGCATTTACGAATGCGTACTCTGGTCTCCTTGGAATGGCGAGCACTTCGGCATGCAACATCTGCGCCTGCGACGACACGCTCGAGCACATTCTATGCCATTGCCCAGCATATCAGTCTGAACGACGTATTATGGAAGCCAAGCTCCGTCAGCTGGATTCGAGGCCGCTTACAGAAGAGGGGATCCTGGGACCTTGGCCGACGGCTTCCCATAGGCGCAAAGCCACGAAAGCCCTCTTGTACTTCTTTAGGGACCACCAGACTTCACGACTGCTTGTGAAAGAACAGTCCGAGATCGTGCTGTGTAGTCTCGAGCTGACTATTCATCCTTCTTGTTCTTACTCCTCTTCTTTTCTATATATTTTTATTATTCTCCCTTTCCCCTACCCCAAGTGTAGGGTAGCCAACCCGGCCAAGCTTGGTTAACCTCCCTGCCTTTCCTCTCTATTTATCTCCCTCTCTCTCTCTCTCTTTCTTGGTTCACGTGAAAAATGAAAACTTCGATCGTACACTGTAGCAGGCCAACCTTTCTGTCACAAAAGGCAACAAACACGGTGATGCGTTCATCTTCGCGCCCCTTTTTCTGTGACTTATATTATTTGCTTCTTGTATTTTTGTGTTATTTGTGCACTGCAGAAGTGTTATTTTTAAGTGCTTCCACCCTACCATTTTTACTGTGATTAACTAAGCCACATTCATTTACTTGTTCAATGCTTTTTTGTTAACGCTCTTTGTAGGTTTCACGCTAACTTTCGTCATTATCAAGTCATCATATTGCCATTTTCAGTATATTACTACCGATGTGATAATGCACAGGAAACAGTTTGCATCTACATGGCTTCCTTCTGTAGATTCTTATGATGTATACGTTCCTTTATTTTACACCAAATAAATAATTTTTGACATCCAGGCAACAATGTTATGTGTTAACGCGAAATCACGAGTGACCTCGATAAAAGATCAGGTTGTTATACAAGAAGCGGCCGATCGCCCACAACTTTATGATCGAGAGAACATCAATTATTGGAAAAATGGTACGCATAAATACGCGCCCGACAAGAGCACGTATACGATGAGGGCCGCATTTATGCACGCTCGACGGCGCCTGAATATCTAACGTGCTATGCCACCACTGAAATACGTAAGTAGTAAAAGCCTCGCTCTAACGCCCCACTTATTCGGGAATCCAGCACGCCCAATAAAGATTCTGATTCGAAATGCGTTAGTACAGTATGAAAATTTTGCTTGTTTAGCGCAACAAAAAATATGGACAAGACGATGCAGACAGGACAGCGCTTGACCGCGATATAGTTGAATCTTACCACATCCAGAAGACGAGGACGTCACTGTGTTATTCAAGCCACAAACGGTAACTTAGAAGTGTGGCAGCTTGGGCTAGTTGGTATGGCATGACGATAGTTATAGCGCGAGAACAAAACGACGACACAGAGTCCTTCTTGTCCTTAATCTTGTTTGTGTCGTCGTTTTGTTCTCGCGCTATAACTATCGCCACAAACGGTGCTGCACGATAAGGAGTGCGTGCAACTATGTAGACAGGTACTGCTTTTAATACCTTCTGATAATCCCATTACAAATGCTTTAGTTGCGCCCTGCTCTATTACGCATGCGCGAAGAATCGTGTATCTGTGTTTATATACCTTTTCTGTATAATAAAATAGCGATCGCGAGTGTAAGTGTTGTCCTGTCTAGTTCATCTTGTCTATGTTTTTCTCGGTGCGCTTAACAAGACAAAAATTTCAAAATGAACGTCAACGAACTGGCCCAACTCGCTGTCTTGCTGTAGAAGTAGTCTACAACAGCCGTGTAGTAAGCACCATGCGATACAGCGGGCGTGTAAGCTTAAGAGTCGACCGTAATATTGATGATTTTAAAGCGACAAAAAAATTAAGCAAGAATGAAGAGGAGCAGTGCCAAAGAAGCATTGAAGTCCAGGGTTCAACGGAAACACATCTGGTCGACAAATTCATGGCGGAAAATAGCAAGCACCGACCGATCGTTGAAACAAAAACTAAAAATGCTGTTTCAGTGTTTTCCCACCACGGTGGCCTTGTGGCTAAGGTTTTCGGCTGTTCATCCGCAGGTCGCGGGATTGAATGCCGGCAGCGGCATTTTCAATGAAGGCGTAAATGTTGTAGGCCCGTGTACTCAGACTCTGGCGAACGTTAGAGAAGCGCAGGTGGTTGAAATCTCCGGAGCCCTCCATTATGGCGTTTCTCATAATCATATATATGGTGGTTTTTGTGACGTTAAACAACACATATCAATCAATGAATCTGTTTTGGTCCCGCTAAGAGGACAAAGAATGAAAGGTTTTCAGGGGCGTGGGTTATATGGGTTTGGTCATGTGACGTAAGCATCGAATGTAAATCTGGGGCAGATTGCCTAAGTTGTATTTGAGTGTGCTTTTGGTTGTTCAAATGTGGATGGATTCGATATAAAGCTTTGCTCTTTTGTTTTTTTATCGTGTTATCTTCACGTTAGCGTAGTCTTCTCGTTACTCGCGGACACTGCGTGACAACTAGCGCATTTCTTACCACGTGCTTGGTTCTTACATCATAGTTTGTTTTTATATATAGAATCATTGCTGAGTAATGAGAGCAGGTGCTAAAAGAAATATGCTGAAGTAGGTTGATTGTATCACCTGTAACTTGCGTTAAATAAGCATGACAAAACGTACACAAATATATAATAGATTAAATAATTAATTTAATAATAATAATAATAATAATAATAATAATAATAATAATAATAATAATAATAATATAACATGTAGGGCTTCACGTCCAAGAACCACGATATCATTATCAGGGACGAAGTATTGGAGGGCTTTGGAAATATTGGCCACGGGCCTCTATCATAATATTGAAACCCGCAATATCTGGGGTCAGCAGCCCAGCGCCATCGCCACTGGTTCACCGAGGCTGACACTGGCGCATTCGTGCATGTCTATTTAGAGAACCGTAGCTGGTACAGTCGGACAAACGCAGTAAAATTCGGAGAGTACAGACAGAGCGCTCCTTCTATCCCCGTCATTTTTTCCCCCCTTCTGTTTGTCCGACTGCACATATATGTGTGCAACGATCCTCCTTATAAATGATTCCGTCGCATCAAAGGCAACGACACCGACTAGCTCACCTTTAATAAGCGTATACATTTCGAAATATATTTCCGCAAGCACATTGAGAGGGCCGTGTGGCTCACCTGGTAGAGAGGCGGTTACTTGCCTCGCAGCCTCGATGTGCTTGTCGGCGACTACCACGGCGGCACCTTCTTCGGCCAGCGCACGGCACACGGCCTCGCCGATGCCGCTGGCACCTCCAGTCACCAGTGCTAGACGACCGTTGAGAGACATGGCCTCGACGAGCTTGCCCGACCACCGTCGCCGTTCTTGACGCACTGGCGTGTCGACCTTTACGACACCTGTGTGCGCTCTTATAAGCACAATAAGATTACTCGTGCCTCTCAGTTACGTAGAAGTGGCACCGATAAAACTATATACGGCTACTTAATTGGCTCATGTGTTAAGCACTATCGCGAGCAAGATGAGTTAGAACACGCTTGGCGAATATCCTCGCACCCTATATAGATCGGCTGATTTGCAGTGGCTGTTGTCGGAAGCAAAGAGGAAAGGGCTGTGCGCTTATGGTATCTGTTCACACTCTCGATTCAATATCGTTGCTGCAAAACGGTGGCTCATAGCATGTTATAGTGGCTGCCAGCGGCGATACCAACTCGCATAACGTGCACAGTCACAATTGATAACCCATCAGGCTATCTTCTGAGATATCGGCTGTGACGCAGGCTGCCGTGATTCGATGCGTGTTTTACTATGTACATTGTGTTGGCTTCGCATTTAAGATACAACTCCTTCACTTACTTTGTTTATCGTGGATTTTTCTCTGCGTTATCATCGCCAACGACAGATTGCGCGCAATCATCTGGCGTTTGCCCGCAATGCTAGCGATACGGTTGCGCCGACAGACAGTGGTAGAGCAGCCCTACTTTCAGCTACGGTTTCTTCAGAGCCATCCACGTGTCACGCTATCTCGGTTTCGAGGCCGTTTGGCAGGCGCTCATATTGCTCTCGATAGCACATACACGCCCAGACGATAACGAGCAGGAGGGCGTCATTGATTGCGTGCACGTCCATCTGTTTATCATTGATCGTGTACTCAACAAGGGCTGCAGAAATGGTGTCTTTCTCATTCAACTTGACCTGTTCCGCCTCTGTTTCGCCTTGGTAGCACTTGTTCTGTACGAGCATACATGTTTGGTGAAGGTGAAAACAAACATTCATTACGTTGTCATAATGAGTGGCCGAATACGTTTAGCGGGCTCGTTTTACGATTTGACGTGCTTTTACGACATGCTCCAGCGAATGAGACGAGGAGAACTGTTTGTACAGTATATGTCACCACTGGAAAATATTACTAATTTATCGCTCTCTCCCGTTTCTTTTTTGTAACCACCATGCTGAAGTGGGACGTTCGCATAGCATCGCACTTGTTCGAAAACTTTGACGAAGACCGGTCCATCGGTCGAAACCGTTGAAAATAAAATTAAGACAACTGCTAGTTTGCGTCTCTTCTCTTCCTATGAATGAATGAATAAACTTTATTTCCGTATCCGGCATGTTTGTGGTCTGGGCTATAGACCACACAAGAAGGTACCGGGAGACCTTGTCTGTACAGTCTCTATGGCCTGCTAAAGAGCCCATTTTGGGTCTTGAACCTCCGAGCTGAGCAGCACAAGCCACCACTGCTCCCGGAGGGCCTCAGGAGAACTTGTTAAGTTTGGGCATTCCCATAGTATATGTTTATAAGACGCCTTTTCTGTTACACATAGCTTACATTTACTGTCCGGGTATAAGTGTGGGAAGCTCCTGTGGAGGTGCACAGGGTTCGGGTAGCAGTTCGTCTGTAGCTGCCAGTATTCTGATGCTTCTTGTCTGTTTAGACTCGAGTGAGGTGCGGGAAAGACGCGCCTTGCTTCTCTGTAGTGTTGCATGTGTTCTGAGTAGCTTCTAAAACAGTCTTTGGTACGTCGGTGGCGCCAGGGATGATCACCGAGCTGTGTGGTCAGGTTGCGCGGCGGATTAATTCTCGCGACAACTCATGAGCCAGCTCGTTCGGATTGGATGTATCAGTCTCTGTGTGCGCCGGGAACCATACGAGGTATTTGGGTTCACCTACTTCGTGTAGTTCTTGGTTATCAACGAGAATTCTGAGGGCTTGTTGTGAAACCCGTCCTTGCGTAAAATTTCTGATGGCTACTTGCGAATCACTCAGTATAAATGAGTGTTTGTTGGAGATGATAGCCATGACAATGGCTACCTCCTCAGTTTACTCTAAATTGTTTGTCATAAAAAAATTACGGCATATTCACGGGGTTAATGATGATGAATGGGCGAAGCTCCGGAGGGATTCATCGGTAAACTGTGAATCTTCCGTGTAATTCGCCCAGTCGATCATCATGTAAAGACGTGAGAAACGCTGTGTGTGTATATACACAAATCAACTATTATTTGTTCTTAGACGATGGATGGCTTGCGATGTCCCTTCATTATGACGGCTTTATGGTCTGTGAAATGAAGGGAGAGCGGTTCCTGTATGGGTTGCAGTGGGCAATTTGCAAATACTAGGTCTATGCATGTTCCTCGGATCGTGGTAGGTTTCATATGGTCAAACGATATACGTCTGAGTGCATATCTAGAAGCCATATGTTGGATAAGCCAATTATTGTCTATGATAGCCACGTTAAAGTCTCCAAGTAGTACAAATGGTCCATTCTTGTATTTGTTCTCATAATTTCGTAACGCAATGACACGCGCCATATGTGACATCATTCCTATTTTATAAGATCTCGCGTCTTTCATCAACTACAAGTACCGCTTTCTAGTTTATAACATCTTTCATCTTTTCATCATCAGCTACAAGTACCACCATCTAGTAAACACTACAAGAACTAAACGAGAGGTGGCTACATACAGGAGACGGTACCGCCATCTAGTGAACACTGCAAGAACTAAACTAGAGGTGGCTACATACAGGGGACGGTACCGCCATCTAGTGAACACTGCAAGAACTAAACTAGAGGTGGCTACATACAGGCTACAGGGGACGCACAGCCCACGCCCTAAGGAGCTTCGCCCCTAAAACACGCATTAATACAAATGCCGGACGTGTCGATAACGACAGCAGTGTGAGCCTTTCGTTCAGGGTATGGGCTATGGCATCTACAAAGAGAGATTTACTGTTCGTGCCGTGTGCTTAGAGCAGTGCTTTTGCTCGGTGTTTTCTGCGGTCCGTGTTGATAATGGGGTTCATGTTTTTCGGTATCGGGTTAGAGACGATCTTAGCTCTGATTGTATTGGGGATCTCATGTTTGACACCATGTTGTGCATGGTACATGATTCTTAATTTGCTCATTATAATTATTCCTGTTTTAGTTTTAGTGAGCCTTTGAAGCTGGGATATGCGCTGAGCTTCCATTATCTCTTCAAGCATATTTTTACGTAAGGTGAGGTAACTTAAGGGGGTCTTTAATGGGCACTGAGAACGCGATTACAATAGAAGCAACGTCCGTCTTGCTTCTCTACCCGCGCTTCCCTTGCTTTTCCTCCTAGTGACACTTCGTATCCTTCCTCCTGTCTAAGACGGAGCCCTCTGGGCGAGTCATTCTTGTATCCTTCTTGTAAACGGCTTCAGGCCGAACCCCCCTTCGCAGTTATTCACGCACTCGCGTGTCAATCCCTATAGCTTCGAGCTCGGTGAAATTATTACGTACACAAACTGATTACACGTGCGTTAGCGCTTATCAGAGAGCATGGATACGCAACGTTTCTCAGCTGCGGATAAGCGGCCGCCATAAGACGATATTTCGGCACCCAATTACTACTGGTCTGTAGCAACTGAAGGAGAAGGATGACGACGTCATTGAATAAACTCACCTGTTCAGCTTCGATGGTGCACCAAACTGGCGTCAGGTATACCATATTTCCCTTTTTACCCACTTGCTCCGCCCTTGTTTAGCCTTGAAAGGTGGCACAGCAACGACTCCGTAAAAGGGCATAAATATTTAGAAAAGCTTAAAAAAAAGATAGGCCGCTAGGCATGCAGTTCAAAAGCAATACCCTGGCTCCGATTACCTGTACCAACAAGATACAGCTGTTATATACTTTCCTCTTGAGGGATAGCGGCAATCTACCTGTCATGATTTGAGAGTGCTTAGCAAATGGGCTCTACCCCATTCTTATTCTTCTAGTTACTTCAGTCTCGTGGTTCGGCTCAGCGGTTATTACCTTCCCCGTTGTGAATAAGGCAATATTTTTTGTCCGAATAAACAATGAATGAAATGAAAATTTCACCTACCCTGCTTTGCCATGCAGTCTCGTGCATGCCCGTTCGTCGTTGTCTCGCCTCTATATCAAGCCCGATAACCTGACTTCACTTTGCTTTCTACATTTGCGACTGCGCAAGGGAAGATAACAGCGTGCAGTTCGAAAGCGGGAAATTCGGACTCTCTAAAAGCTTATTGCTGGCGTTTTACGTGTTTTATGAAGAATTAAGCGGCGAGAAAGAGATAGAAAGAAGTGAAGTAGAGAAAAAAAACTATACTGTCTCGCCTTTGACATTAGTGTGGTTTAGAGGCCCTTTAAAGGCCTCCTCGATTTAGGTGCGCGTTAAATAGTGAAAGCGTGTTTCAATTACTATTCTTATCCACATTGGCGTGCGCAGTGTTCGTATTGAAAAGAGCACAGCAACACGACAACGAAGAAAGAAACAACGGGAAGTGCGCCGACTCGCAGGGCAGACAGAGGGCGCTGCAATAATGCACGCGATAAAAAGCATAAAAGAACCACGAGGACTGACAAACCAACAAATCCTCCCTCGCACATCGGAGCGCATTGTGCTGCATGAGGTTGAGAACCGAGCTTCGGGTATCGCACTATCATTCACCATCATAAGAATTAACTCTTCAAAAAAAAAGAAAAAAAAACATCGAAACATATACATTCCGTCGAAACCATCTGAACATTCGTAAACCATCAGAACATCAAAAAAAAAACTACCGAAAGATTCGTACAGAAGAAGATATGTGCATTACCCACCCTTCAGTGTCACAGACCAAGCCGACTTATTTTCGGGCTTCTTCGATTGAATATTTTTTCCTGCGCACATGGCGGTGACACACGTGTGGCGTATTTATGCTCAAGTTCTTTCAACGCCCATTGATGTTTAACGGCATCGCTGCGCACGTGACATCTTCATGTTGAAAACTATGTATTCGTTCTTTCCTATAAACTTCTTAGTTTCTTTTTTTTTATTTCTCCTCGCCTTCCAGCGCTGTTCTCAAGATGAATGCCAACCAACGTACCCAAATCTCTGTTCTCGTGCGCAGGGTTCCGCAATATGGAGAGGGGGAAGGTGAAGTTTCAACGCAGCGCTAAGGCAGCGCTCCACTTTCACCCCTCTCACTCTTGTAGAGTACAATAGAAAACAGGTTCCGCATTGAATGTGAATACGAAAATGAAACTATGACGTGCTCCTTACAGCGGTCTGTTGTGGGCCCCTGCCTTTCGGGGAGTAAAAACGGGAAATAAACAGTTCTCTGCATGGAACGCCACGGGTCCTCGGCCGCCATTATTGTCTAAATATGTGCATGGTCATAACCCTGTCCATTAGAATACGGAAAAGGTCTGACTGAGTGAAAGTATGCGGCAGAATTGGCGCCCCCTTTAGGTGATTAGTGAGTGTGGGAAACTCACCCTATGCCCCCGCCAATCACCCCCTTCGTACGAATGAATATATGCTTTTCCTGATAGGCGTCCATACCCTAGTGAGTCCAAAGGGCCACTAGTATCAGCGTTATAGCGTGACCTTACGTCACGAAACAAAAGGCGCAACGATTCGTGGCAAGCGCCGCCGCCGAGTATCTTACAACACTTGTGAAAGAGGCATCGAAGGTGGCCAGGGGCAGATGTGCAATGGCGCTATCTTTTAAGGCACTTTTCACCTAAACAGATGTGTACTTGCCACCGAAAATTGTTGTTTTACATGTAGTTTCGCGCGCGGACGCGACCCGCCAGAGCCTAGACA
The DNA here is from genome assembly GCF_013339725.1 of Rhipicephalus microplus. Taxonomy (NCBI): domain Eukaryota; kingdom Metazoa; phylum Arthropoda; class Arachnida; order Ixodida; family Ixodidae; genus Rhipicephalus; species Rhipicephalus microplus. The sequence continues at coordinate 13,601,508 of NC_051170.1, forward strand.
GCAAGTGAATGCGCATATACATCGTCCACCATGTCTCTTCGGCATCACAAGAGCAGCAGCCCAGCTGGGGCTTAGAAGGGCGAGACGCCTTCACCAGTACTGCGGTAATGCACCTGCCAAGTATATGCATCGTTTATGAACGAGAGAGTGGAGTCGCGCTCGCTACTACACAGAATCGGACTCAATTCAGCTGATTTTGCTCGCTAGGTTGCAGGTTATTGCGCTGCTGTTGCATTTCGAAAGCTCACCTGCACGGTGCCTATACGCGGTCGCGTGGGCCCAGGCATTCTTTTCACATCGTTATGAATCTGACAAGGCATTCACAGCCTTTGAGTGTTCTAAGCTACCCCCGTAATTTTGATGGTGATGATGAATACACGATCACTTACGATCTATTACAGCAATAACAATGTGTTTATTCCCGTCCAAGTTAGCGTTCCAGACATTTCTCGTTTAACCAAGAAGCGCTGGCATTCAACCTTGTTTTATGGCGATGCTGATCGAACAACTCGTTTTCTGACCCGTACGGAGTTAAAAGTCATGACCTCTAAGCGACGGTTCGGGCAGGGCACATAAAATATTATTGCGTTGAGGTATGTAAATCAGATGTGCGCTCTTCTATAAAATAGGATCAATACTTAACTCTGCTTGATAATAACAAAACGTTCTCGTCTCTACAGACAAAGAGCTCGGTAACCATTGGGAAAGGCCAGGTTGGCCGTGCACTGGCCTCACGCACACGAGCTTCAAAGCAGAACATACAAAAACAAAGGCGGCGGAAGAAGGGGATCCGAGACCTTGTCAGGTTACACGCATGCTTTGACGTCCAACATTTAATGTCGCGTCAATCTAGCAAGATCACTGGAAAGACAGCTGATAAAGTGATAGTCTAGCCAGAAGAACGGTATACGCCCCATTTGCAGTGCCGTGATGGAGATGTGCCTTGGGGGCACAAACGTGACATGTAGAAAGACACTCATGGTAGAATCGTTCGCACGGGGTGGAGAAGCGTAGCACGTATAGTCGTCAATCGTCAAAATCATGGTCATTCGTTAAGCGGGCATGCATCAATCACTGAAAGCGTTCACTCTGAAGTTCACCGGAGTTCGAGTCAAGGCGCCGAGGCAAGGTGTGTGAGCCCTCACGAACACGCAGCACTTTTTCAGCCACTGCTATTGACTTGCAACGTCACTGTGATTCCCAGATGTATGCACAGACTTCGCATAGATAATAGCTTCGTTCGAACGATGCTGTGGCAGGTGTGGTTCAGTCGGGACTGACACTGACTGCGGACGCAGCTGAAATGACCGACAGCGAGCGCACCCTTCCGGCGGACGGCGACGAGGTTTCCTGCTGTTTCCTCAGCGGTGCGCAGCTGCAGCACGTGTTCTGGCCGTACACGAACGCCTCGCCGTCTTCGAGTGTCTCGGGAAGCCGCTGGTTGAGCGTCTCGGGCATCGGGAACGTCAGCAGTGCCAGTACGAATGACATGGCGCCCATCAGCAGCAGCGGGATCGGACGTCCGTACATGGCCTGCAGGGAACGTCGAAGGTGGAATGTGTACAAAGCCACGGGCGCCATTCTCGAATTGAGTGAAGTGGTCACGTAACAAAAAACGTGATGCCCTGACGTTTTGCTATCTTGTTTTTGTTCCATTCTCGAAGATGTTTGATTTTGGTGAAATGTGGCAACACATGGTTATTCGTCACAATAACGTCAAAGACTTGATACTGATCTCGATTTCCGTTATAGTACGAAGACGACTCTCTTTTAAATCACCAAAGACTTGTAAAACATCCATGTAGGTCTAGCTCCATAGGCCCTGCGACAGCTTTGAGGCCTGCAGGCTGATCGCCGGACCCTCCAGTGTGTCTTAAGAAGACTGGATGATCGACCTGCCCCGCCGCGGTGGTCTAGTGGCTAAGGTACTCGGCTGCTGACCCGCAGGGCGCGGGTTCGAATCCCGGCTGCAGCGGCTGCATTTCCGATGGAGGCGGAAATGTTGTAGGCCCGTGTGCTCAGATTTGGGTGCACGTTAAAGAACCCCAGGTGGTCTAAATTTCCGGAGCCCTCCACTACGGCGTCTCTCATAATCATATAGTGGTTTTGGGACGTTAAACCCCACATATCAATCAATCAATGGATGATAGACCCTTTACTCTAGAGAAGATCTTAAGTGTGTGGCCTTGAAGTAAATCAGCCTAGAAGGCCACACGAGCCCTTTTACAATTCCTGGGGGCAACATCCGTGCGCGACCGCCAGTGAAACCTGCACTGCGTGAGCGGTGTGTGTGTTATGCAATGGGTATTTCCTCCTCTCTCATTTACAACCTCATTCCTTTCTCCCTCCGTGTAGGGTAGCAAACTGCACTTAGTATAGTTGACATTTCGGATATCCTTTCTCACTCTCTCTCTCTCTTTCTCGAGGCCTGCTCACGCGCCATTTAACCCAGTATGCTGACAATGCACTGGCTTATCTCCACGTCTTTACTTTAGTTTCTTGTACGCTATCGGTCACGCGAGCGGCATGGTGTCGATATCTTGGCAATTGTTAGTTACACGCCCACATATTTGGACTTTCCGACGGGATTACAGATTTCCCCCTCTTTACCCCACCCCCCCCCCAAAAAAACAAAACAAAATAACAATGTCGAAATTCACGCCTAGAAACGCATCATTTAGAACAGCAAACAACTGCGTTTAGTGTTTTTTTTTTCTTTCAAGAGTAAAGAGCGGAAGTAGTGGTTGCGCTACACAGGGCCATTACGTTGTCTATACAGTACTTACCAGCTGCGTGACCTGAGAGCTGAGAAATTTTCCCACGGAGCCAAAGGCCTGGCGTAGGGACAGTGCCTGCGACCGGGCTGCCGTCGGGTAAACCTCGGCCGCGTAGAGGTAGCCCACGTTGTAGGCCATGGTCAAGGCAACCCGTGCCAGCATGAACACCGCGGTGCCTAACGCCAGGCTTTCTGCAATGGAACGTGCATTGCAAAAACAAACGTGAACGATGATTCATTATATCGCCTGATAGAGAACACGTCGAAAATTCGCAAAAGAAAAATTTTGGAACCTTCGCCCTATAGGCAGAATTGGAGCAAGTGAAGCCAGGCGTGTGCTTGCCTGACGCACTTTTTTTCCTTTGAATTTTGTTCATTTTTTATCGCATTGCGAAATGCTCACTGCCAATCATTTCCTTTCTCCATGCCGGGAATGGGATCTATACGCACGCCGATGTGCTTCTCAATGTCGGCACTTCAGTAATTGATACAAGTCACCCTCAACCATCACGCATTCGTATCATGGCAACCACGAAATACAACAACTTCGATAAAACATCACATTGAAATATCAGCAACGGCTGATCGCCGATAAGCTAACGATAGGGAGGGCAAATGCGCACGTGACCAGCATACCTTCGATGGCCTCGCCACCGAAATTGGCGAGTTGTGAAAGGTTCGTTTAAATATGGCTTATTCTTGGAAAAGCTTTACTAAAGGCCAATACCGTCGGCTTTCTTTTTTTTCCTCACGTGATCATGCAATTTACGCTCCTTTGAGCTGATTGCTTGATACATTTAATACGACTTCTTTCTGCTTTTCATAAAGAAGCATTCTTGCGTCCCGCTAATTTCAAGTTAATTCACTTTATTTACCTTGTAATGACAGTATTAGTGATGTTAGCAATTGGTTATGACGTTTCTTATATGCTCGACCTTACCATCGTACTCTACAGGTACTTGTGTAATCCACTGCGACAACACCAGACACTGGCTAGCAGCTTTGCATATAAACGAATAAAAATTAAATGAGCCCTCCCCGTCATTTGCATGTTAGCTAACCCTATACATGTTGATAAACATTATGAGATCACCTTACAAAGAAATAAAAGTATATTGAAACTACAAAGGAAAAGCCCTTCGACACTTTTTGTGACGATTTAGCTAATTTTCAGTTCTTATCACCATTACTCATTGTTTTGCAGGCCGCCATTATCACTAGGGTCGTTCACTCGGCGAGACATTCAGATGATAAGAAAACATTAGGTAAATTCCATAGACCTTCACAAATATACTACGCCCCCCAACATCCACGGTCAGTATACGCCCGAAATGCGGAAATGTTTCCGTACTATACCTTTCGGCACTCCGACGGAACAGATGTAGGCCACGGCCGCTGCCGCATAGGCGGTCATCATTGTTGGCCTTCGCCCCCAGCGGTCAGCCAGAGGAAGCGCCGTGCCAGTGGCCACGATGTCCACCAAGTTTACAGCCGTGGTCATCACGAAGGGACTGTGACTCGCGTTCGCAGCGTACAGTTGTCCGGCCGTGTACACCAGACAGGCGAGGGTCCTGCGCAAGGATGCAAACGACGTGTCTTAATTACACGTGAATAAGCTTCAAGAGAGAATCACATCGAGGTTTTGAGACAAGGCAACCCCCACCTTCACACAAACACAGACACTCACTTTTATTAATCATTTTTATCCCTGAAAATGCTTACTGTACAGATTCAGAAGAAATAAAAGAAGCAAGAGACCCGATAGCGAGATCCTCGCTGATCTTGTACGTTGTATGAAATACAGTACAACTTACTGTTTTTCTAAACAAGAATTGCCCCGCCACGGTGGTCTAGTGGCTAAGGTACTCGGCTGCTGACCCGCAGGTCGCGGGATCAAATCCCGGCTGTTGCGGCTGCATTTCCGATGGAGGCGGAAATGTTGTAGGCCCGTGTACTCAGATTTGGGTGCACGTTAAAGAACCCCAGGTGGTCGAAATTTCCGGAGCCCTCCACTACGGCGTCTCTCATAATCATAAGGTGGTTTTGGAACGTTAAACCCCACAAATCAATCAATCAAATCAATCTAAACAAGCATTAGTTATCTGCGAGGTGCATCAACATGAACATTTTACTCTTTATCTGATGTCTGGCACACACTACACTACAAGTTCACAACTTGATTCCTGGTATTCTTTGCATATATCTGCGTTTTATAACGTACAAAATCTACACGTGTGTTAAGTGAATTTGCTAAACGGGGGATCACTGTAATGTCACTACAGAAGTACATGCAGCGGAACGCGTTGCTTTTCGCACTGTCAGTGCAACCTATCATCGGTCCGCTGGTCCGAGTGTTCCTCTCCAACTCCGACATGCAGAGCCTGCCAGTGGGCGAATTTGTGGTTTCTGTCGACTCCACCGCCGTGCCAGAACCAAGTGTCCGACATGACTGGCAGATAAGCTTTTTTTTTTTTGTCAATATGTCCCGCAAGCAAAACATGGCAAGCTTTTACACCGTGCACACGATTGGTGCGAGCTTAATGAGCATTTATTTATTTATTTATTTATTTATTTATTTATTTTACCCTCAGGGCACACAGTAAATTTCAGAGAGGAAGGGCATGCACGATAATGAAAAAAAAAACAAGGAATACAAAGCAAATGGCATAAAAATGTTGTCACTATTGTTGTCAGCATTGACACAGGTACGCACGGCAAAAAAACAAAGCCATTTACGAAAGAAAGCCCTGTCTTCACAGGACACGCTTTGCTGTTAATAAAGGTTATTTCACAGGCGTCCGGGTGATCCGCGCAGGGGAAGGTTCTCTGTGCTATCCATCGTCTGCACTACGCGGAGCGTGCATGCGGCAATAGGCGAGAAGCCACGCCACAATAAAGGAAGGCTTATCGCGAGCAAGTCATGACTCACATAAGAACACACACGCGGTGTGATAGCGCCAGCCGAAAAAAAAATTCCTTCGCTACGGTTGCATAAACTGAGAGCAAGATTCAGGCACCGACAGCCACAGCATATCGCAGTTGGACATGCACTATTGGACTAACGGACATTTGCTAGGCTGCGCCGACTGTGCGGAAAACCTAATAGGGAGCCTTCGCGCGCGGGGCACGCAAAGGTTTTCTCCGAAAGCCACGCGTGCCGTTCACATTCGTTTCCATGGCGACAGTACGTGTCTTTTAAGATAGAACGAGAATTCGCCCATGAGATGACAGAAGCTGGAGCCCGCCAAGAACCGCATTCGAGGAAGCAGAAAGACAGCTTTCTTACCACACGATGAGTGACAGCACAAAGTTTTTCCGAAGGTTTGGAGTCTTGAGCATGTCTATGGGCGATGCTTTTGTCTTGTGAAACTCGTTTGGAGGAGGAAACTGCAAGGAGTGAGATGTGATGAACAATAGACAGTGAACATTCCTAAAGAACTGACATTAAACTGCCTGTACAGTGCTGTTTCCAACTGTACCACTTCTCGCGTACACCGGGTTTTGAAGTTTACTGACACACCAACTGGTGACAAGCCAGAGTCACAATTGGTAACACAGTGTGCGAAACTTCGTAGATTGTGCAAGATAAATCCACGAAATAATATATTTTAATTATTTATCACTAATTCATCCTTTCTAAAATCATTCTCAGAGTACTCGAACTCTCATAAGAATGTCTTGCAGCCTAATTGTACTTTTACGATCACGTGCCTTCTGTTTTCAACAAGCGGGCGAAAAGCGGGTGGTAGAGCAGACTATTGTAACTAGAATAGCACCCCCCCCCCCCCCAAAAAAAAATTAAAGTCACATAACGCTTTTCTGCAAGGGGAAATCAAGGAATGCGTTAGCAACAAATTAGAATGGTATAAGAAATAAGCCTGGAGAACGCTTCCAGCATCTGATCTAGCATAACTCAACACACTGCAAGCATAGCGAAATGCGGCAGCAGGCGCAGCGACCTCGCTTAAAGGCGAACAGCCACGGCAAAGCCGCAAGTACACAGGTATGAGCCATCTGCTAATCCCTGCTGAGACAGGGCGCGTGCGACCACACGCGACCAATCAAAGTTCGCAGTTAGTGCTGAAGCAAAGCATCTACCCCACCCCCCGCCTCTTGGAATGCGCCCACATGTGCCTTTCGCGCAACGAAGACGGCAGGCGCTTTCGTATACTCTGCCTGAGCCATGATTGTCGCTGCCACTCGCAAGTAAAACATATATGCCTACAGTGTCCACGTAACCGCTAGCGCAATAACAATAAAAAAGATAAACAGCGTTTCACGCGTGACGTGATCCCACTCCGGTGGGACGGGCAACCAGTGCTTATTCGATTGCCGGTGCAACAGTGAAATGTCAATCAACTTTCTTTACCTTCATCCCTCATGATTTCCCCTCCCTATTTGCCGAACATAGGTAAGACCACGTTTGGGTTTTAGCATGTACCTGGCATCTCTGCATGAAGTCATCGGACAGTTTCTTGCCATTGATCTTCGCAATGGTGACCAGGATCTTCTTAGAACGCTGTTCCTTGCCCCTAGACACCAGCCACCGTAGAGACTCTGGGACAAACCTGCGAATGTTGAGGCAAAGAAGACAAGTTTCAAGGGCAGACCACCCGAGCCATTTCAAAATATGCCTTCCTTTTAACGGCGAAGCTGCGTACGCTATCGGTAACTTGCGTTCCGTCGCGCGAAACGCCACAGGTGGATATGCGCCACTGGAATGGAGCAAGCCCTGCTACCAAGTACAGCGGGTGCGAGCGTTAAATATAAACTCTGTTCAGTGAGGCGTTTTCAAGAGAAAAAGAAATAACGGGAAAGAGAAAATACAGAAAGAAAAAAAAGAGAACGTTAGAGAAATAATGGGCATAATGACAAATATTGAAAAAGAGAGAGCGCAACAGGTAGGAACAGAGAAATAAAAAAAAAACAAAGAGCGAAAGCGAAGGGAAGAAAGAGTGGGAGTGAAAGAAATGAACGAAAGATTGAAAAAAAAATCGACAAAGAGAAAGAAAACAAAACCAGTTTTCCTCGAGGTTAAACATGTATATAATTTTAACTTTGGATATTAATGCATGACATTACCATGCTTTACTGTCTTTACATATTTACCGAGAATTGTAACTCTGCACTAAACGACACATTTGCTTTCCTTTTGTACGCTTGTCCAACTTAAAAATGTATAATGGTTATATCCGTTCACATTTCTGTATCTTCCTCTGGTACATGAAAATCTTATTCATTTTTCATTGGACCCGCTACTATAGCCTTTGGCTATGGGTCCAACCAGTTTTGGTATTTTGGTATCCGATGCCTGCAAATAAATGATTAATTGGTTGTTTGATTGATTGAAGATAGGAATATAAAAGAAGGAAGCAGATAGAAAGAAAATAGATACAAAAATAGAGAAAAAAGAAAGGGATGGTGCAGAAAAAGAAATTCTCGAGAAACGAAGAATTCCATTCGCCGCGCTATTACTTCAGGGTTGGTAGTGCGAAGCTGCCGTAATTCTTCTTTTACAGCTTTTTAGTAAGTTTAGGAATTGTTGTGTGGCATGACTAAAGGTATGCCGACTCGTCGCAAAAGTGTTGTTGGGAGACAATAGATTGTTGGGAGACAAAAGATTGTTGGGAGACAATAGATAAACGCGTTTTTTACAGCGAAAGCTGCTATGAAATCACAACTGGGGTCACTTGCGCGCTACCACCGCCGCTGTCCGTAACCACTATCGAACGAAAACTCAGTAAATGAAAAAAAAAAATCAAAGACAAAATGGGAGTGGAACGCGGGTCCGCTGAGTTCCAGCCCAGTATTTTACCATTCGGTCACGCCGGTGCTTGAAATTCCTTTGCGAATCGGCCTTAGGCAGGCTTGATGTCGGAAATGTAATCGCGTTAATATGAGTAATAAAGCATTTTATATAGAACAGCAAAAGAACAACCAGATTTCACATGATGCTATTTGCACGCCGAGTGTGTTGATTGATATGTGTGGTTTAACGCCCCAAAGCCACCCTATGATTATGAGAGACGCCGTAGTGGAGGACTCCGGAAATTTCGACCACTTGGGGTTCTTTAACGTGCGCCCAAATATGAGTACGTGGGCCTACAGCATTTCCGTCTCCATCGGAAATGCAGCCGCCGCAGCCGGGATTCGATCCCGCGACCTGCGGGTCAGCAGCCGAGTACCTTAGCCACTAGACCACCGCGGCACATACGCACCGAGTGTGTTTTCAGACGCTCCAACCTTTCACAAAAGCTTGACCTTCTTTACCCATTAACTGTGGCGCATGTATCCACTGAGGTGGATTGTGGATATTATAGAAGCTTCTGGCATAATTCTTCATCGTCGTCAGCCACAGTTTAAACATATTACACAAAGTGTCTTGCAAGTACTCGTCCAGCGGGTACCACGCTTCTGCGAAGAATGACGGGGGATGGCGTGATGAATGTCTGCCTGCTAGACAAGGGTTTATGGCGTAGTGGGTACCCTGCAAGTTTGCTTGCAGCAGCTACCCAAAGAGTGTTAAAAAAAAGGGCTCTGAAAGGCCGCTCGTCCAGCTTTCGCTTTGACAGCGCTGCGCGCTCTGCGCAGGCCTGGCAGTTTTTTTTTTGTTTATCTAAGTATATTCGGTCCTACACGCACTTGATCCATGCAGAATGCGGACGAAAAAACGTTGCGGGGCCCCTTTAAGGGACCCGTAATAATAACTATAATATCTGGGGTTTTACGTTCCAAAACCAAGGTATGATTATGAGAGACAATGTAGTGGAGGTTCCGGAAATTTCGATCATCTGGTGTTCTTTAACGTGCTATTACATCGCACAGTACACGGGCCTCTAACACTTCACCTCCATCGAAATGAGATCGCCATAAACGGGATCGAACCGGCGACCTTCGGGTAAGCAGCCGAGCAACCGCTATAGCAGCGCGGCGGACAGCAGAATGCATGGGTCAGAGAACTAACGGTTGTTACGGACATCTTAGTCGAGATCGATAAGAAATGGGCATGGACATGGCGTGCAGAGCGTATAGGCGAGATAACCGCCTGTCATTAAGAGTTTAATAGAAGACTGGATTTCTAGAGAAGGCAAGCACGGGAAGTGCAGACGAGATTAATACGTTTGCGGGGATAATGTAGCTGCAAAAAACACGGAACCAGGCCGATCGGCAGAACTTTGCCTTCAGCGGCAAAGTTTTGGCCTTTGCCCTTCAGCGGACGCAGTCGGGCGGATGACTGATGATGATTGTACTGTACTTGGGGTCAAGTCATACACTCACCAGGAGAAGAACGGGGCCGCCAAAGGTGGTACGGCGCAGACCAAGGTGAGGGTCCTCCAGTCGGCCAACGCGTAAGCCATCCAGGGAAAGGCGGCACCCACAAGAGGATACGAGAACTGGAACGCGCTTAGCACCATCATGCGACGCTCTGGGGCGACGTACTCCACCACTGGAAGGTTGGAATCGAGTGGCCTTGTTATGCAATGGTCAGTGCTGGTGTGGAATACAGAGTACTGACTACAGGGTGTTCGAACGGCCTTTCTTGATCGAAATGTTTTTGAATACAAACGTTAAAAAATAAAATAAGTGCATCCACGAAATCTTGCTCGTATAAGTGTCATTCTACACTGGCAATCTCGGCTGATGTCCTCCCTTTATCATTCCAGTCACTATCATGAGTGGCGGACGCGTAAAAGCTGCACCACCAAGAAAACTTCATTTCGTGAGAGAGACTTAGTAAATAGAGGACCTCGTTTTAAATGTCACTGTAAATGGCAGATTTTCCCCTGCTTAGTGAACTAGTGAGAGAGAGACGAGAGCAGAAGCAGTAGTACAGAAACTCTCCGGCCAATTGCCACGCGCGAGATGTAGTACGTGTCATTTTTTTATAGGAACACGAAAAAAAATAAACTACCTTATCTGGCCTTGTCTTCACACTTTTCTTGAATGTTCGTAAAGCATACAGCAAACTTTGACATAGCACCTCATTTTGTTCACTACACCGAACCATTGTCATCAAATCTAGAGTTGACTTATCCGCCAAAACAAACTATAGTCTACCACCCCGAATAAACCAAAACGAGAAGGTTAGTAACCTCTGCTAATCATCCCGTGCCTTCTCTCTCTCTCTCTCTCTCTCTCTCGTGCTCTCTCTCTCTCTGTCGCTCGCTCTCTTTTTTTTTTTTTGCAGCCATTTACCACTTGACAGCGCAAAGGAATTCAGAGCAAAGAAAGTTTGCCGTATTTAACCAGCTAGCTTATTATTAGGTTCCTATAATGCAGCAGGACCAAGACGTGCAACACTATACTCACCGAGCACGAAGGGCATGATGCTCACGGCGAGCACGAACAGACCGACGAATACGCGGCTCACCACGAAGTGCACGAATCCTGTAGTGAAGTACGTGTACAGGCCCGCAGCACCGCACATCACGTTCACGCCGATCATCACGGGGACCCGGCCGATCCTGCAGTCATCACGAACGGAGCATGCGCGATTCTCACAACACAGCTGTACGCATTACTTGTGTGCATACAGTATCACTTCGTGTACCGCACTTATCGTGCGATTCCCTGGAATATAGCAAGCCAGGTGATAAAGCGGCAATCTCTGGCAATTGATTGATTGATATGTGGGGTTTAACGTCCCAAAACCACTATATCATTATGAGAGACGCCGTAGTGGAGGGCTGCGGAAATTTCGACCACCTGGGGTTCTTTAACGTCCACCCAAATCTGAGCAGCACACGGGCCTACAACATTGCCGCCTCCATCGGAAATGCAGCCGCCGCAGCCGGGATTTGAACCCGCGACCTGCGGGTCAGCAACCGAGTACCTTAGCCACTAGACCACCACGGCGGGGAATCTCTGGCAATGTCATTTAAAACTGCCGCATGTCATCCACCCATTTTTCTTCATTCCTTTAAGGCATATGGCTTTAATCTGTGGAGTTAATTTATATATATATATATATATATATATATATATATATATATATATATATATATATATATATAATATAGTGGGAGTAATAGTTCAATGGGCCAGTTAGTCTTCGTGAAGGTATGGGATATGGCACAACGGGAGCGTTGTCAACAAGGATAAATATATTTATTTCCCGACAGTTTCGGGAGGGGTCCTCCCTTCATCAGGGGATGAGTTATACTGACATGAACTTCCAAACTTCGTTGCTGCCGCGTATATATATATATATATATATATATATATATATATATATATATATATATATATATATATATATATATATATATATATATATATATATATATAATATATATATATATATATATATATATACGAGGAATATGGAAATTACAGTGACATTCCGAGCTGGGAATTTCTTCCTTCTCGGGGAATTTTCAGCCGTAATATTGCGCGGAAGTGAGAATGGCGATCTTTGCGATGTTGAAGCGAGTTCCAGGTGTCGTAAGGTTTCTCGATAATTACCAAAACACGGCTTTCTTAATGAGATTTCATCTTCTACAGGCGGTTTATTTATTTGTTTATTTATTTATCCCTGAGACCCGAGCGCATTAAAGAGGGGTGTAACATTGGTAACATAATACAGCTTCGGGATTACGAAACTAAAGAACTCGTTACATTGATCGAGTGAAGTAAAATAAGAAGAGCACACAGTACGAAGACAGCGGAGGAAAAAAAAAATTGAACATACAAAGCCTACGATCTTTTACAACAAAGAAACGAAATAGAAATAAGTCTGAAAACAATACATCATATATCTGAAAACTAAATAAAAAAACATATATTTACTACATGCCACTAAAGTAATGGCGTGATTAAAAGAAAGCTGTGGCGCTTGCAGCATGCAAAGGCTTTTGGAGTGATTTTTCATTAACTCCGCGTGCTACGCTCTACGCCCACATATTTACAACGCATGCACACTTACTTTCATGTCTTCGATCACTTACCTGTCGCTGACGTCACCGCAGATGAGAACGCCGATGGCTGTCGCAACCCAGAATGCTGTGTTAGACACGTATGCCTTCCATGCATTATCGCATACCCAGTTCATCTGCGCCGGTGTTTCATGATAAATGGTGAATTAAGGGGAGGGGGAAGTCACGTGAGCTGTATACCTCAGAATTTTTCCATAAAGTTTTTGCATATATTCAATCATACGTCACATAACATGTTGCTATACAGATAGTTGGCCTTCAATGTTCACTTGCTTCAAACGTTTCAACACCAATATGAAGACACATAGACCAGGGCATAAATTGGCACAGAGTTCTATCATTGCATTGAGCATTACGCAAGCACAACAACGGATAGTGTACATTGCCGACACTAGATATCACATAACCCATCTACTGCTTGAAGTGGCTCATGCTTTTCATAACCCATCAACGAAAGTTAAATGAATAGGCCCATGGTGGCATTGTTTTCAAAAACTCGCAGGACGCATGCACATGCGTCCCCTAGAATCACATAGCTCGAACTCCAAAATGTTCTTAATAGTTAACTTTATAGCTCAATTCGAGGTCTGCGAAAGAGAGAGAGAGACTAAGCATAACGAGGAAACGCGGAGATGTTGCCCATAAGACAACTAACCGGTTTGTTACCCCAAAGTGGGTAAAGGGTAAAGAAAGACAGAAAAGAAACAAAGAGTATAATGCCTAAGAGAAAGCGATAAGTTGAAACACACAACACAGCCGCTACACACACACAAAAAAAAACTATGTAGAGGTCACACATCACGGCTTCTATATAAAACGGCCATGCACAGACGTTTGAGAAGGTCACAATTCGCAAAGCCGTGAGGCGGTATTCATATTTTAAAAGAAAACGAGAGAAAGATAAGAAAAAGGTAGGGCGATTATCTGTAGCGGAGTCTAGTTGGATACCGCACGCTGGGAAACGGAAAGAGGGCTAAAAGGCAATGGGTTTTGCAAGTTGTACGACAGGGTATACTACCAGGGCAGTGTCCTCACCTCTGAAACCACGCTCGGGTAGAAGTAGGAAAAGTCGTACTCCCATCCAAACTGACACGGCACGACAGCGCGCACACCGGTGGTGATGGCCGAGGCATTTACGACTCTCGTCGAGCCCCCGGCGACGTCGAACCACAGGGCCAGCGTGGAGTTGGCGTCGTACATGTGACACTGGCTGAACGTGCCGTCGGGCTCCCGCGGCAGCGCCAGGTCCAGCAACAGGTCGGCATCGTCTGCAGTCGCATTGCGCAGACCCCGGAGGGCCTCCTGAAGCCAGGGGTCCAGCCGACACCGGTGCGGAGGCACGAGTAGACTGAAGATGTGCCCGAACAGCGGCAACACTCGCAGCGGAGCGACGAACACGCACAGGTACACGATGAGCAGCCACTGGAAACGGCCGAAGTCGCCTACTTCTCGGAGGGCCTCTTCGAGCAACATGCCTCTCTACGTTAGCATTCCTCCCACGAACCTTTTCCACCGTTGCTGCCGACTTCTCGCGGAAGGATGGGCGTCGCCTCTTTGTCGCAGCTTCTGGGAGAAGTGAGAGAGACTCCGCTAAGGTTAATGGCTCACGGAAATGAAACAGAGTCTTCACGGATTAAGACACTCGTTCATTAGGAAAGGCGCGATACCGGGACCGCGAGGTCGCCAACAGGAAGCTCAGACAGTTAACCCGCCCAAGGTTGGGAGACCCTCGAACCTCAAGCTGAGAGAGCTGAAAGCTGTAACAACTCAATGTTGCATGAGAATTCAAGTATTTCATTTTTGTCAGCGAGTTACAATCGTTCCCTTAATTCACCTGTTGTCACAACTGGTCATCATCTATAGACCTTTATGGACAACATGACATTACACGCCCAAGAGGGCGTGTAGTGCCAAAAAGGGCTAGACAGTAGAGCTATACAAAGGTATCACGCATCTTTGAGAAACTTTTGGGTATAGTGTATTTTTGTATCGAGACACACTTGAAAATTTGATTTGTCTCCCAACACCGAAATACCTTTACGATGTATGTATTCTATGGTGATAATTTGCACGACAGGAGTATCTTTGTTTTTGGGAAATCAGCTGGCGTGTTTCCGAATAGCGAGATCAATACTGGTTTCTGGTAAGACCTACGGTCGACACAGGGAGGACGGCAAAGGGTTCCCAAAATGCGCAAGATGGCTCTCGAGATAGCGGAATGGTATAACCCGAGAAAAGGTATCCCCACGATGCAGAGCTCTCCGACCACGAATTCGTTGCTTATCCGCTTTAAGTCGCACTTGCGCTCCGCATCGGTAGAAATACTTTTCTCGTTCGTGAGCCTTGTATTGAAGAGAAATCAGCGCGAGACTAGAAAAAGGTGATGATTGTCAAGTGCAATTAATCCAACACTCTTCTTAACCAAAAATATATCCTGTGAAAGTATGTAGCTGTCAGATTCAAACACAAGCGGAAATAAGCACGAACATCATGAACATATATCAAGGGTATTAAGACCCCGTCCCATCCCACCCGAAAAACTTACTGTTGCGGACCTATGATTTATAACCTGGCCTACAAGGCACCGATCGTCTGATGCCCATTTGTGCAATGCAAGGTCGCAACGAAAAGACAGTACAACAAAAAGGCACCGTGCCTGCAATCTCACCTCGCGTCTCGTCTTGCTGCACTGTATACCTATAGGTTCTTTCAGTAGAAAACGATTGCTCCAGCTTTTCGGATGTCCGTCAGTTAATACAGGGTATTGGGTCTCAGTGAAATGATATCAGAAGGTAGCGTTCCTTCGAGACTACCTTGCCTCCCTTTCCAATGCCACTGAACTTTGCTGATTAAACCTGCTGTCATGTTGATGACACCCCCCCACCCTCTACACCATGTACGTTCTCTCTCTTAATGCATTTATCGCACGAGGTTTTGCACAGTAGTACAGCAGGACAATAGGTACAGTATCGTAGCAGTGACTGCGACTTTTCGTTATCAAGGCCTACGTCAGCGCGAAATTTCTCAGGTATATATGTGCCGGGCACTCCGAAGGCTAAGTTGCGCATTCTAAGGGCGAAGGTATTACCGCGACCTTAATTGCAGTTTTGAGTTTTAGATGTATTCATAATGGTCGGAGAACACTGGAGAGTCAGAAAGAGATAACTAAAAAAAACACATTAGTAGTCGCTACAGCGCGTGAATGGGCATTGAAGTGATGACGCATCGCGAGATAAAAGTAAAAACCACCGTTTTTTCAGGACGTTTCAACAAGGAACTATATGATGCCCAGGCTCTTTGGAAAAATACGAGCCGTGATTGTCCGATACAGCACTAGCGATCAAGCTGCCCCCCCCCCCCTCCCACCCTTTTTTTTTATTCAACGTAATTGGCTGCACATTACATCCAACTCGCTTCACTTGTGAAATATTGATCACCTCGTGAATTCAGCCCAGACCATCCCCGCAGAGCTTAGCTTGAATGGAAAAATAACTGTTTCTCGTTGCATACTCCTGAAGGACAACCAGCTTTCAGTTTGAATTTTAAAAAAGAAAAAAAATAGCGAGTGTTATTTTCATATACAATAACGCTCGGTTTGTGCGCAGTTTCTTTTTTTTTTCGTTCCCTCATTTTGCGCTCTTCACTTACGCATCTGTTTATCCCCCCTCCCCAGTGCCAGGATCGAAGCATTATAATGGGGGACTGAAGTGGGGAAGTAAGGGGCTACAATGAGTTTGAATAGCACAGTCCATTAACGAACGTCTAACCTTATACAAACTATACCTATAACTAGCCCAACAGCAAGCCTTCTAAAACTATCAAAGTGCAAGATACTTAGGCAAGTAAGTGATCGTTTGTGTTGTGTCCATGAGTACAAAAGAAAAACTGTTTCGCTCGCGAAATACGCTACGTGAAACAATAAAAAAACAAGAAAAACAAATCTGAGTTGCATTTTCTGCAACTAAGGAGACGACATAATGTCTATGTTACCTGCAAAGTATGTACTCACATTATGCCGATCCAAGTAAGTTCTGGGCCAGTGTCGCCTCGTCTCTTTGTACGTCCGAGGCCTTTCTCGGGAAGAAACGCCCGTCACACAATTCGCTTATCGCGGTCTCTTTATTAGGTTTACAGCTCCTTCTGGGCAATTTCGCCATTAGCCGGATGCTATGTCATGGAAGGTTCTATGCCTTTTGTTTCTTGCAGGCCCGCGGCACGTGAGTGATTGCAATTACAGCCGCAACAATAAAACACGCAAAGTGTTTCGCGTGCCGAAAACTCGAGCAAAGCTCGGGACGCAGTGTAACTCATCTGGTTGTATAGGACAAACGATACCCGCATGCTACGGTATTTGATAAATCCACATAGTATAGTCTATGCAGATAAACATAGGCTTAAATTATAGGGGGGGGGGGTGGATCAGGGAGGTCTGGGGCCACATTAATTGTATTCAGACTGAGAGGGACACGCTTTGCAAGTCCCCTGGCGATAATAGCTTTAGAACGTCGTATAGTTTAGGTAGCGCATTCGACTTTTTTTATTAATATAAGGCTGACAATATTTTAATGTGTATCTGTGTTCGATAACCCTCAGCTGTGTGAGACTATGAAAATCGTAACAGCCACTTGTGTTTGAGTTTGAGTTTATTCAACCACGTGACAAGTACACGAAAATACAATGTATACGTGGTTTGGTGCGAAGGGAAAAAAGCTGCATTTCACAGCTTGACTGGCCCCTTCACCCAGAAAAAAATCTAAACTACAAATTTACAAAAAACTACAAAAAATTACTTGACCGGTTCTGAATAGAACAACCCTCGATTTACTCGACCATGGACATCATGCTCATTTTTAAAGCTTTATTTCGAAGCATGAATAAATTGTCGTTAAAATTAAATACGACACGCATCGCAGAAATTAAATGGCCGCCATGGTCTCAATTGTGTGCTCTCTTCTGATCTTTTATAGATTTACGCCACCTCAACTCTACACCATACACAATCAGCTGCAAGAGTTGGTGGCACGCTAAAGCTACTAAAGCAGCCTTCTGGGATGTTTCCGAAAAAAAGATAAAATAAAAAAAAAACTGGTGTAAGGTCTTCTTTTCTATCTTTTTATGACTCACGAATGACTGGAAACAGCTTGCGGGCACGTGCACTTGCAATGTGGTGTGTGTGTGTGTGTGTGTGTGTGTGTGTGTGTGTGTGTGTGTGTGTGTGTGTGTGTGTGTGTGTGTGTGTGTGTGTGTGTGTGTGTGTGTGTGTGTGTGTGTGTAAAACGAAAAGAAAAAAAAAATTGGGCAGATCCCACGTACAGTGGGAATCGATGATATGCGAAGCATGAATGAGGAAGGTTGATAGGTCACTCTAAAATCAGCACAACGTTACGACTCGGGTGGACGTAAATATGCCGTACATGACTTCCTCGTCATGATTATCATGTATGCACGTGTCCTTTACCTTCATCGTCTAATAACGTCATCACCTGATACTAACTTGGGTATATATGAAGCTAGCGAAACGGCCGCGAGCGTTCTATGAGCGTAGCATGTAATCATGTTTTACATGACATCTCTATCTTGATTATCATGTCTGGACATGTCGTATACATTCGTCGTCCGTTGACGTCACGTAATACCAAATTTAGTGTATCTGGAACTAGTGAAACGGCTGCGAGAACGCTATGAGCGTATACCATGTAGTCAAGTTCTAACATGACACGCATCTCATGACTATCATGTTTGCACCAGTCATCCATTGCACTTTCGTCATCCATTGACGTCACGCAACACCAAATTTGGTATATACATGAAGCTAGCGAAACAGCCGCGAGCGCACTATGAGCGTAACATGAGGTCATGTTACATGACACGCTTGTCATGATTATCTTACTTGGACGTGTCATTTACTTTTGTCGTCCGTTGTTGGGAATTCCGGTTTGTTGGCATCCCACCACTGCCACCACTGTTATGAATTCGGGTTCGACGACATCCCACCGCTGCAACCGCTGTTAGGAATTCGGGTTGTGTCGCGATGGTAGCGGTAGCCAAGAGCGGCGAGCAGCCGAACGGACGTCGCTGAAGCCTTCGCCCAGTGCTGGAATAGGGAGGCAATCGTTTTGAAAACGGCAACAGGTAGGCACGGCCAGCACGACGACGTCAGCTGAGGAAGTGTCCGAGGAAGTGTACCC
The DNA here is from genome assembly GCF_013339725.1 of Rhipicephalus microplus. Taxonomy (NCBI): domain Eukaryota; kingdom Metazoa; phylum Arthropoda; class Arachnida; order Ixodida; family Ixodidae; genus Rhipicephalus; species Rhipicephalus microplus. The sequence goes on from NC_051170.1 coordinate 13,620,407, forward strand.
CGTCCTCGGACTCCAGTGACCGTTTTTCCATCTTTCCTGTCTCTCCTATCCCCTCAGTTTGTTGTTGCTTCTTCTTCCTCTTTCCTATACCTTTACTTCTACCCTTTTATCCCTCCTCACCCCCATCCCTTGTGAGCTCTGTGGCAGTGTCGCTCACTGAAGCAGACAATAACGGGGCTCACTTTTCTCTTCCTTTCTCTTAAGAACCACTCCAGACGTCAGCTGGGGCGAAAATCCCCCAAACATGGGGCTGGCACGGCCTTAAATAAGGTTTTGGTCTCTTTTACGAGACCAGTTCCCGGTGCTTGGCGGAGAAGGCGAAGCTTTCCCCGGAACGGCACGGTGGCTCGGCAGAGGAGGCGACGCTTTGCCCGGAACTGCACGTTGGCTCGCCGTCGTCTGCGTGGAATATGACGCTGGAGGGGGGGGGGGGGGAGTTCGCCGGAACTGCGCTCGTTCTTGTGGAAAGAAGCGTTCCCGAACGAGGATCATGCCTGTGACATAACACCGTTCGAGTCACGTAATACCAAATTTGGAATATGCGAAGCTAGGGAAACGGTCATGAACGCACCATGAGCGTGGCATGTAGTCATGCTGTAACATGACATGCATCTCCTGATTATCATTATTCCACTTGTCACATACCTTTGTCGTCCATTTACGTCCCGCAATAAGAAACTTGGTATATGTGAAGACAGCGAAACGACCGCAAGCGCACCATGAGCGTTGCGTGTAGACATGACTCATGACTTACATTGCATGCATGCCATGATTTCCACGTTACTGTCTGTCACTTGTGTTCGCCATGAAGTCAGGTCTAACCATACCAGTTTTTTACATGCCATGTGAACGAAACGACCGCAAGAGCAGCAAGACCATGAAGTGTAAATCATCACAGTTATGACATGCATGCCATGATAATCATGTTATGACTGGTCGATGATTCCTGCCATAGTCATGTTATGCCATACCAAGTCTGGTATCGATACCATTAATAAAACTATCAGGAGGGCTAAAATTGTAGATGGATAGATAGATAGATAGATAGATAGATAGATAGATAGATAGATAGATAGATAGATAGATAGACAGACAGACAGACAGACAGACAGACAGACAGACAGACAGACAGACAGACAGACAGACAGACAGACAGACAGACAGACAGACAGATAGATAGATAGATAGATAGATAGATAGATAGATAGATAGATAGATAGATAGATAGATAGATAGATAGATAGATAGATAGATAGACAGACAGACAGACAGACAGACAGACAGACAGACAGACAGACAGACAGACAGATAGATAGATAGATAGATAGATAGATAGATAGATAGATAGATAGATAGATAGATAGATAGATAGATAGATAGATAGATAGATAGATAGATAGATAGATAGATAGATAGATAGATACGCTCAAAGTCGCCGAAGTTCGCTAACAAATGTTTCGAACTTTTTATCATATATAATTACACTGCAACTGCACACCACATCAATGGCAGAGCCAGAAATTTTTTACCATAGGGGAGGGAAGGGAGGACTCACGACAAGTTAGTTCTGCAGTACATTTGATGGCGCGAATGAAACACGGACGCGGACACTCAACGTCTGTGTTTTTTCGCCCGTGTCTGAGCATTTGCGTCATCAAATCTACTTCAGCCATGTAACAACTATGGCGCCCGACAGCAGCCTTCCTAAGTGGGTTCCTTCATGGGGGAACAGAACTGCTATGTTTTGAATATGTTTGCACATGGACCGTGCCCAACCTCGGCGGCGCCGCCTCGGCTGGGCTGGTTGGTCATGCATTTGAAACAATTTGATGCAGAGCGAAGCGAAACACGGACACGAGAAGGCACATGTGGACACCGCACAGCGCTCACAGCGGCAGGCAGCTGTCTCCACTTTTACCTGGTTCCACCTGTGTGCGCGCTGTGCACACTGATATGTGCGTGTGTGTTACTTATTCCCTCTATCCTTCTTTCTTTCTCTATTCTTGTCCTCTTCCTCCTTCCCCTGTGTAGGGTAGCTAACCGGGTGCAACCTGGTTAACCTCTCTGCCTTTCCTTTGCCTTCCCATCTCACCTTTCAAGAAATGCTCCTTTGCTCAATGACAAAAAGGAAGAAAGAAAGAAAGAAAGAGAGAGAGAGAAAGAGAGAGAGAGAGGGAGAGAGGGGGGAGAGAGAGAACACGTTCCCCTCCCTACGGACTTCTCTCGCAACCACGGTGTAAGAATAAGTGCTCGCAACGCATTATGAACATTACAATTTAACGGACTCGCGAACGAACTATATATACATCTTAGTGTGTCCGTCGCGGTGCTATAGCTGTAACTCATGCTCAGCTGCAGCTCGCCGCTTCAATCCCGGCTGCAGCGGTGGCGTTATAAGCTAGGGACAGTGCACTGCCCGATGTCACTGTTGGTCAAATTTTACAGAGCCCTCTACTACGACAAGTCCCATAACGATATCGTGGTTTTGGGACGCAACACCTTAAATATTAACACTAACTTTCACGTACTCTATTAATACTAGGACGCAGGAATTCATTTCGCGACACGTGAAAGGGACACTAAAGCGAAACAATAAATTTGTTTAGACAGATTGAGTATACTTTGAAAACATCAGTGTTGTTAATTTCACCACCGTATAGGTGCACAAATAAGTCGGGAAAACCAGTGTCAGAAGTTTAACTTTTAAACTTATCGTCGAAATTCCTGATGGTGACGTCATGGAAGTGTGGCAGCTTGGGCTAGTTGGCATGACATGACGATAGTTATAGCGCGGGAACAAAACGAAGGCACAGAGACAAGAAGGACACGAACGCTCGGGTCCTTCACGTCCTTCTCTCTGTATCGTTGTTTTGTTCTCGCGCTATAACTATCGTCGTGACGTCATGGGTTTTTACGTGCTTGTTTTTTTAGTTTGACCGCGTTGGCTAAACGAAATTTCCCGAAACATAGCAAGTCTCTGGCTTCCTAAGACAATCTGCTTCATCTTTACTGATTAGAAGCTACGAACATAGCGAGCGCCATGATGTGACTTTTTACGTTTTGAAATTCTCGGAGCAGATTTTGAAGCCGGAAAAGCACGGTACCTCGTGGACACTTACAAAGTGAAGAAGTGAAGTGACAACCTCTTTAGAGCGGTGTTCGCAGAGCAGAAACGATGAGAGTTTGGAGCAGTTATTGGTGTTTTAGGGTCAGATAGCCAATATATGTCCCAAAAATGTGATGGTTAAGCGGACTTGTTGCCAAATGCAAATTTCTCCAACAGCGCAAGAACGTGACACGAAAGATAGACCACACAACGCAGACACACCACACCCCCCATCTGCAAGATTAACACTCCATCAAAAAGCCTGTAGTCATTCACTTCGTCACGCTTATCTCGCGCCTTCATTTTCCTCCTCCGATTATTTCGTATTCGCGCAATAAACGTGAGGCTGTGCCCGGGTGGCGCTGCGAAATACGACGCCACCTAGCGCTCTCATCGCCGTGCTGGCCGTAACTGGGTAGTGCAAAGAGAGCCGTCTGCAAGTGAATGTGCATAGGCCCTCCTCTTTTGTCGGTGTTGAGGCGCGGTTTTTTGAAAATCAAGGACTTTGGCAAACCTCTATAATCAATCCAACTTCACTTCAGGAAGTAGAAAGCCCATCAAAACGTACTACGGGTACAGTGTAAAATATGTTTCAGTTATTTCGGCGTGCTGCAACTCGCAATTCAAGTGCAAGCGAGCACTCCCACGTGCGTTCTGCAATGTCTAAAGACGTTAAATTTGGGCGCACACATGAGACGCAAGCGATGAAGTACAGATGCGAGTAACGTATATCACACGATCAGTTTTACGAAATTCGCCTCATCAGATGGCCCCGGCGATTATCGCCTTTGCAGTTGCATTCTCTATACATCTTTCACTGCCTCTGCGTTGAACTGTTTTATTACACATGCTAGAATGTTTTGTTGGCGTTGTCTTCCGTTTGGGGATACATGCTTGCTCACTTTCTTGGTGTGCAACTATAGGCGAAACCGGGGCCTCCTAGGTATAGCTTCGGCTATGCGGAGACCAACGTCAAGGAAAAAAAAAAAAACCTTATTATGGCCACGACGAACATTTTGCGATTTCCCTCTATGACGTAGCATTTCATAGTTAAAGCCAGTTAGAGCCTTTAATGCCTACGCGCACGATGCTGTGTTGTAGCGACCACTGATCAGATTATTGGTGGTCACGGCGTATTGGAGGTTTATCGTGCGCATCAGCAGTCAGCACTTATCACCGTGCGTATCATGGGCGGAGATTCTGTTGAGCTTTATAATCAAAGTTACCACGGTTCTTTGTCAAGGCCACTCAAAACCCAATAAAAGGAGACATACTATGTCATCACACTTTCTCATGCGACCAGCTGTAAAAAAAAACGTGAGTAATTCGCATACCCAACACGTTCGCAACGGCCCCTATGCAGCGCTCTCGCCATTCTGCTTCGGGACAGCTGTAAGAATCGGTAAAACCGAAGTCCTTTGAGCCCGTGGCAACGCGCAACGCAACAGAAGTGCCGACTGAGGTCTTCCTTCGTAGAACACGGAGCTGTTGCGTCTGCTCTTGTTCTCGCCGTCGTTCTGTCGAGTGAACCAACAAGCACCTCATGGCGGTTCGGTGATGCGTCCGACCAGCGGAGGAAATTTCATAGCTATTTTTTTGGGGTGTTCAATGCGTGTACACGCGTATAGTATTTATTTAGCCGAGTCGCTGTTTCGCACGAACTGTAGTTGCACCTGGTTGCACAGCAAACTGTGCAAGGGCGTCGGGCTTTCCACTACCCAAAACTGCGCGGACAGGTGGCGCTACGTGTCTGCAAAGCTCCAGACTCTGGTTTCTCCCATTTCCCATTCCCTTTATGAATAATGAAGTTTATTCCTCCTCCTCTGATGTCTACAAAACTACCTGTTGGAAGACAGCATCTACTCTCGGTGTCCCCTTTCTGCGCTGTTCGCAAAACCATTCAACTTCTAGAATTCAAAGCGTCACCGAAGCACCTGAGAAATACGTTCCACAGACAATTAACGTAAAGTGCAAAAAATTAATGATTCGAATTGAACTAGTTATTGAATGATTCAATGGTCGGTTGCTTACGGATTGCGCTGTGAAATTGGTCAAACTGCTATAACTTGTCGCAGACATGAGATGAATCTGGTAAAGCTTAGCACCACGCGATAGAGGTAGCCACAGTCATAAATAACCATTGCCGAAGCACCAGTTGATAATTGCGCGGTGTACGTGAAATCGAAGCAATCTGGGTCATTATTACATTTTACCTATATCGCCCGCATGGAACGTCGCAAGATAAACAGGTAACTGTAAGATATATATACGTCAGTTCCTGTGGCATAAACTAGGTGAGAGCCAACACTAATAGTATGCGCATACAACTTGTTCTCGACTTCCTTGGAACTTGCGCAAGTAGACCACACGTGTAATCATTTTTTCTACGCCCTTTTGGAGCAGCATGAATCATCATATTTGTCTTGCAGCACTTTCATCACTGAAAGCATGGCACCTGCGCGACCCTGGGGCGCTATTCTGGACATTGTCAAATTCCGCCACGCCAGATTACGCCATTGATCAATGCTAATTGGCCAAGTGGGCTGCTACGACCTCTCTGATTGGCTTAAAACGCCACCATTACGAAACTTGGCAATATGGCGGAATTATACAGTTTCCAGAATAGCACCCCTGCTAAATTTTTTTTGTTTTGTTTTGAAGCGCTTGTATAACCTGGTTATTGAGAACGACAATGCAGGACGGCTCTATATAACGTCTTTGTCACGATTGCCGCTGTAGTAAAGGCACAATTAAATAAAGACTGAACTGCAGAGCTCAGAGGTGCTGCAGCTTTATGTTAAAATACATGACAGGCGGGCGTACAGAAGAAACACATGCACAGAACTATTCCTATAGATGCGCGGTCTTCTATCTGAAGTTCCGTTCTATACCAATATCACCACGGCTGCGCGCATATTTGCGCCTTTGGAAGCCGCATTTCGATTCGCTGCGGTATGTGATCAGGATGAGAACTGATACTGAAAAAGAAACCACAAGAGAGTTTCAGTTACCACCGCCGCCCTTCACTGTTCAAATGGTGACGAGTAATAAATTGCAGTGAATGCGCACTTGACCCTGCTCATTTTTACCACGAGCACGAAATATTACCTGTTGTTAACAAAAGACGGGAAAACAAAAAAATTCATGAGACGAAAGTTGCCCGATTACTATTAGGCAGGAAAAAAAAACTTAGCCGAGAAAGGGTAACATTCATACATCAGTGATGTGTAAGCATTTTATCTAAGAATTCCTAACAGTTCTGATCACACTGAAATTCACGACTCCTCACTTGTGAAATTCATGGTACAGCGAAAAAACTTTTACCCGGTTGAAGGCGAAAAACGACACGAGGTGTGCCCACCGCCTTTTACTTTTGCTTTCTTTCTTTTATAGACGTAATGCCGCTTTACCCATCCAACGCCCCCTAAAAAAATTATGCCTGGACTGGCCTGGAACGTATAAGCCGCGAACGCGCTGCCATACTCTCCGATTTTACCCTCCTGCTTCGGTACGAAGGCGAGCGTCTCCGACGGCCGCCCCCTTCGAACACAGCAATGCTCTCACAGTTGCCTCCGAGCAGCCGTGATGTCACGTGACAGAGCGGTACAGTTATGTCACGTGACTGAGCGGTACAGAGGCGAGCGGTCTCACGCGGCGGCCGGTCGCAACGCAAGGCAGGAAGCATGGCCTCCGACTGGCAGGAGCCTCCCAATTGAAAAGAGAGCGACGTTCCAGGCATAGTTTTTCCAGGAGGCGTTGACCCATCCAATATATATGCGGCACGTGCTAGCTTATCTCAATGTCATCCACCCCCTTCTTTTTCGGCCCATGCCTTGATATTTTCCACTTTTGTTGTCGGGGGGAGAGCGCACGAAACACGTAAACATGCACGTGCCGAAGCAGGCAGTTGCTACTTAAAAAAAAAAAAAAAAACAGGAACGGTTGTCGAAACGTTGGATGCAACGACACAGTGAGTGAAAAGTAACCTGTGCGTCTGTGAGTGAAAAATCAAGTTAACGAGATTGCCGCGATAGGCCGCTACTTGTCCACGCGCGCGCGCGTGATCACACTGAAAAAAGCCACAAATTCAAAAAAAAAAAAAATAAGTGCTCAAGGTCACGAGGTGCGGTAGTTTCTCTGGCCCTGCCACCTCTCCCTGCTTAGCATCTGAGAGACGCCGTAGTGGAGGGCTCCGGAAATTTAGATCACCTGGGGGTTCTTTAACGTGCACCCAAATCTGAGCACACGAACCTCCTTCATTTCCGCCTCCATCGGAAACGCAGCCGCCGCAGCCGGGATTCGAACCCGCGACCAGCGGGTCAGCAGCCGAGTACCTTAGCCACTAGACCACCGCGGCGGGGCAATCGAGCGCTTTCGTCCGGACGAGAGAAGAGATAATGCAATTGCAGCATGCGACAAACCTTTGTAACTACACTTGCACTGGACGAATTCTTAAAATTTTTGCGGCGTTGAATTCGTGAGTCAATAAGCTCTTCTAGTAAATTCATTCCATGGTTACTTGAAAAAGTGTTTCAGGTCCCCTTTAACGCATTTTGTTTCGACAGGTGTCACGACGAAAATAAGCCCATTCGTCGATAATAGCGTGCGCAGGTCCGATCTATTGTATGCGTGTTTGTGTGCGTGCGTGTGTATGTAACAAAACATATGAATAACTATGCACTTAGCGGTTGAAGGGTGAACAAGGGGCCGGATTTTGCCATCGCGTTAAACTGTTAAAGGCGAAGCTTAAGGGTCCTCCAATTTTTTCATCTTCTAATATAAGCGTCAGTTCCACCGCAAACGCGGCGTAATGAATCCGACAGCGAGAAACTGAAATGCCACACGAACGACAAGCAGTTAGAAACTAGCAGGCGCATAAAGGCTACTCGAAAAGAGCACACAGGACAAGTGCTAATAACAAATGTCAAGAAATAACAAATGTCAAGAATTCATTGATCAAGAAATCAATGAATTTTTTTTTTCAGTAACGGAAGGGGGGTGGGAGGCTAGCACACCCCCTCCACATGACTTCGAGCCTGACGCGTACATGTACACGTGCTACTAAAACAGCGAACTCAATTACCAGACAGATTGGTGCAATGGGCAAGCGCTCAAAAACAACCAACCCTTGGCCCCATGTATAACAACTCCATCCTCACTTTTCACATTGCACCACAATTTTTACATATAGCTATTAGGAACAGCTTACAAGCCTAATGAACAGCTTTTTCTCTGTGACTGCCTCGACATGCACTGACTTTGTTGCTCGGAAATTTGTAAATTTGTATAAGCGGCTACAGGATAGATTTTGTTTTAATTATGCAACAACCTATACCCAGAAGAAAGGATGGGTAGTACTTCTGTACTTGTGGTTCAAACATCTTGCAAAGGCTTCATGCAAACTGCAAAAAAAAAAAAAAAGCCATGAAAAGTGTGAGGCCCAGGTTATAGTGATATGGTAACCACAAGGTCAACAATGCACAATTGCAGCTACATAAATCTACGACATGTATCATAGAGGTGGTAGACAAAACTGTTTTCAAAATGCAAGGGCACTTTTGGCTGAAAAAATTAGGGATCCTCACACCCTTTAACAGTTGAACGAGAGAGATATCCAGTCCCTAGTGTGTACTTCAACCACTTAGTGCATAGTTTTTATTGTACAAATGATGTTACTCGAGAAGTTTAAATTGTGGCTTACTACAATGTAATCAAAGTTGAAAGTGGCTTGTGCCAGAAAAGTTTTCGCATATGGCTGCATTGTGTGTAATGGGCAGCGTACTATTGACCACGCGCAATGATGCGCGTGACATTCTTTCGAACTTGCTATGATCATAAAAAAAGAAAATTGCCACAATGTGTAAACGTTGTGTTCTACTGAACTTCTATAGGAAAACAAGAGACATTTCTCCTCACCCTTTCAGTTTTCACTCCACTCATTGCTTGGTTACAGCAAGGCACGTCAGCACAGAAATGGGCGTTGAACTCTGCTCTAAACTGTTTGAAATCTGCCTCTTACATGTTACCAAAGAACATCTGTATCAGTGTGCCTCGATTAGAGTAGCCATTCTTAAAAAAGAATGATGCTGCCACAATACTATTTTTTTTTTCTGCCCCGCGTCTCTCAGCGGAGTTATAGCAGAGCCACCTTAGAGCGGTGAGATGCCAGCAAGGCGCCGTGCAAAGGCATTGCGCTGTGGGATCAAATATGGCAGCTGCTCCACAGTTAACACTGCAGATGTCCTAACCCTAAAGTGGAGAAAACGTGCATCAAAGCACCCTAATCTATATGTTACTGTGCTGCCCTCTGCCGGTCGGGTAGGGCTCCGGTATGGTGGCGGACAACCGGCCAAAGCAAAAGCCGTCCCCCCTCCCCCCTTCTAGATCAGGAGGCGCTTTGCAATTTTTTTGCTAGGACTTGGGCGCATGCACCGTCGCATTGTGAAAAAGGCAGATTGCCACTATGCACAGTGCAAGCTTACACGAGCTGATATTGGCAACTAAGGTCCCATTTCAAGGCTCTTGTAGTAATCGTAGCATGTTAAGTGCTCGCTTTCATATATGGCAGCCTGCTGCACACTGTAGTTACAGATGCCAATGACATGACTAAAGTGTTTAATGCAGACTTTGTTAAAAAAATAAGCCAGTCCATTGCCCATGAAGACACAAATATTTGCTTTCCATCTCTTTTTATTGTACTGTGTAAAACAAAAATAGCATCTCACTTCCAACATTCCTGCCAGAGAAAGAACAGAAAAGAAAAGACACAAAAAAGGCTAACCTCTTTTAAAACGTGCGCACAGTGTGCGCGCACACAGCGGCATGTGCAGAGCTGGGAAGCCCTATTGTGCAGTTCAGTTGCAGTCCTTGCGTGGCAACCGTATACAAAAAAAAAAGGTATTACAGATGGCTACAAACACAAAATAACATGCCAGAAGGCTCAACAACCAATATCCAGCCAACCCATCCCTCGGTTAAAAGGAAGTCACAGAAAAATGAAACACACGACTACTTGCACAGCATCTTCCATCTACATGCATGATATCTCACCGGTTCTGCATCAGTTCGGATGTCAAGTTTTATGAGTCAGTGACAAAAGCAGCACAAAGTGTGGCCACCAGCTTTGGTGAAGGATAGATTGACTAAAAACGCAGCACTGTCAGGACTCAATTACGATAGCAAATCATGGCACTCAGGACAGCACTGGTAAAGCACACATGAGGAAAAAAAAATTATGACAAAAATAGTGCAAAACGACAGCAACTTTTCGCATTTCTGACTCTCGCAGCTCCTGATGATCATCACTCGATAGAACCTGGTTAACAAATACTGAAGACATGCACCTCCCAAAAAAGAAAATCAGCTTATCACCTTCGAGCTGCCACTGCAACCTTTCTGAAAACTTGTATAGTAGAGTCGCTGAGATACTAGTACACTTCATGGATTGTTTTCACAACTTCATTCCTACTGTTGAAGAATCTCAGCTGGCCCAACCGAAGAGACTGTTGATTAGGTAGCAATCATATCATCCTTTTAAGGTAAAAAAACAACAACACGACCTAGCATGTCTCTTCATGGAGTTGAGCTGGTAAACAGTGTAGTCTGCTCTTAACATATTATGTCCTCACTCCACAAAAAAAAAAAGAACTACAGGTGTTGCTCCGTGTCACCTGAATCTATGTCAACATCTTAGGAATCAAAGCATATGAGGCCCACCACTGTATATGGTATCTGCTGCTCTGCATAATAATGGTTACTTAAGTGAAAAAAGATATGACATGAAAATGTTCAATCACTAATATATTCAAAGCACTGCAAAGTAATTTTCGACAAAGCTTGAGTGATACAAAAGCTTTGTGACAATGAGATTCAAGTTCTTTAGTGGCAACCACAAAGAAAGCATTTCCAGTGCTGCTTGTGTAGCATAATACGAGCATTGATTGATTAATATGTGAGGTTTAACGCTCCGAAACCACCATATGACTTAGAGAGACGCTGTAGTGGAGGGCTCCGGAAATTTCGACCACCTGGGGTTCTTTAAAGTGCACTCAAATCTGAGCACATGGGCCTACAGCATTTCCGCCTCCATCGCGATACAAGCATTGGTACGTCCATTTTATGGTGTGAAAAAAGTGCTGCTTTCGAACCGTAACATGTGCTATGGAGCATTTGTTTTTTTCACCGGTAACAGCACGTAACACATTTTAGCAGAAATTACAGCATGTTGACATCTACTACATAAAATGGAAGCACCAAGTCTGGGCAACACAATGATGAAAAAATGTTGGAAACAGGTTCAGTGCAACTGCTACTCACATTTACCAACAATAAGTGTAAGCAAAGCATGTGTGCTCCATGAAGTGGATCCAAGTAACAAAGTAAACGCTGACAACAAAGTCACTTTAGTACTTCATGCAGCTGCTAGAACTGCAAGACATTTAGCTTTCCCTTGCAGTGGTGTCATGCTAGGCTTAATCCGTGTGCAGCATACAATAAAACCATTCATTGAAAACTGAACTTGTACCACTGGTGTATATTAAGATGACTATCCACTGACACAATTAGTAATTCGCAATTGAGGGTAATTTTCAAGTAAACTTAAATAAAAAAGACGATTTCTTCTTTCTTTGAAAAACTTGCAAAAATGAAAAGCTTTTTCAGCTATTGTTGCCTCAGAGCCAGGCTTCCCACAAACAATAGATGATTGGAATAAACTAACCAAAGCATTTCCTCAACGCCCTTGACCATTTGTGTAAATAGTGGTAGTGATTAGAATGAAGAGGAAAAAGGCACCTAATTTCTGTCTGCCTTCAGGCGACACGGCGCAGTGCCTTATAGGGGTGGGGGGAAGGAGGGATAAAAAGAATAGAAGGAAAGTAGAAGCAGAAGAAGACAGCCAACGAGAGGAAAAAAGAAGGAGATAGGAAAGTGGGGATCCGGTCGAAGCAGTCCAAGGGCGGGGTGCCACAATGCGAGAGCTACACGGCGTCAGGAGACCGCGGAGGGCGAACCAGTCGGCGGGAGCTACGCTGAAGTCGGAGATCGCATTCCCATTTGTGTAAATACTATTTTTCCATGACTTCCTTAGAATTGTATTATCACCTTGTTGTTCAATGGTTACTTTTTTTTTAAAGTCTTAACCCCTCGGTCTTATATGTAAAGAAATTGTGTAAAAAACGCTTTGCAACCTTGTTTCATTCTGTTATTTCGTGTGTTTCATGTATGCTCACCCTGCTTGGACTTTTTGTCCGCAGTATTCTACAAATACAAATAAATAACAAATAAAATAATTGGGTGTACATTTGCAATGCAATTTAAACAAGGCTTAGGAATGAAATGCTGAAACTCTCCAAACATGATGGCATGTGCGAAAGCAGCTACTGTCTTTACTGTGAGAGAGGATGCTGTAGGCTCATCTACACCCTCACATTTTTCTTTTCTGCAACACTCCAGCGGGTCGCGGTGTTTGGCTCGGCAGACAAGCAACGTAAAAAGATTAGATGGTGTCGTCGCCATACAACTATGGTGAGGGAGGCTGCTGCGCAAGCCTTCCCACATGTGCAGTGGCGATTCAGTGTACTACCTACCAAGCTGACATTCTCGTAACACACTGAATTTCGTTACAGCGTGATAGTTAGATGGTGCTCTGGTATCACTCTATTTGCAGCATGAAGCTGAACTCTTTAGCTCCTAATAATAATTAGCATTACATATTTCTATCTCTTGTACGAATATTGCCAGAAATAGGGAATAGTACTCATCAATGAAACACATAATGACTTTGCTAGGCTAGCTTAAAGCAAATGGCATTTGTAAGCTCTTTCTAGGCCTTGCAGTTTCGCCTTCATTAATTCGTTGCCTTAGAGAGGTAAAATTACTTCAGTCTTTTATGGTAACAGAAAAGCAGCACATGAAACTAGATGTAGTGAATTGCCAAATAACGTGCAAAGGTTTCAAACAACATAGCGGAGGAGAATTCCATGCAATTTGTGGAGTGCAAAGTTTAACTAGATCTGAAAATGCACTCAACCTGCTGAACTTTTAACAATGAAGATTGATGACGTGCATTTCCAGCAAACAATGGTGCTCTTAGACACTCTAGCTTCTTCCATAAAGTACTGCAATCCTTTTACTTTAAGACACAGGACCTAATGGATAATATATCTTGTCAGAAATGGCTCAATTTTAATTTGACAGGTCATCTGGATTTAAGATCTATTTCACACGGTACAAATGTTCTATTACGTAAAATGTAAAAAAAAAAAAGCTATTCTGCTACATCAGGTTCAAATAACCATAGTTTAAGTGTTTACTGGCTGCGCACAATTTTACTGCCCTCTCCCACATCAGTTACGGCTGTTATTATTTAACGAGTCCAAATTATGAGCTTGTTGGCTCTCAGCAGCTATATTTCTTTTAACAAGCAAATAAAAAACTTCAGTGGCCAGCAGCCAATGGGGTCTTTGTTGCAGATTTATGCTATGATTCAGAACATACGCAAAGAGCAACTCAGATATGCTGCAGAAAATACATTTTGATAATCTGCATAATGTCCAAGCTGTATTACAACTTCTGGCTGCCTTCCTCTGCTACTCTCTTCAGCACGCCTCAGAAACAACAAAACAAGGTGAGGGGGCTAGTCAAGCACCTAAAGATTAATACTTCTACGCAAAAGAAATCTGAATCCCCAAACACGCAAAATTCAAAACTCAGCATCACTCTGACCACCTTCGACACATCATTCGATCTCACAGCAGGAAAAAAAATGTGAAATGTAAAAAACAACTTTCTAGGACCAACTGTCCTTAACAAGCAGGAAGTTACGCGAGGGAAGGGGCAATCGAAACAGGGGAATCGGGTATCCTGCAAGTAAAAAAAAGCATAAAAAAAAAAATGACCGAACAAACGACGAACAGCAAACGTCAACAGCAACGCTGTCATATATATATATATATAGTATTTATAATATTTATATATTTATATGTATACATATATATATATATTTGTATAGCATCTGTATAAAAAGATCTCCACTCTTCATAGCTTTTTTTTTTTTCCTCGTAATCCTTTGTTATATTCATCCACTTCTCTGCAAATCTCTACTGTACACATGTGAAGCAAGCTCAAACTCTTTTTTACACTCTACGTGTTGAAAGCAACTGGGAATGAGACAAGGAGGAAGGGGGGGGGGGGGGGGTTTGCGAAGTCTTCACTAATGTCTTGGGAAGTGGCAATCTAGAGTTTTTTTTTTTCTACAACAAAATTCAACAAAAGCTGAAGTGGAGTAGCTTGCTACCATGACTAAGATGAAAGAAAACAAAAGCATCAATAGATGGAATAAATTAAAACAATACCAAGCAATGCTAGCACTTTACGACACTTTATCTCTCTACTACTTAACAGCCTTCCTTAACAAAAAATAAATAGAAAAACAATGAAGTGTTCCTCGCAGAACACTCAGAAAAGTTCCTGTTCAGCCAGAGTACTGCAATAATGTGTGATGGCCTGTTATATGTGCTCATAAGCCATCATAAAAAGTTACTGTACATTATTCCAACTTCAAGAAGATATCCTACTTGTTCTTGCATATACGTACTGGTTTGTAGAAAAGAAAGATCTTCAATCCATCCGTTATTACCAAAAAGATACGACAGAGATGAAACATCCAGGTGCTTACAGCTAGTTCTTGCTTGTGCCACTAATGCACCAAATTGAAATTCGGTCACTGACTGATAAGAAAATCAAAGGTCGTTGCTTGCATTTACACACTGCAGAGCATCGAGAAAAATGCTTTAAACACATTTCTGCAGAGTTGATCTCATAAAAGTACGATTTTTGCTTCCAAGATATCATTTTCTCACACATTCATTAAAATACCTTTGTAATCACCATAATGTAAAATAATCACATTATCACACATATTCTGCGATGGAACTTTGTGACACAGTACCTTAGTTCATTTTGCCCTATCTTGCTGTCACAGTGAGCCTCTGCCTACGCTTAATTAAAGCTGCGCAACTCTGCGCACGTGGCAACTACAAAGGGTTGGCAATAAATCAATCAGCACCCACGCATTCTAATGCAACTTCACCAGCCTCAAAGCACCGTAGTTCCTCTCCCAAGACATTAACGAATACTCCTCAAGGCAAACAGTACAGTCGCCAAGGGTTACACCGGTAGGAGAAAAACAATGAATGGCTCGGAGCTAAACATGTAAAAATGAAAAGCAGTGAAATGTGCAGGAAATTAAACTGCACCGGTATTGTGCGTGAACCATCACACTTGGCATGAGCTCTAAAATGCCACAAGCAGAGGCTAGAGAGCATGCATTCCAAGAGGGACAGTGGCACCAATCCTGACATCGCACGCAAATGCTGCAGCGAGAACAGCAAGAGTTTCAAGTTTCCGTTATCACGTCTCAATTTCAATTTTCTTGCTGCCCTTATGGAGCTTCATGTCTTTACTCTTGATACTACTACTACTACTACTACTACTATATTTCTGTTGAGTTGGTGCCGTTGAACACACTTCCACGTACTGGCCTCCTCCCAATGCAGCTACAATATGAGGTTATTCAAGCTACAGGCAGCATGAGGAAGTTACGGAACTTTTTGCAGTTCTAGCATGACAGCTTTTTGTAGGTAGCATGACAGCCAGAGGAGATAGGCCTTCCCTCGAATCACAACCGTTCTTCTGACATTAGTCAGTCTGTTGCAAGCATTAAGTATGTCAAGGGTGAAGCTGGTAGACCAAGTACGAACGTGGCTCTTAAGCCTCACTCGAGCAATGAAAGAGTTTGCAGAACTAGTCCAAAACGTGCCAAAATCGGTGCCACCATACAACTCCAAACATGCCTTAGCTTGTGCTTGGGCATTCTAGCTCACATTGAGTAGACATAAGTTGATGATAGTAGCAACAACAAGTGGTGGTGCGATGGTCAAGGTAGAACGGTGCCAGTCTGTCGGTCCAGTTCCATCATAGCTTCCTGAATGGCATTTTCCAGGTTGCCATTCAGCTTGCGACCCCTGGGCAGAAGGTGGTGAAAATGCTGTTTTTATTGTAAATCGAGAATCATGAGAAAAGAAGAAAGACCAGTAGGTTAGTGAGTGAGTACTACAACCCTAATGGCAAAATGCAATTGGGGAGGATATTTAAATTTTTTTTGTGTGTGTCTTTTTATAATTAAAAGAAGGCAAGACGTAATCATAATCTACTTTTGAGCCACTCGTTCAGTTTCTATAAAACCTGTTTGTAGCAACAATATATAAAGTGATCTTTAGAGCATTTTTGGAGAAACAAAATATTGCCTTTAGAAGACAAAAATGCAGCTGGTTACGACAAATAGAAACACCATTTTTTATTATGAAATCACAAGTTAAAAGCGGCATAACAAAAAAAGGCTTGCTTTCAGAAAATAAAAGAATAAATTGTGTATATAAGCTAACCCATGCATAGTGCAAGCGGGCGCTGCTCTTTTATTAAAAACAATGTGTTGACAGAGCAAACAATGACAAACACCATATTAGCATCTGGCGCACCTGTCAAATATAATTTGAAAGGCACAGCAGACGCTATCGTGAACCTGCGAACCTGGCATCCTTGAAAATGAGAAGATTCGTAAAACGGAAGATAGTTGAGGTGGTGAAAAAATAAAACTGGCATACATTCTTGTTTGTCATTTCTCAGGGCCACAAAAACTTCATGCACAGCTCTGAATGATTGGCAGCAATTTTTAGACGTCGGACACTCCTAGCAGTACTTGTAATATTATGACACAAGCGTGCATGAGTAATTGAGGAGCAAAGTATGCTGCATTCTTTTTTTCACAAAAAACCAGTGCACCGAGGCAATAGTGGCTTCAAGAAGCATTCTGCATACAATAGAGCAAAACCAGAAAAATTTTATTGTGGTCCCTTCTTCTCTTTTGCAATGCAGTTAGTGTTAGGTCTGCACGTTTAGATTGAATTGGATGATGATGCCTGAACTGCACATGGTCAACACGGTTGGCATTTCTTGCTAAAATTACTACAAGTGAGAAAATTCTTAGGCTATCAGGGTATTCTGGCACAGCTAGGTACAAAAATAAGAAATTGTATCAAATTGGTGCAACCGGTGCTGCTGTTGCACCCTTGCATGTTTTATAGCCTTAAGAAGGACAAGGTTAAGCAAATTTATATCTATATTTTTGCATACATGACTTGATTAACAAAAATGTTGCATGTGTATAATTGCTAAATTTTTACTTGCAGCTTGAATTATGATTTTTAAGCTCTCAGTAAAAAAAAAGTAAATATTACAAATACTGTAACAAGTGAAGTTAACATCTTATTCACAGAAAACCCAAGTTATCTTATTCCAACATACTTGTGTAAGTCTGCTAGCATTAAATCAATATAGGCAGCCTGTTAAGCTTTCTGGCTATAGACAATTTTCTACATGAAGAAAAGCCTGTCCTCCAAAGCATTTTCATGTCGGGACAGCCATAAAAAATGTAAAAAGTTTCTGCAACAAGCACCGTGAAATAACATTTCCTTTTCGTCTACACTTTGATCTTCTTGTGAAAGCTAGAGAATGATTCAAAAAGTGTTCATTGGCCTCTCTCTCTATGATAAATGCATTTTAATCCATTTCACACTTCTCGACTTCTTAAGGTACATGCATGTTTCTCAAACTGCTGCAGAAATAAAAAGGGACACTAAAGGCAAATAATAAGTCCATGTTGTTTGTTTAAATAGTGGTCCAGAAACTTTGTGGTGCTAGTTTTGTGTCAAGGAAGTGCTTATTTTGAATTAAAGTCTCATTTTAATGGTCTGCATCCCATTAGCGCCCTTCAAATTCCCCGTGTGGCAGAGGACTCTTGGATGTCACTGTTTTCGTGCCCAAGGTTACCCGCCTTTACTAAGTGGCTGCCGACACCATAGCAGCAAAGCAAAACTAGCAGAAGCCACAGCAGCAACAATGACTATTGAACAATTCCCTGCAATCTCATCGGCATGATTCCGCTTTCTTGGTTAAACTGGACCCTGCTAAACAGCACCATATATCTAGCCTTACCAGCCAAAAACTGAACTTTTGAACCACTTGCCCCACTCCTAATAGTAATGCTAGGCGGTTCTTTTTTCTATAAGTCAAATAAAAATGGACAAGCAGCATTTTATAACATCTCTTGATCCATGGAAAGTTCTTTTTTTATTGCAGTGGGTCTGATTACCAATACTAGTGATTAATTGTAGGCGGACGAGGACATCGCATGATGCTCTGCGGACGACGGTTCCTAGAAGCCTAGCCCGGGCCAGTGATTCTTCGTTGGATTGTAATAAAGTTTAGTACATCCCTACCACTCTCACATCATCATGATCATTTCGCCAATGTCTCCCTCGTGGCACACGTCGTGTGATGCATCTAGCTCAACTTTTTTGCAAGTAAGGCACTGCTATTGATAATATTGCCATTTCGAATGTTGTCATACATTCAGCTTTCACTCTGACATAAATTGTTATTTGCTTTTACGTCCCCTTTCTTTAATCAGTATGAATAACCTCCATGTGCTCATGTCTGAAGTTTAGCGTGTATATAACATGGACATGTGTGCAAGCAGTTAATACTGTTTAGGAAACCACATTATTTGGGGATCAGTGGCTGACTGAAGAAGTTTGGATTAAGAAAACATAGTAGGGTATACCACGTACACACACCTGCGGTGCTTCTTGCGAGCTCTGTGGTGTGCCTCAAGACCCTCAGACAAGGTCTTCAGTTGGTCTGGCTCCACTTGGGTGAAACTGTGATCACCAAACCACTGCACCCAGAGCTGTCCACATGCACATGTTAGAGAGAGAGATAACATATTGCAGGTTGAGAATTACTGACCAGACGATAGTATGCTGCAGAATATTTAGGACTGCTTTGGTTGGCTTTATTTAAAACAAGAAAAGCACAAACAAATAAAAAAAATGTTGCTTCCTTTCTTCCTGAAATCTATGCATAATGTTATGCCAGCTTAACCAGTTAGTGTGCACAAACAAGCTTAGCAACAAACTACGCGAGACACAACTTAAAAGCACTTCACAACAAAGAAAATCAAGGTAGTATGCTGAAGACATTCTTTAACAGCAACTGAAAAACTGTCCATTTCACCTCTTAATTGTGAACAAAGCTCTCATGTATTTCAGCTCAAATGTCCTTTCATTTCCAAATTTCTACAGCTGCTGCACAATTTTAAGCTACATACTTTCACTGTTCCCTCCTGATCGACACATTTCCAACAAACCTTCTATCCGATTTCAAGCAATGAAACTAAGCAGCCCTAATATCAAATTAAAATGTTCTCTGAGGAGATTTGCACGTAAGTATTCATATTTTTGCAAACCTCTTGTGTCGTTAGAAGTCCTTAATGTAAATGTTTATTGTATATTACATTCAAATGATATAAATGAAAGTATAATGCAGAGAAGTAGAGAAGGCAGCAATTTTCTATTATTGCTTCAAAGCCTTTCCAGAGCTCTTCAAAAGAAAGAGACAGACAACACAGAAAATCAAAATGTAAGGTTCCAACCTTGCCGTCCTCAGAGATGATATGGTGGCCCCGCACTTGGTCTGGTCGCACCAACTTGCCTGGCCATGAGGGAAAGCCTTTGCTCTGACCCCACACCAGGTCCCCAATGTCAAACGTGCGTGGTTGTGGAGGCAGTGGGGGAGATTCTCGCTCATCCTCTGCTTTCAATGAGAAACCACGCAGAACTTCAAGTGACAAGCATCAAGCGAAGGTGCAGTAAAGATGCATGCAAGGATCCACGACATTTTCTTAACAGTCTGAAAAAATTCTAAAAAAGAACACATTGTTTCTTTTTTGCAATTTATCACTGTAGACATTTGGTGGAAGACCCCTATTCCAACCTCTTTGACTTTCCACTTTTTTGCACTATACATCTGACGGTACATCTGGCGGTGTGGATTGCGACCATGAAGAATTATAATTCTTCATGGTCCACGCTGTTTACAGAGATGGAAAGACTTGACCACATTACTACTACAACAAAAGAAAAATCTTCAGCAACCTCTAGGCAAAACGCTTTGAAAAAAGGCAAAACTGGCAAATACATCTCCTGTCAAGCCAGACAAGAGGAATTTTTTTCCCTTAAAATAGGCATAACAAATGTGCACATATTGGCATCACCATTTGTAAACTTACCAGCCGAGTCATCTCTGAACTCATCCTGGGTGAAGGTAAAGCAGTTCCTCGCCTTCTACGCTTGGGGTCCTTCTTGGCCTTCTGCTTCATACACTACTGATATCATCACCCTCTAATGATTCTGCACAGGTCACGTTTGTCCGTTGTAACTCATGACTCGAATCTACACCTGAATCCCCACTACTGCTTGTCCCGCCCAGGGAAGGCTGTCCTTCTTCTACCAGAGTCTCCTCACCGGCACACTCATTCTGCCGCGGCTGCACATGGCTCGAGTCCACCGAAGAGGCACAGCCAGGGTCGTCACTTGTTCCTGTGCTGGACGATATGTGGCCTTCTTGTTCAGTTCCACAAGCTGTCCACTCAAAGCGCACCCGACTCACTTCGTGCATCGATCCTGTGTGGATGGGAACCGTGGACGAGACTGACGGGCTGCCTTCGCCTGCTTCGACGGGATGCTTTGCACCCCGACACTGTGCACATGTGTAAAGTCATTTTCAGAAGACACCGGAACATCCTCACACTCGTACACCGGAACAGCATTCATGTGCGCTGGAAAGTCTTCAGTGCCAGGCCTTGGCAAATGCTCATCGGTCTCTTCTTCGCTGGTTGATTGGTTGGACTCGGTTTCTGTTGTTGCTGTTGTAAAAGCCAATTCGTCATTGAGGAACCCTGTCTTGCACTCCTCGACCGGCAGCTCTCTTTCATCCTCGAAACACATTGCTGGAGCACAAAGCTCTACACCTGAGCTGTCATCCGGATTTGCTGTCCCACCATGCTGCATAACTACTGATTCTAGCAAAGGTTCTATAGGTGCCACAGGTGTAACAAGCTTGTGCTGGTCGGAAACCATTTGTTGTGGCGACGGTAGCGGAGGAGATGGCTGCGGTGTTAACTGTGAATCAACTTGTGGATGCAACTGGGGTTGCAACTTTCGCTGTGTCTGTGGCCGTGGCTGCAAAGGGCGCTGAAGCTGAAGTTGAGGCTGTGGGTGAGGCTGAAGCTGAGGTTGTGGCTGCAGATGAGGCTTTGGTTGTAGTTGAGGCTGTGGCTGCAATTGAGGCTGTGGCTGTAGTTGAGGCTGTGGCTGCAGTTGAGGCTGTGGCTGCAATTGAGGCTGTGGCTGTAGTTGAGGCTGTGGCTGCAGTTGAGGCTGTGGCTGCAGCTGAGGCTGTGGCTGCAATTGAGGCTGTGGATGCAGCTGCTGCTGCGTTTGTTGTATGGTTGGGCAGGGCTCCTGCAGCACAGTGATGGATTGCGGCTGTGCAGTGACAACATTGTGCATAGGCATGCCCAGCAGACCCAGGGATGGCATCATGCCCATGACCAGCTGTGGGTGGTTCACAGAAGGCAGGGTTCCATAGTTGAGCAGGGGACCCGACTGGACCATGGGAGTTTGCCCAGCTGGAAATACTGTCACTGTAGGCAGACCTGCCTGTTGCAGACCTGCCTGTTGCAGACTTGAAACCGTCAGGCTCAGCATATTCACTGGCCCCCGGCCCACCTCTGCCACTCCACACTTGGCCTTGGAAGTACAATCATCCTGAAAAAAAAAAATACACATGCGATCGCTAGTCAGCGTGTGAGTTAGTCGCAATTTCTGCATCAATGGAAGCAAGGTAACACGCAAACAGCAATTGTCCTAAATTTTCAAGAAAAAGGAAAGCACTAAACATAAACAATCATGGTAATACATACACAAGTATCTGGATGTCACTTTAGGTAACATAAAATAAGAATACTGCTATTTAATACATCCTCTTCAAGAAAACAAGGGCACTTGCACATCTATAAATAGGTGCTATGTCCTCACAAGATCAAAAACGAATCACATAGACTGTGTTACAGCAGTGTAAAATGTTCCTATAAAACTCAGACTCAAAGTTGCTTGTAGGTTTGTGAATTTTCACAGCATTTCCCTAAATGTAACTTAAACTTTCTCTGGCATGTACAAACTAGAATACTGTTCCTAATCATGTTAGTTAAACCACATATATTTGTAGCCAGTGCTTCACTGATGCAGGGTATCACATTCACTGATGCAGGCTATTCCAGCTATACAAAAAAGCTCACTAAGTATGCTTTATTGAAAAACTATTTTCATATTTCAAACTATTATAAAGCAAGGGCCAAACACCACAACATGTCTGGATTAGGGTGCACAAAATATAAAAGCATGTGTATTTGGCCAATTTCTTCCGATGAAACTAATAATTTGTTTCATGAATTAGGTGCTCCTGTACTTCTTAATAACACTGAATAGTGAGAAAAATTGGAGATATACACAGGTTAAGGCACATCCAAACTGCTCACACACATGATGAAATTAGTCAGGACGAAGCACACAATAGATGTTTACATACTAATCGCTCAGTTTGCACCACATGAACTAACCTTTACTTCAAAAATGTCTTGACATCTTTATGAAAAACCAAGAGCATAGTGCCAGTTGTTATTTTTTCAAAGAACATTCCTACAGATAAAGTGCAAAGGTTATATAAAGGGCCAGTGCTGAGCGTAACTCCATGACCAAATTTCTTGCAACAAAACAGTTACTCTGGCAGTAAAAACTACAGTCCCTTAGAAATGTAGCTGCATTGCCACTTTGTGATGAATAACTCATTGTAACAAGATAAATTTTTCTCATAAGACTGAATAACCTGGTGTACAAAATTTACTGAAGTTAGATCTCAACTATTCTGGCACTTTGAAACATGAACACAAAGTATCCTTCTGCAATAACTAGGTAGACGTAAAAAAAGCCTCCCTCATCTTCCCAAGAGGAAAACTCGAGTAAATGTGGCGCAGAGTGATGTGGGTATTGGGTCAATGTTGTCTAATTGGGTATGGTTTCAGAAAGCTTAACTGTTATTTTGTCTTTATTATTATTATTATTTATTAAATGAAGGAGAAGCATTGCCTTCAACGCTGATGTTGCGTTGTGCCCCGCCACTGGTTGAAGGTGGTAATGTTGCTTCCATTGCATCTACTCGAGTCAAGCAAAGCGCCAAGTCAAGCAAAAGCCAAGTAAAGTGTCCTTGACTGAATCCCAAACGCGTAATCCAGTGCCTACATATATGAAGTGGCCAGTGAACAGTTGTGAAGCGCGACCACTCGATTTATAACTAACAGACGCTGTCTGCGTTAGCCTTGCGACGCGAGAGAGAGAGAGGGGGGGGGCGAGCGACAGTTGGCATGAGACACGAACATGTGGCACAAGACGGGAGACGCGAAAATGCACAGCCGGGAATCGACGGCACCGTTGCCGCTGGATTTGCGACTTCGTGAGACTACAAAATGCTCTGCATTTAAAAAACTGAAACCATGCTTAACGTTACAACTAAAAATACATGTAATCATAAGTGTTGTAAGCCCATTTTCCTGTTATCCAACCCTGTCAAATGAATTCTCATGTTAATTATTGTAGCAACCTTGGAGTAATGAATGCATGGTTGTAGTTTTCGAAATTATTAGCATCAGTAGAAACCCAGACGCTTTACACTCTGATTCTCTGCCACCAATGGGTGCCACTTCTAAATTTAAAAGCCCTTACTATAATTAGCAAGCAATTCATGGTGCTGCGTGATGTGCCAGCCTATCACAGAGCTCTGTGTTTGAGACACTGGAAGCTTGATTTTCTGCAAAATTAATAATTACCACCTCTCGGATTCCTCAAAGTTACATAATTATATACTACACTCAAACCTCATTATAAGAAAGTTGCATCTGACACAAAAATAGGTTCGTTCTATCCCATAATTCTTTATAAATATATATATCTATTGTAAAACTATTTTTCATCGACTTTGTTATAACCGACTATTCATTATATTCGTGCTCGTTACGCAGAGGTTTGAGTGAATATTGCACTCAGGGGCATAGCTAGGGGGTGGCACACAAAGCCTGTGCCCCCCCCCCCCCTCCCCATTTTTCACCATGGCATGAAGAGCAGAAAATGTTCTTTTTAAGAAGGTGCCCTCCCGAAAAAATAAAGCCCCCCCCCCCCCCCCAATTTTTTGGTACGGCCCTCTGGTTGCATTTACTTGTTTTCCCTACCTTTTTACTATACCAAACGCATTACATTCACTATAGCAACCGACTGCATGGTAAATGAAATATTACATGCAGACAACATGCAATGTATTAACTAAATGTTTTTGCATGTAGCTGCTCTCTTTTGGAGTTCAACTATGTGCTACCAGATGGCACTACATAAATGCACAAGGCGAGCAACGATGTCTTTATATGTAGCACAGGCTACGTGTGACAACCAGAGCCAGATGAAAGCGATGAAGATGCCTTGTCAACAATAACGGTTTAATGGCATCGGAAATGACGATGTTATAATGTGACAGCATGATGACAACGA
Organism: Rhipicephalus microplus; assembly: GCF_013339725.1. NCBI lineage: Eukaryota > Metazoa > Arthropoda > Arachnida > Ixodida > Ixodidae > Rhipicephalus > Rhipicephalus microplus. Next base: position 13,645,067 of record NC_051170.1, read on the forward strand.
CAGCAGCATTATAACAGTGCCATGAGGCATATAACAATGCCATTATAACAACGCCATGAATGCCATCTATGGCACTTTGACAAAAACATTGTACCATTGACTTATCAGACAGGTGCAGTGTTGGGCCGAGCCACGTAGCTAATGTTACATTGCGTCTTTATGTACTAACCGTTAAGCACAAAGGATAGAGGAGACTGGCACACATTTTACACTCAGATAGTTGCTATGACACATGACCAATGCATTGAACATGTTAAAGCATAAGCTGCCTGGAGGAGGGCAGAGTGGTAAGGTTGCTATCTTGAGTCATGTCATATTTTATGGTGTAATGGTACAGCATCAATCTGTTGCACTGATAGAATCTATTTTGAATTGGGGAACATGCCTTCGTCGAAGGCCTGAAATTTGGACATGCCTAGACCTACTACAGTGAGCATGGTAAAAGGCAAGGAATGTATTATGTTCAAATAGAACATAAAAAGACAACTTGCAAGCACCACAGATTGTGTTCTACCAGCAAATAGAGAGGAGGGCATATATTAGCATATAGGTGAAAAGCCTGCCATGCCAAATGAAGTGAATGTGACACAATGAAAAACAAGAACTTTCTAATGTAGTGTTGCAACACACGTAGGCTCGAAAACAAAGGTTTTACATTTGCAACACAGCTTTTAGCCTCCTATACATTGATAACAGAGCTTTCTACCATGCCCATGCTGTAAATTGTGCTAGAAAACTTTTTACTATCGGGAATGCACAGTAATAACCGTCTTGCTTGCACTGACACCCTTTCTGCTTAGTTCTGTGTTGCCTGTGTGAATGAAGGAGCTATACTAAAGCCCAGCAGCAAACATGAATATTTAGCATCAAGACTGTCTGCTCAGACCATAAAAAATTGTTGGTGCTCCTACGTGTGAATGCAATTTTTAGTATTTAAAATTACACAGTACTACACACTAGAGTGCCTGTTGAAACAGGAGCCATCGGCCTTGGGTCTATTGAATCATCAGCCTGTTATGCACATCCATTCACCACTAATGCTCGTATTCGCATGCAGATTTGAGTCACGATTAGCCATGTTTTCCCTGGTAAAACAAGGTTATACGAAGTCATATAGATTTGTACTTGTCAGTATTAGCACTTTAAACATCAAGATGACACCATATACATATGCATGAAAGTTCGTTTTCCTATAGTCTTGCCACACAAAAATTATTAGTCTGTGCCAGGCAGTGCACCTTGGCTTAGTGTTAGCATTGAGATGAGACACACACACACACCGACGTGAGTGTTCTACAATATACTAATAGCCTTTATCAATGAAGTTTCGGCTGATGCTCACATCACCTTACTTCTCCAAGAGCAGGGCCTCTCCCTAACCATATCACCTAGTAATGATTCATCACTAGTAGTGCAAAAACACACAAAGTAGATTTTAAGGCATGAAAAAAAAAAGCTATGCAAAAGGGTTCATCACCCAGAACGATGTTATTCAGGATGTGCCTTGAATCAGTCTGCAACCTAGAGCAATGCATTGGGCGTTTATAAGGAGTTACCAATGCCATCGCGTATGCTTCAGAGCCTACCATCAGCTTGTGAATTTGGTCAGCTGAAATGCAGGAGAATGTGTTCAAATGATGGCTGCTATGGTTACTGAAAGCAGGGAAACCGAATGTAGTTGCTTGAATAACTAGCAATAAGTATGTATTCTTGCAATTGAAGGGCCCAGCAACACTTTTTGAGCCTGGGCAGAAACACTGCCGATTGGTAGCTGAGGCTCTCGAGAACATGCGAGCCAAATATTATAGTGCAGCACGCGGCCTGGCGTTCACAAAAAATTCTGAAAGTCAGCGAGAAACTGCTTTCTATTCTTTGAACAAACGAGTATACACGCTCAAAAATAACTGGTCCCAACCATTGTATCGGCCATTGCCTGATTTGATCATAGTGCGAGGTTGTTACTGCGACTGCCCGCGAGGTTGTTCCCACAACTTGTACACGCGTGCGTGCGCGATCACCGCTGAACATCTGCGTACTTGGGAAAAAAAAAGTGCTCAAATTCAAAAGACGCATGTGACATATCTTCTTTCTCCATGCCATCCCTCTCTGTCTAGCTTCCAGTGCTTTTGTTGGGACGAGAAAAGAGAAAATTTAACTGCAGCGTGCGACAAACCTCGGTGACTCCGCTTGGATTCTAAAAATTTTTGTGCTGGTGGATTTACGAGTGAGCAAGCTGCTTTAGTAAATTCATTCCATGGCTACTTGAAAAAGAGTTGCAAGGCCCATTTAATGTATTGTGTTTCCACTGCTTTTGTCACTTAAAAGTGTCAGAACATTGAAAGGGGACAGCAGCTTTCGATCATTTCGGCTTATCAGTAGCAGGCTTGCTTCAGGAGGAGCCTTCTCATAAATTCTGTTAATCACCAAAGTAGCTTTGAAACTGCTGCAGAACTGTGCAACAAAAATATTTGGGCCCAGATCTAATTCTGCAGCAGAGATGCACCTTTTTAAGTGCTATTCTGCTATGATTTGGCATCACATTTGCCTTGGAGTGTGCATTTCCCTCAGACACACCATAACCATCCATTTTCCCTAATTTCTTTGATGCTTGCCCTCTTACAGACTGAAAAATAAATTTGAGTGCTGAGTACGTTAAAAACTTGAACACTGACCAGCCTTGAATATAGGGACCTAAAGAGGAGTCTCAAGAGTGACAACGTTGGCTTAGCAAAATGTTGGCAAAAATTTCTGATGTCACCTGCATTGACGGCAGTTACGCAATATTTGTGCAAAAGAAATCAATAAAGCGTTGCCTTCCCAAAAGGTCATGTATCAAATTATCACAGAAATGGGGCACTCTAATATGTTCTGCCAGGTCAAATCTGCAAACACGTTTAGCCTTGCTTTTCTTGCATATGCATGCATTGCATGTGATCACCGTAAAGTACTTTGAAACAAGCACTCAGCAGTACAAACATACCGAAGGCCACGAGCTGCCACGCGAACAAGTGTTGCGGCTTCATGTGCATGCTTCTGCTGTATAGCAGAGTGCGATTTTTTTCATCATGCTAGACAAACACAGCCAGGTAGCAAAACATGAATTTCTAACGTAACATGACTTTGCTACAGTTTACATTTGGCACTGCTGTGCACGGCTGTTTCAAAATACATGTAATCATTATACAGCGTGTACAATTCTTAGATTACTTAAAGGGCTCCACTAAAGGAGTTTATTGCCTCCCAAATCAAATGCCACAAAAAGTTTTAAAATCAAGTATCGTGGAGTTACACAGACATGTCACATGTTGCAATTGCTTGCTCTCTTCTCTCGTCCCAGCAAACACGCTAGAAGCTAAGCAAGGAGGGATGATATGGAGGACAGAAGTTATGCCATGCGTATGTCATGATGACTTCAGGCACTTTTTTTCCTTGAACCCACAGTTGAATTTCAGTGAGATCGCAAGCACACGCGTGTGGCGGCCTCCTGCTGTGGGCACAGAAACTAGGCAGCCCGTAATGCTCAAACTAGTGAATAGTCGCATGTTTGGGTATGTGACACAGTCATTTGAGTGCACTCAAAACTCAATATAACAAAACCAGATGTACTGAAATATCGGTTATAACGAAGCAAATTAAAAGTCGTCACGCAATAAATACAGTGTAAGGAATCAACCTTAACAATGAAGTTTTGGATTTAACAAACTTATTTTCGTGTAATATGCAACCTTGTTATGAGGTTTGAGTGTTATAGAATAAGGAATCAACCTCAACGAGGTTTTAGATCTAACAAACTTATTTTCACGTAAAATGCAACCTTGTTATGAGGTTTTGAGTGTTGGTAATTGATTGATATGTGGGGTTTAACGTACCAAAACCACCATTTGATTATGAGGGACGTCGTAGTGGAGGGCACCAAAAATTTCGACCACCTGGGGTTCTTTAACGTGCACCCAAATCTGAGCACACGGGCCTACAGCATTTTCGCCTCCATCGCAAATGCAGCCGCCGCAGCCGGGAGTTGATCCGACGAACACGGGATCCCATGGGGTCAACAGCCGAGTAACTTAGCCACTGGACCATCCCGGCAGGGCGGTTTTGAGTGGAAATGACATCATTAGTAGAGTGAAGAGCAAACGATTTTCAGCAGGCTCAGAGAATTAATTGTAAGTTCCAGGCTGTGTGCAGCGCTACAATGTATGGCTCGCATGCTCTCACGAGCCTCAACTACCAATCAGCCGAGTTTTCTGGTCATGCTGAGAAAGTGGTTCAGAGCTCCTTAAAGATGGCGGGCCAGAACCAATGTGGTAATCCTTGTTACTCAACATTCCTAAACACTGAAAGAGTTAAAGAGGTGTATAAGAATTGCAAAACTTCCAGTGCATAACAGAGCTAACTACAAATTTTGAAAGAAAATAAGGCCAAAAAATTTTGTTGTCATACACTTTCTTTAAAATATTCAAGCAATTCCACTAAGCCACCAACTGTTTTACTAGAGTAGTGAAAATTTTAGCTTATGCTATATATAAGGGCATTAATCTATATGTTGTGTAAACTTGAACAAGGCATTTTTGATGGACATCAAGATGTGTACATATTTCTAGTTTTTGTGGATGAAATCCTGTTCAACAAGGTACCTTTGAAAACAGCTAGGGCATCAAGACATTACTGATGGCAAGAATTGGGAAACTTCGTTGAAGAATAAGCAGGGAGCTACTTTCTGCGTTTGAGGGGATCCAATGCTGAAGAGATACATATTGAGCCAGTGCAGATGTTACCGACACCACAAAACAGACCGCTGCTCGTGCCTCAACCAGATTTCCTGGGCTGAAATGTCACCTTTGCTTCTATGTCCAAGTGGTGTTCCGTTGTAGTGTACAAAACACTTATTTAATGTTGCATCAAAACAGAAGATAAATGTGCTTGCTGTGTTATCTTTCATTAACTAAACAGTTCGTTAATGCCTCCATAAATGTGGTGACATGATGATGATCATGTGCTTCTTTTACACAACTGTGCATGCTAATGCATGCTACAGGGTAAGACACGTCATGCAAACACATTGTCCACCATGTCTTGAGCATGCATTGGGACAGAGGGAAAAAATACAAAATGCTGTGGTGACAATTTTATTTTAGCTTGGGACAACATGAGCAGCAAAAAAGCAGCAACTTCTAAATGTTCTCTTGCATGAATGACATGGTTTGTTTGATTCAGGCAGCAGGACATCATGAATACCCTGCATAACTTGCATTTCTATAGCACTACTTTCAAACAAAGAGCTGCATGCTAACATTACTAGAAGAAAACCTGGTGCTGTAATCATTCAACCTGGACAGTTCAATCATGGTGAGAAATTTTTTATAAATGAAAATGAGTTGCTGAGGAAGCACATTGATTGATTTATTTGTTCCTTGATTTTTAAGTCCACTATGCAATCGCCCCTAAATTTTTCAAAACAAAGCTATGAACTACATTTTTTCGGATTGGTACACTTGCCATGCAATTACAGTAAGTGAATAAACCCAAGCACAAGCTTAATAATAACACTCTTCCAGACACACGAACTAGCCACTTGCAGGCTAGCCTTGCACACTAGGCGCTTCATGGAGATACTAGCACCAGATTTCTATCTAGCAACTGCACTGTGAAACTACAAAACTAACAGATCTAAAATATAGTGCTCACAATAAGGCCGTGCAAGTGATAAATGGTGGTACTTTGTAAATGAAGGATGTTTAGCCGTTCACGAAGCCAACAACATGCATTTGTACAGCTATGGTACTACAGTGTAGCAGAAAAAAATCTTTTTGTAAAAGACAAATGTTTATCAGACTTCTGATTTGTTTTGTTTAAAATAATCTAAGACATTTACTGCACCACAAAGCATTACAATATAAATTGTAATAAAAATGCTACGCTTGGAACAGTGTTCTGTGTAGTCCCAATCCCCTTGAGAACATTTTAGTCCAAGGTGTTTTAGTGGAGTGGCATAAGTAGAGAGGGAAATGTAAGAGAGCCTATTCAGTTTAATATATACCATGACCCTTTTCTTTTATTTGTGTCAAGTTGGTGAGCCTAAGATTTCTGCATGATCCCCTATGATGTTTCAGCGTTGATGACGGGGTCATCACGGATATAAGAAAACATTATGCCATGTTACCCCAACTAAGAATGACTGGTTCAATATTATATTTGTGAGATCCTGCACTGTTCCCATGCACATCCAATGTTATTATGACATTATCGGGACCTTTTCGAAAATTTAGCTAACTAAAATGCTAACTTACTACCCTTGATACTAAGTGCTTACTCAGCTAAGGGCTACACTTCAACCAACATACCTTACACCTCCATGTAACATAAAGCATTTGATAAAAAAGTACCACTTCAGCTTTAATGACATAATGGAAGTAGCATGAGAGCATGAAGAATCACAATAAAAGGTGAGAATTATGTGTTCCCTTTTTGAAGTTCAAGATATATGCTAACTATTAAAGTAAATGTCCATGACGACTGTGATGATGCAGGAAAGCAAGCTTTGATGTGATAACCAAGCATACCAACAAGTAGAGTACACCTTGTAAACAAAAAAGCTTCACTGTAAAGCGACACTTCTATGAGTCTTGGGGCACTGCAACATATCACAGAGACATGCCTCAAAACTTGTGCGTGTGCTTGTGCTCACAGGTAGAGAGGAGTATTATTTACAACCTTCAGCCATTGAAATCAGCACCCTGTGTCTGTACAGAGATGACAGAGTCCTGAAGAATGTGCTCAGTGCATTGCCTTGTTTTTGCCTCACCTGAAGAGCGTGTGTTACTTTTACCAGTCTGCAAACATAAAAGATCAACCACTGCACTAAATGTGACCGATTTAATAAAGGGATTTCGGAGTCCATTAAAAATATGAAGTATTGGCACAACAGTCAAGCATAGCAATGTGCCAATAGTTTTGTTCCGAATGCCATTGCAGGCATTCTCAAGCAACTCAACATTAACTATGTGTGTTCAACTTCCACAAATGCCAGTTTGTGGTAGAACACTCTGCCCATACATACCAATACAAGTTTGATTTGATGCCAAGTTTAAGTGGTATAGCAGAGTGAACTGGCAAAATCTGCCAAATTAGTGGTGTAATCAATATGAGTACAAACTCCCAACATATAAATTGTTCATGCAACGTGACTCCTTCCTGAAAACAGCAATAAAAGCAAGAACTAAGTAATAATGAGCTATTATTTACAGAATTCTTGCAGTGCCGTGATCAGCTTAAAAGGGCCCTCGAACATTTTTTCAGCATGGTTAGAAAACAATGGCGATCAGAAGTCGAGGCTTCTGTGAACGCGCGAGCAAATTTTATAGCGCAACATTCAGCCGGGAATTCACAACTGAATTCTCAAAAATCGGCTAGGACTCGTTCCACCTTCTCTCTACAAATGATGCCATACACCCAATGTCACAGCCGTTGGCTGATTTGAGCATGACTAGCTAGCTGCAAAGTTACCGAGGCTGCCGTGAGAGGCCACCACGTGCCTGTAGTCGCACTGAGAGTGAATCGTACGTTCGAAAAAAAGAGAAAAGTGCTCAAAATCATGACGCTCACGAAGCATAGCTTCCTTCTCCTGTGATTTAGCATCCAGCGTGCTCATCAGGGGGCAAGAAAAGAGGGAAAACAATTACTTTGTGAGAAATCTTTAACTGCACTCAGTACTTGACGAATTATAAAACTTTTTGCAACGATCGCTCTCCGAGGGAATAAGCTCCTTTAGCGAAGCTATTCAATAGTTTCTTGGAAAAATGTTGCAGGGCCCCTTCCAAGGTTTTTCATCAAGGGGTTTTTGAAATCTACAACAAAGAGTCAACTATGACATCAGCGATGAACTCTAAGAAGTATACATTAATGAAACTCAGATGAGTCATCGGTAATTTAATGCCAACACGAGTGACATTAAGTTATATAATGAGAAGTTTAGGTCGAACACTCAACTCTTTAGAATACAGCGAGAATGGAGGTGAAATCAACTCTTTCTCAGAACTTTACTATTTCCTCATACTGCAAAGTTGTGAAGTGCTTCTATTCCGCACAAATATGCTTATTTTAATTATTCAGTATGCAACACAGGGAGACATTCCCCCTGCTTTGCGAAAGCTGTGCATGTATCATACTGAGAGTACGATCACTATGAACTGTATGATCGCTAGGCATAAACAAAAAACTAGGTAGACAACTGTGCTTCCTGTATGTGCACCAAGCTTTCTGAGAAAAAAAAAAAAAAAAACTTCGTACGTAAATGAGAGCAAGAACCAGATGCGACACCGCCGAAATTGACTTTGAAATATACCTCGAAAGGGGTATCTCATAAGTAAAAAATTTTGACGTCTCTTTGCTAGTTTGTGTAGAAATGCACAAAACTAGCACGTGTTAACAAGTATAGATATTGTTGTGGGACATTGTCTCATGATTGAGAGGACAAGAACACTATAAAAAGCATGAAACTCCTTCCTGACTACTGTGAACAAAACTTTTAGGGCCAGAGTAGTTATGCTTGTCACCATGCTATGAAGCAGCTGGCTGTGATCGAAACGCCCCCTGCTGGTAATAAAAGTAACTGGACCAGCTGAAAATTTTTATTTTAAAGTGTAACTTCCTTGCATTTCTGCAATATTCACATCTTTTTCCAGTCTCTATTTCCAGATGAATAAATGTTTTTTTTGTTACTTGTGATCGAACAGTGTATATGTGGATACACTACAAAGCTGCAATGCTGTACCATTCCTTTTTAATCCCAAAAAATATGCACATGAGCAGCATTCTTCAAGATGCTTATTTGAAATAATCAAAAACAATAATTTCGAGCAATGGCTGCTAAAAATGAAGCATGGGCGGAAATGACTGCACTACTGTGCAGCCGAAATTTCAATCTAAGGAACCAAAAAGCAAGAGAACGTCAAGGGGCCCAAGGGTGATGCATGCTTAAAACATGGGGGACAAATGCTTTACACAGTGCACAAGAGCCACGCACATCACTTGCAAATTTGTGCCAGGTTTCTGAACTTGGGTATCTTAAGGAAAGTAAACAAGTTTGGAAATTGGGCAGAGCACTACCTTAGCAGGCATTCATCTGATATTGTACTAAGCCTCTTTCATTAGTAAAGAAAAAAATAAAACACAGATATGACTGGTAGGCAACATACAACACTAATAATAACAACACAGATTCATAAGGGTATTAAAATATACATGATCAAAAACGTGCCATAGGTGCATAATTATTACTGTATATATATTAATGTACACATACATGCCAGTGCTTAATTAAACTGAAAAATAAATGGCCTTGAGCTTCACAAAAAGACACTGCATAATAAAACAATGACCAAACCTTTAGGAAAAACTTCTTGCAGAGCAAGTTGGTACAGGTTCATATTTTCTTCAAGGCACAAAAAAAAAAAAAAACATGAGACAGGACAGGGGGAAAATGATGAGAAAGGACACGGGTCTTTCCTTCAGATTGTGAAATCTTGCGCCTTCAACCAAATATAAAGAAGACGTTTACTCGTTGAAGTGAATTCAACGCAAACATACCACAACATATTGCTACAGTTGATTCCATTGAATCCTCAACCTAGAAGCTTTCGGAGGTGTTCTTTCGCAAGTTTTCATGCTACCTTACTGCACCCGAAATATTGATACTCTTTTTTTAAACTGCTCATGTATACGCATACTGACACGTTATGGGCAAGCTGTTCATAAAACTGCTATTGTAACAGCCTATTAAAGGTCCCCTCACCAGGCAACAATGATTATTTTGATAGATCTAGGGTGCTGTGTATAGCGGACATGCTCAAGCTAACACTAACTCTCTGTAGTTATCGCCGGCAAGTGGAATTCCTTCTTTGCAATCTACCATTGTGTATATGAGAGACTGCATCAAGTTCCCGTCACAAATGACAGGAACTTGATGCCCTCCATACACAATGGGGGCATCACAAAGGGAACAAATGGGCACCTCAATTTTTCCTTTTCATGACCATTACAGTACCATCATGGGAAAAGCACAGTGCATTTCCAGTGATGGTACATGATCGTACCGTACATTCTGCATTAGATAACTGACCAATGTCGTACGCTGCAACTGGCACTACAGCAAGAAACGAGTCTTAAAAAGTATGAGCAAGTGCAGACTTGGCTTTCTGGCTGACCATGTAGCTCTCTCACTTAAGAAGACTGTATGCGTACAAATTGGATAGCTAAACACTAAGCAAGCACAGACTGTCACTGGGTGATAGAACAAAAACTCCCGTCTGATGTGCTTGGTGATGCTTGGTGAGGAGCCCTTCATCTACCCTCCCTGCATGCTTTCCTCTTTTTCTGTTATACTTCATTATGCACAAAAAGTGAAGAATGTTAATTAAATGAAGATAAGCTAGGCTGAAGACTGGATGGCCTGCAAGGATTTCTACAATGAAACTCTGCACTGATAAAACATCAAAGCCTGTTGCTCACTGTTGTAAAATCACTTAGTTCCAAAGCCCTTTTTCTGTTCGAAGAAAACAAGTGACGTGACATAAAACTGCCAGAAACATTCAGTCAGCCAGCAAAGAGCAATTTATGACGCACTGTGTATGCAATAACTTTGGCCCAGCTCGAAAATTCTTCCTGAGGCTGTTCTTGCTGCTACGTGAATGTGGCAGTAAGAAATTACTACAATCCAGTCGAAAAAGATTAAAAGAGAAATCACACGAGTGGCTAACATCGTGTACTACCATGTAATGCTGCCATGTCGTTTCGAATGTGATGATAGAGTAAATAACTAGCTCTTACTATTTCTTCACAATATAAACACACTTGGCCTGTTTTGAGCAATCTTGACTAAACAAAAAGGAAATAATAATCATAATGTAAAATGCATACATAAACTCTCTTGATTAACATATGTGTTTGTGTATGTGAACTGTACAAGCAATTTTCAGTACTGTGAACACAGGGTAAGGACAGTACCTTGTATAATAACTAACACAAAGGAAACAAAAGCATTCCAACGCCGATTTTTCTGGTGAATATGTACCAGTAAAAGAAGTAAATAAATGAACAGTGTGCAGTGATGCAGTGATGTAATTAAATACACCACAAAACCCACCCTAGCCATAAATACTTTTTTCCTTTAGCTTGCTAACATAAAATCTATCGCCTTCTTTAAACAGCATAACTGGCCTAGTTTGAAGTAGCAGGCATTGCTTTTCGTAACTGAAGATCAAACAAGCTCACCGGTGAATTAAAGGCACCTGTTTGCAGCAGAGAGGTATCATATGGACAAAGAAAAGTTAATTTTAAAACACGAACTTTCTTGCAGTAAAAGTTGATGCGAGTTTAAGTTAGGTTAGGCCAAAGAGCATATGAATGGATGGATGAAAAACTTTATTGGGGTCCTGATGGATACCGCCCTCGTTTTATAGGGGTGGGATCGCGGGCCGCTCCCACATTGGGACGCGGTGGCCTAGCCTAACTGCCGCATTGTGGGCCTTCTGAACAGTCTTGAGTTGTTGTATCAGAAACGAACTTATTGTCTTATTTATAATCACAGTAAATAAAGTCGCATGAAGGCATACTAAGAAAAAAACGTATGCTAATTCAGTGTTTGACACATGCAAGAGTTATAGCAAATGAAGTAAGCAGCTTGTAAAGCAGTGGTCACAATTGAGAGATGGTCTTATTTGGTGCACCATGACAACAGCAACAACATGCATGAAAAGCACCAAATGATGTGGAGCATTGTTTCTGTTGAAGGGGGTTAGGCATATGCTAAGTCTTTCATGCCAGCTTAAGAAGTCCTGAAACACTTCATCTGCTTGGTTGAAAAACACATTTTAACATTGCCATGAGCAGCTCACTCAAATTTCGTTGCCATGCATAACAGTGTTTACAAGTAGAGTGCAATGTTGCCATTTTCTCAAGTGCCCTCTCTTCACACAGATGCCTGCCCTTGCATTCTTTGAAGCTACTAGCGAGAACTCCATTTTGTCACCTGGCAAATGCCAAAATAATAAATCAAGAGTGGTGCTTGCATAAGATGTGCTTCTTGCCACTGGGTGCTGCCGCACGCTAATGCTGCGTTCTATAGTGTGCTAAAATTACACAGTAGTTTAGCGTGCACCGGAACTGCACCCTGAGTCGGTGAATGCCGCACCGCGAGTCGGTGAATGCAAATGATGATGAATGCTCATGCAGTGATGTTCCGTACTAAGCCGAAGAATTTCTATTTAGAGACATGAAAATTCCCTATTTCGGAGATTTCTCCCTGCAAACGTTGACGAAATTCACAGCATATTTCCCTGCACAACAGTAGTAATTTCTGCCCCGATCCACGCACACACATACGATAATTACACATGATGCATGTACTGGCAGCTTTTGAAACCATGAATTGCCCCTCCACTGCCGCTCACAGAAAAAAAAGAATGACTTTATTATTTAATTATTATTATTATTATTATTAATTCATATACTGTTGGTACACCGCACATTGTGGTCTTCAAGTCTAACACCAAGAGTGAACTAATAATCGCTCCACGTAAATATCAGAAACAAATCTCAAAGGCAATGTTTGCGTGGTCCATGTGTCAGAACCGATTACAGCAGATGGAGGTGCACACTGACTGCTAATTATCGGTCGTCATAGGGGAATTTGACCACTCCTGAAATTCCCTGTTATATCACAAAGATTCCCTTTTTCTCTTTAGCTCAAAATGGCAGGCGAAAATTCTCTGAAAAAGAGAAAATTTCTGCACGGAACATCACTGTGCTCCTGCAGTATGCTCATGCCCCGTTTTTATAACCTGTTTATATAGCTCGCAGCACATTTATCAGGATGATGAGAGAGAGAAAGATCGCTCAAAGCGTGCGGGGACAAATCCCTGCAACTACTTTCGTTATTGGCAGCTTTTTTACAGCAATGAACTTCGACACTGAGATCATTCGATGATCACTTAGAGAAGTGAATCAGGACCCCTTTATGGAGATGACCCCTTTATGGCAAAAAACAAAAAAAATTCTCGCAAGGTAAAAGATCTTTGCCAGTGGCTGTTGACATGCAGGATTCAGCACATGGTGGCTTTTCTTAAATTGCTATAGCAAACATGCAGGCTCCCCAAAGACACAGCATCCCTACTGAACGGCTAACAAATGCTGTGCGTAGCCATCATAGCTTTTCTGTAGAACGTCCAGCGAAATATGTCACAGCATGCATTGGTATTTTTCCTTGTTGACTTCAATAAAAATTGCTAATCCATGTAATTATCCATGTAATTAAGAAACAAGTTCTACCTTAAAATTCTAGCAGCAAACACTTGAATTGATAAAATTAAATCTATGTACAATCCATATTTGAAGCTGCCAGCGTTTACAAATGCCCTACTTTCACGCTTAAATTGCCGACAACTAAAATTATGCCACTGATACAAATGTTCAAAACAAGATGCAGTAGATTAAAAAAATAACAAGAACACTTGCTGAGCCTATAAAAAAAGCGTGGCTTGCAACTTCTATTTATGCAGCCATATTTGTGTTTCTGCTGCACTCAGTACTATTCAGTGCTCAGTATGTTATTGCTATGCTTCATTTTGTATAAATATATATTATATTTATTGCATCACATCTGAACATGCAAACTATGCAAACTCCAAGACTACCTCTGAGAGCGGCCTGAAGTTCCCAAGTCATATTTCATGGGTAAAAAGCACAATCAATAATGAGAAAATGGCCATGAACGAATGTCTAAAAGTAAATATATATTGATGTAGTGTTTCTTCATATAGCCCAAGAGGGGAAGATTTTAGCAGAAACTATGCAACACTTTTTGTATGTTTTTCTCACACAATGCTAGAGTCGGTCAACCTAGAATAAATAAATGAATTAATAAATAAAATCAATTAAAGGAATGCCAGGCAACTCTCAGAGCCTGAGCTATATGTTGTACCTGTCGAAAAGTAATGGGACTGAAGATTATTTCGAACGAAGTCTGTAGTCATGCTTGATAAGTGCAGCAAATCACTTGACCACAGAATAATGACAGCTTACGTTGCCACACTACAAACCTATGTGAGCTCTTACAATGGCTGCAATGGTGCTCATTGCTTTCCTTAAAAAAAGAAAAAAAAAGTTGACAGCTAGGGCACTGGATATCTATGATTACCTTTATGTGTTGAGGTGCAGCCGTGCACAACTTGGCGCTCATGCACACGTGTGCTTCTTTCATTCCACTTTGATAAGCACTAAGTGCTATCAGGACTCTGGCGCTACTTCTACAAGATCAGCCTTAACAGAATACAGCTATAACAGATACCAGTGTCTTATTCAACAACAATGAAAACATGCCAAGCATTCTGCTTGAAAATCTAAAGTAGGAAATTGTGCAGAAGGAAGAACCCTAACGAAAGCACACGAAAATACTGGCAAAGGATATGAGTGTCCATACAAGCTCTCAAAGGTGTGCTCTCATCCCATCCACACACACACGTGCACACCCGCACGCTCGCACACTCACATTACAAGCACTCAAAATCCAATTTCCCGGCACCACCACAACCAGAAAAAAAGTCAGCTCGTGCGGTTAGCAGCAGCAGCAGCAACCACTCCCCGCTCTCCTTCCTCAGCAAGCAGGTCCCCAGAGGGCCATGGCACTCACCCCATTGGCCAGGCCTAGACGACAGGAGGCACTGTCGCACACAGACTCAGTCACTGGAGCCGGTCCACAGGACATGCATGGAGCACCGGCCAGAGCAGCAGCACCACTGTGATGTACTGGGCCGGTCTGCACCATGCCACCAACTGCATCTGTGGTGTAGAAGGACTGCTGCTGCGGTGGCTGTGGGGTGGCTGCCAGGGCGTGTACGGTGCCGGGTGCGAAACTGGCTGTCATTAACGTCCGAGGTGCAGCCACTGTAGTTTCACGTGACCGCACCTGTCCCGCCGAATCGACATATGTGGACGGCTGCAGGGTGGCATGACCCAGCAGGGACGAACCGGGGGATGTGTCTGAACCCACTGGCGATCCAAGAACCGGGATTGGCGAAGGTGAGAGGAACGTACTACCAGGACTGAAGAGCCCAGCGGGAGCACCGAATGTGGGTAAGGTGTCAAGCCGCAAAGTTGGAAGCTGCGGGAAGAGCAGTGCGTTCTGCACCTGGTTCAGCGGTAGCGGGTTGATGAGCTGCACCACTGTGGGCATCATCTGTGCCACGGATGTTGTCACTGTCGACACACTGGGAACAGAAAGGGGAGGGTTTGAAGGTGGAAGCACGATGCTGGAGCTTGGGTTGCCACTCAGCAGAACCTGAGGAGCTGACAGCGAGGATGTGCACAGGGTTGCGGAGGTCACCGGGCATTCTGTGCAACTGCGAGGCACTTCAGTAAACCTCTGCTGCTGAGGTGAAAAGTGACTGGGAGTAGGATGTGTTTGGCCCAAAATCCCTTGGCCCAGCTGAGATATGAAAGGCCCGCTGGAGACTATGGTTGGCGACGATTCCACTGATCATGGGTTGTGCAGAGAGGCCACCGGCACCGGGAGGGAGAACTACACTGCTCATGTGCTGAAGCATTTGGCTGCCCTTAGCAGCTTCATTTGGAGAGTAGCTGGCAACTTTCTGGCTGTAGACCTGCTGCACCATGATGGTGCTCCTTCCCTGATTCATCATGCCACCACTGGGTGCACTTGTGAAGATGAAAGGCGCACTTGTCATGGCAGTGCTGCACTGAGAAGGAATGGACAGGGCTCCATTAAGGACCGACAGCCCCCCCACCTGTGGCACCTGCATGGAGATTTCTTTCGATGCAGTCCTACAGGTGGTGAGCTGGCCAGTACTATCCACGTGCACAGTGTTACACTGGCCAATCCTGGGCCCCGCCATAGCATTTGGCGTGGAAGCAGGGGAAGTAGCATCATGCGTGGAACAGTTTGGTTGACGAACCCCGTGACAAGCGTTCGCTGTAGAGTGGCCAGCAGCTGCCACCATCTGGCCAACGTCTACATTTGGACACACTGCACGGCTGGATATGATGGCACTCAGCTTCGGCATTCTCGTACGGGGCAATTTCTTCTGTCCCCTCGAACGACCCGAAGAGGAGGGGGTAGCAGTGGGCTTGGTCGGGCAGCAGGAGTAGTTTGCACACTGGTAGTTTGTACCGGTACTTGTTTGCAGTGGCAAAGGAGCAGGTGAACAGATGGCCTGGGCCACTACTGGCCTCATCCCACTAGACACTGGAGGGAAGCTGTTGTTTCCCTGTACATTTGTATTGCTGCACTGGATGGTCACAGTGTCCTGAGGAGGCTGGTAGTATCCAGTAGCCTGCCAGGGCACAGAACCAGTGATGGAGTTAGTGTAATGCACCGGGGCATTCGTGTTTGTAGAGGCGCAACTGCTGACAGCCTGCTTCCGCAGAGCATTCTGGTCGCGTTGTGCCAACAACTGAGACACCAGGATACCGTCAAAAGGGCCACGTTGTTTCGCGCGAGAACTCCGCTTGCGGACAGGTTCTGTGAAAGGCAGACTGCACAGATTTAATAAAGAAAAAATGCCGTCAGGCCAACAAGCTACTTCAGGCTACCTCTCAAAATCTCACCTCCACTCTGAATATCAGCTTTGGTTACCACACCTATAGGCTTTTTTTATGCAGTTAAATTTGAACTCCTGCCTCATACCAATTCACTTTTCTAAGTGCGAGACAAAAGTTACTCTATTGTTTGAACTGTAGTAGGTTCAATACAGCCACTTATTGGCCCATTTGCTGTCATTCACAGCGTGTGCGAGTGGGCTATCCATTATTGATGTCTTTATATCAAAAGTGCGTACACATGCCTTATGCTCAGTTTTTTTTTTTTTTTTTTATGCCGCCTAGTAAGCGCACTTACTGGAAATACAGCAAGAACTCCTCAATTTGAATTTCAAGAAAACGGAAAAAAGGTCTGAATACACCGAATACCAAATTATTAAAAGTTTCAAGAAAACAATAAACAGACATCTGTTACTTGGAACCACTGCTTCTCGTATTATTGGTTTCATCCTTCTATTCCGCAGCCCCATTGATCTTTCAGTAAATGGAGCTACTATGAAATAGACCATGTCTTCCTGGTCCTTTTAATTTCTGTCAACAAGTACGTACTGTATTTCCGCACCTAATTTTTTAGTTAGTTTGAATTAATAAGAAATCGGTATCAGTGAGATGTAAGCCAATGAGCTATAGCATCTGTGTTAAATACTTTTCAAGTAAGTGCACAGCTTGAACAGTTGCGGTATTTACAAAAATCCATGACACATGAGAAAATATACAATTATTTTTTTGTATTACAGCATGTAGTCTTTAATTTTTTTGTATTACAGCATGTAGTCTTTAAAACATCATGCATTTGCTGTTTTTTAAGATAAGAATTTTTTCTAAACTGAGAGTAACAAAGCAAACGTGCATATCTTAACACAGCAGGCCTTTGGAAATCCAAATTTAAGAGGACTTCAAGATTTCATCCCAGTTAGTTTCATCCGAGCTACAACGGTACTGGTGGGACGTGGAAAAATTTTCGTTGTAGTGAAATCAAATAAAATATAGCGAACTTTAGCTTGCAAAACAAAGAAACTTTCATTTCCGAAATTCAAAAAGAGTCGGCTGCTTCCTTTTTGTCCAGCAGTGGCTAGGCGCAATTCTCACACATGCATCGACACTAGGTTCAAAAGCACGCAGAAACAACAGCTTTCATGAACGAACCTAACAGTTGCTCTAACACGCTAACACCAGCAGCTGTCTGCAGGTGTATCATGTGAAGCAATGGCTTCTGCCTTATTCTATGCTATTCTTATCATCCAATAGTAGGGGCTGGCTTATCTTGTTGATTACGCATAGGAACAGTTGCTCTGACCTGTCTGTCCACTGGCCCAGCGTGAAAATAACCAAGAGAACTAGCACTGAAAAAGGAATCATTTCGGAATCGCGCCCAGTAGCAGCGTGTAAGAATCCAAAGTTTTAGCTTCAAATTGTCAGTTGCTCAGAAGCAAGTCAGTGTCAAAAGCAGGGCAGTCTGACTGGCATCGCTATCAAGCAATGGCAGCCTCCATGCTTAGTAAACAACGGCTGTTTCTGGTGGTGCAAACGTGCGTTTTTAGCATTTGTAAGCGTATTGATACACAACAGCCGGCACAGCCTGGCTGCAAAAAAGAGAAAGACGACGTTGGTGGCTGGTTGTTGATGAACTGTCGCCATCTTGTTCGCCGAGCACGGTGCATCGTATTTAATTTATTAAATAAGTTAACCGTAACGTTATTGATGGAGGTGGACGACTCCCGTACCTCGATGAAGACGCGCAGCAGTCGCAACACCGGGGACTCTTCGGCTACTTCAACTGCCAGTGCCTCATCCCCACCGGTCTCTCGATCCGAGTCGACAAACTACGTCACCCTGCCACCCCTGCGGGATCCTGGAACTTTCTCTGCTGACGGCACCATCAATGTTGACTCCTGGCTGCACCGGTACGAGCAAGTCAGTGCTACCCACCGCTGGGATCCCACGCTCATGCTCGCCAATGTTGTGTTCTACCTCGACGGCACTCCGCGGACATGGTTCGAAACCAACGAAGCCGAAATCACAAGCTGGGATCTTTTCAAATCAAAGATCCGTGATCTTTTCGGCGATTCATCTGGTGGTCAGCTCGCTGCCACGAAGACTCTCGCCACTCGCGCCAAGACGTCTACTGAATCGTACGTCTCATACATTCTTGAGGTCTTGGTGCTTTGTAGCACGGTCGACTAGCGCATGTCAGAAGAAGAAAAAGTTAATCACGTCCTCAAAGGGATTGCTGACGACGCCTTCAACTTGCTGGTTTTTAATAATGTCACGAGCATCGACACGATCCTGACAGAATGCCGCCGTCTAAAACAGGCCAAAGCCCGCCGCGTCACCCACGGCATCACGCCCCTGCCGAACACAGCTGCTACTTCCTCTTGTGATGACGCCGTCCGCCCAGTTCCCCGATGGGACAACCTCACCCGCATCATTCGTCGCGAGGTCGAGGCAGCCCAACCAGTAGCTACTCCATTTCCGACGCCTGATCTTTCACCGACCACTATCTCACTGATACAAGCCGTCGCTCGTCAAGAATTATCGAACGTCCGCCTACACCCCATTCAACCAGTCTACTCTGCCAAGCCTTTTTATCGTCGTCCCTCCGCTCCTCGACTTGGTTCCAACAACTCTCGACAGCGCAATTTGTCCGAATGGCGTACACTGAACGACAAGCCTATATGCTTCAACTGCCGACGTGTCGGTCATATTGCTCGCCACTGCCGCAATCACTGGGCTCCACCGGCACACTACGGGCCTCCTACCCAGGCCACTTCTGTCCACCAGTCGTCCTCAACATTTGATTTTGATTCCCCTATGCCGACCACATCTTCTGATTCTGCCGCACCTCTGACGAGACCTCGCTACGCCCGCTCACCATCCCCTGCTCGCCGTCAATCTCATTCGCCCCCACAACGCCGTCCTGCCTCTCTGACCTATTCGCAGCGCCCCCGACCGGAAAACTAGGCAGTGCAGCTTCTGGAGGTGAAGCTGCATTGACGACGACCTCTGCAAGAAATCCTCGTGTAACATTACCGACCACCCGGAATCTGTTGAACGTTACTTTAGACAATGTACCTGTGCGCGCGTTGATCGATACCGGCGCGCATGTGTCCATAATAAGTGCTGCTCTTCGTCGCCGCCTAAAGAAAGTTATCACACCCGCCTTGAACCGAGCCGTTCGAGTCGCCAACGGGGGAACTGCCGCGAATATTGGCATGTGCTCTGCCCGTGTGACTATCGTCGATAGAAGCACTGCTGTTCTTTTCACCGTTATAGAAAATCGCCCTCATGAAGTAATTCTAGGCATGGATTTTCTAACCGCTCACTTGGCCCTTATAGATTCTTCAGCCGGCTGTCTTGACCATGAAATGCTTCTACTTTCTGATCTGACCAAACCATCCCAAGGTCGCCTTTGCTGCATTGATTTCGCACGCCTTCCGCCTAACTGTGTCACACATATCGACCTCTTCTCTACACCACCTGTACCTGACGGCGATTACATGGTGGCACCAATTCATGCCGTGATGCTTACGCATGGCGTCGCTGTTCCGCACACCATTTTGACAATAGTTGAAAACCGCACATGCCTTCCTATTGTCAATTTTGCCCTCACTGCCCAAACTCTTCCACAGGGTATCTCCCTGGCCGAAATTACTGCTATACAAGACCATACGGTTGAACCCTTCAGAGTGGATGATTGCTGCACCTCAGACCATGAACCAACTGTATCACGTTCATCGGGCGTCGACGTTGACCACATGGTACCATCAGACCTCGCTCCTGATCAAGCGGAAGCCTTTCGTCACGTCCTGGAGTAATATAGTGACATTTTCGACTTCGCCAGCACGGCTTTTAAGCCGAACGAGTGTTGTTACTCATCGCATCAATACTGGTGACGAGAGTCCCATTCACTGACGTCCATACCGTGTTTCCACGTCCGAGCGCACAGTCATACAACAGGAAGTCGAAAAGATGCTTGCAAAAGACATAATCGAGCCCTCTTGTAGCCCCTGGGCTTCTCCTGTCGTCCTGAACAGAAAGAAGGATGGAACATGGCACTTTTGTGTAGATTATAGGCATCTCAACAAAATTACGAAGAAAGATGTTTACCCGTTGCCTAGAATCGACGATGCCTTAGACTGCCTTTACGGTGCTACGTATTTTTCCACTATCGACCTTCGATCTGGCTATTGGCAGACCGCTGTGGACGAGATGGACCGTGAGAAGACCGCATTCATCACTCCTGACGGGCTTTATCACTTCAAAGTTATGCCCTTTGGTCTCTGTAATGCGCCGGCCACATTCAAAAGAATGATGGACTCATTGCTTCAAAGGTTTAAATGGTCAACCTGCTTATGTTATTTAGACGACGTTATCGTTTTCTCGCCCACATTCGACTCCCATCTCAAGCGTTTATCAGCGATTCTTGAAGTTTTTCGTCAAGCCGGATTTCAAGTAAACTCGTCGAAATGCCACTTTGCTCGTCGTCAAATAACCGTACCTGGCCACATCGTCGATGCCGCAGGAGTCCGCCCGCATCCCGAGAAAATTCGCGCCGTCACGGACTTTCCTGTTCCGAAGTCAACAAAGGGCGTTCGCAGTTTTGTGGGCTTGTGCTTCTACAGCCGCCGACCGATTTTTCGGACCTGGCGGGGACCGAAAAAAAGTACGAAAAATCGAACAGTCCGAAAAATTTGTTTCGCCAAAAATCTGAAGTTTATTGCATCAGGCAGGTTTAAAAAAGTCCTTGATGCTGCCTTGCCTCAAACTACGCTTGGAGGCAATTTGGTTTGCCCGTATTTTCGCCAAGGTGACATCGTCGCCATAAACGCTCGACAAAATTGTCACCGCGTTGGCGATCTCCGCCGCCGACGGCTGCGGGCGGTCGTCGTTGTCGTCATCCGAGCCGCTCTCCGGCTCCGGGACAACCTGGCGAAGAATTTCGTCGTCAGTGGCCTCCGCGCACGAAACAATGTCGTCGTCCACACGAGTGAAGTCTTTAAATGTCATTGTAGCAGGTAGAGAATCCTTCTTTCGCCTTCTCCCCGTGCGATGTGATGACGATAGTGCTGACCGAAGACGAAAAAACGGCATCCATCACCGCGTCTTTTAAAAAGCAAACACGGCCACCGAAACTTGAAATATGGCGTGCGCATTCCAATCTCGGAGGCAGGAAAAGCATCTGAAGACCAAGCTTAGCCAAGCCGACAGAAAATCCAACATGGCGGCGTTCACAATGGCTTGGGGCGTGGCACAAAACGAGCGATTTAGTCCGAAACATCGAACTTTCAGGGGCAAATTCGCCCGAAAAATCGGTCGAAACAATGCATTAGCTCTATGGGATCCCTGACGGTGCATTTATGAAGTCCGGAATATCCAACAAGTCCGAATTTTTGGAGTCCGGAAAATCGGTCGGCGACTGTACTTTCGACGGTTTGTTTAGGACTTTGCCATCATTGCACGCCCACTCACAAACCTCCTGAAGAAGGACACCCCGTTTTTCTGGGGCGCTGATCAAGCCTCATCTTTTTCCCAGCTCACGACGCTCCTTACAACACCGCCGATTTTAGCTCATTTCGATCCATCAGCTCCAACCGAGGTTCGCACTGATGCTAGTGGACATGGCATCGGGGCAATGCTATTGCAACACCAACGCGGACATGACCGTGTTATAGCATATGCAAGCCGACTGCTAGCTACAGCCGGGCGCAACTATTCAATCAAGGAGCGTGAGTGTCTCGCTCCTGTGTGGGCAGTCGCCAAGTTTCGCCCATACTTATAAGGGCGTCCATTCCGGGTAGTCACCGACCACCACGCACTCTGCTGGCTGGCCTCACTCAAGGATCCCACAGGACGCCTCGCTCGTTGGTCCCTACGATTACAAGAATACACAATCACCGTATCATACAAAACAGGGCGGTCACATCAAGATGCGGATTGTTTATCACGCTACCCTGTGGAAGAGGCTGCCCATACTGACACCTTTCCAGACCTTCTGTCTGTGACGCAGCTACTCAACCTTGGCCACGAACAACGCCGGGATGCTTCCCTGCGAACCATCATTGACAAGCTTGAGTCAATGCCTCGCGACGCATCTCTACAAATGTTCCTGGTAAAAGACAGCATCCTGTATCGCCGTAACCTCGATCCATATGGCCATGACTTGCTCCCCGTCATACCAGCACATCTTCGTGCGACTGTTCTCAAACAACTTCATGACGCTCCTTTGGCGAGCCACTTGGGCGTCTCTCGCACATACGACCGTGTACGTCGTCGTTTCTTGTGGCCTGGTCTTGCCCGCTCTGTTTGACGCTACGTCGCCGCTTGTGAGCCCTGCCAGCGCTGCAAAAATCTATCTTCTCTACCAGCTAGATTCCTTCAGCCGATCCACATTCCCATTGAACCTTTTTTTCGAGTTGGCCTCGACCTGCT
The DNA here is from genome assembly GCF_013339725.1 of Rhipicephalus microplus. Classification (NCBI taxonomy): domain Eukaryota; kingdom Metazoa; phylum Arthropoda; class Arachnida; order Ixodida; family Ixodidae; genus Rhipicephalus; species Rhipicephalus microplus. The sequence continues at coordinate 13,668,104 of NC_051170.1, forward strand.
TGGCCCATTCCCGATCTCCAGCTCAGGCAACAAATGGATCGCTGTCGCCACTGACTATGCAACACGGTACGCTATCACACGAGCACTTCCGATGAGTTTCGCAACCGATGTGGTGGACTTTCTGGTATATGATAATATTTTAGGACACAGAGCTCCACGCCTACTTCTCACTGACCGGGCCGGACCTTTCTATCAGCTGTCGTTGATGAAATCCTGCGCTCTTACTCTGCCAAGCACAAGTTTGCCACTTCGTACCATCCGTAACGAACGGTCTTACGGGGCGCCTCGACCGCACCATAACCGACATGCTTTCTGAACACATAGCGGCCGACCACCAGGACTGGGACGTTCATTTGCCATTTGTGACGTTCGCATATAATTCGTCACGTCAGGACACTGCCGGCAATTCACCATTTTATCTTCTATACGGCCGAGAACCCGCCCTACCATTTGACACCTTGCTGCCCTCGGTCACTGAGTATGCCGGCGAAGCCATCGCGCGAGCCGACCACGCACGCCAACTATCCCGCAGCCGCCTGCAGGCCTCACAGGAGCACCAAAGACAGCTCTACAATTCCCATCATCGAAACGTGCACTTTTCACCGGGTTCCCTTGTCCTCCTCTGGTCCCCCACTCCGTGTGTAGGGCTTTCTAAAAAACTGCTGTCATGCTACACTGGACCATACCGCCTCGTTCACCAGGTGACTGACGTTACATACGAGATTGTTCCAGCCGATTCAACGTCATCATCGTCACCTTCGAGTGACATCGTGCACATAGCACGACTCAAGCCTTACCACCCTCCTTCTACCGCATCTGAGTTGCTCAAGCACCGAGATGGTGCTTCTACCGCCAGGGGGTTATGATACACAACAGCTGGCACAGCCTGGCTGCAAGAAAGAGAAAGACGACGTTGGTGGCTGGTTGTTGATGAACTGTCGCCATCTTGTTCGCCGAGCATGGTGCATCGTATTTTATTTATGAAATAAGTTACCCGTAACATTATTTTTATGTTCTGAAAATGCATCGAAGTTTTCAGACTGTGTTTACTGCATGGCATTGAATATATGAACCTGGAATTGCATTGTAAATTTCATTGAGGTGGAACAGCAGAAGAAGTGTTCGTTGTGGCGAGAATGTTTATGCACTGACTTCTACGTAATGATGACAGGAAACGAAGAATTTTTAGTTGTCCAAAGTTCCCGGAATGCCGTTTCACGCTGCAGCCCCCACAGCGACGCACATTTATTTTGTCCACTCCAAAGTCCCGCCCTGCTTGAACGTTGGAAGACGACTCTGCTGCTAGGACAACTTTCTTTTTATAAGCGGCGCTATAATCGCCTGTTTGGGGCCATTGAGCTGAATCACATATAGATCACCAGTAGCGTGACTTGAAATGAGAAATGACTCGCCTCAACACAAGCCACAAAGATGAAAATGAAGGCCTCACGTACCGTATTTACTCGATTCTACCGCCCTTGATTGTAACGTGCACCCGATTTGCACGCCGAAAAAAAAAAAAAAGACAACGATTGCAACGCGCACCCATTTTTCTCGTTGGCCCGCACGATCACACCACTCGGGAAAACGACTCCTTTCGGGAGCGTCTTTCGTTTAAATATGAGGTATGGGGGAAGCTTGTGCCTATCTGACGTGCAACGGAGCATTGCCGTCACTCTAGTTTTACCGTGGCCCGATGTCAGCACGCGAACTTGCTTTGCCCCCTTCTTCTCGACGGTTGTGGTGCCAGGCATGTCGAAGTAAAGAGGCGTTTGATCGGCATTCCCGATTTGCCCAAGCAGGTAGCCGTTGTTGTGCCGCAAGGTTAGGACGAACCTCTGAAAACTGTGAAGCTTTTCATCGTACTCCTCCGGAAACGTTTGGCATATGCCTGTTCGCCTTCGGAGGGAAAAGCCTTTCTTCTTCATAAAGTTAGTTATCCAGCACCTGCTCGCTTTAAACTGGCTCTGCATTAGCCCTTTTTCTAAGGCTAACTGCATAGCCTGCACTTGGAGCAGTTCTGTCGTCACGGGCCGCTGTGCCGCTCACTGCTCAATCACATACTCGCCGAGCAGCTCTTCAATTTGCGGAAACCGACCCTGCTGTGGTCCACTGAAGCCTTTGCGTGAATCTTTGCTGTCGGCAATCTTCTGCTTTTGTTTCTGCCAGTTCTGCACGCACGTTTCGGGAACTCTGAACGACCGCGATGCGGCCCGATTTCCATCCGTTTTGGCACACGCGATGACTTCTCTTTTAAAAGCGGCATCTTGTTGCACTCGTTGAGTTTTTGAAGTCGGCCCTTCTATAATATCGACGCTAATGCACTACAAGATGACGAACTCCGCAGCGCACGTACGAAGTGCCGCTCATGGAAAACACATAGACGGAAATGGCCGACGCGACATGCCTACGCACGTAGGGGGCGGCCATTTTGGAAATGCTGATGGCAATAGAATGACCGTATTCATTTTTTTTTTCGTATTCGATTCAAATGCGCATGCGATTTATAAACTCGCTTAACCGGAAAAAGGTGCGCGTTAGATTCGAGTAATTAGGGTACTCATGCTACTTAAACCAGGTGTTGGCTTGGCTATTAACAGCTTTAATATCATCTATGTGGTACCACTTCTCTCAATGAAAAATGGCTCATTTTTCGAAATTCTCGCATCTAAGCTGACCCTGAAGTTGAATACAAAGGAATTAGAAAAAAATCGATTGGTCTATGTTCGAATAAATATGGTATCAAGAAAACAATAAACAAGCTCTTATTACATCAATGCATTTTTATTTTCTTGATGAATATGTAAATGTAGTAGTTGTTTTGCATAAAAGAAGAAGTGTGAAGGCTGAAATTTTCATCATTTTCAACTTCGTCCATAATGTGACCGAGGCCAATTACCCTCATCTTAAACACAAACGTGCTCTGAAACCATTTTTTAAAACATACTACCACCACTAACACCACGCCAAGCACGTGATAATTTTTTTTTTTTTTTTTTTTGCGAGCAATATGACCAGCAAATGATTATTCCTTTATCCCAATGTAGCAAGGAAGCTTTATGTCAGCATAAAGACTGCGACTGAAGCTCTTCATTTTTAAAAGCTTCTATGTTTGAGTTTTATGAGATTGCACAAACGTGCTCTGAAACCATTTTTTAAAACATACTACCACCACTAACACCACGCCAAGCACATGATAATTTTTTTTTTTTTTTGCGAGCAATATGACCAGCAGATGATTATTCCTTTATCCCAATGTAGCAAGGAAGCTTTATGTCAGCATAAAGACTGCGACTGAAGCTCTTCATTTTTAAAAGCTTCTATGTTTGAGTTTTATGAGATTGCAAAAGCACTGCCCAAATTAAAAACATAGCTACAAAGTGCGCATCCTCTGAGGATGAAACAGTGGACACTCAAGGCATGATAATAGCCTACACGCAGTTTTGAAGGCACACGCATGGCCTATGTCCAGTGTCGAAATGAATCTGCTAAGCAACACATCTGCTGCTAAATAAACCCGCCGTGCCAATGCACAATCATGGATGGCAATTACACAGCTCTGAAAGAATGCGAGACGAAAACAAAACTACCATTTGAGGCAGCTTCGACCCCAGTTACTATCGTTGCGATCACCGATAGTGCCTATGCAGCTCGTGTGTGTCAAAGTTGGCTACAGCTGCTAAAGGTTGCCAACAATGTAGATAGCATTAATATTATGGATGGCAACCACACCTTTTTAAATGCCATGCCTGCCAAGCTTAAAAATTTTGAATCCGGGAGATTTCTGCAACAGGGGTGGGGGGTGGGGTAGACGCACTGAAGTATTTCTCTCTAATTTTTTTTCTCGCTCCCAAAGAAAAGAAAAAAAATACATCCCGCAAAAACAAGAGGGAGAGGGGGGTCCCAGTCACAGGCGCCAACAGCGGTGTTGCGGCCTTATAATGAATGGCTTGGGGTGGCCGAACACACGAGGTAGGTTTCCCGCTAAGGTGAGAGTCTCAACAAACAGCGCAAATACTCCCAAAATTTTCGCGTCATCAAATCAACAAGCAATAAATTTTATTTCCGTCAAAACAACTTGTGTGTCTTCCTGGGACACACGTGAACGGATGGGACAGCACAGCTGGCTGCCATGAAAGTGCGAGTCAAAGCTTTGGCTTTGCTCGCTACTAGATTCTTTGGACAAGAAAACCAAAAGGCTCCTAGCCTTTTTTTTTTTTTTTATTCTCATGTCTTTACTGCCTTTAATTTACCGCTGCATTAGCCACGTGTCCTTGGAGCTCGTAGATCACTATTGCGTCGCGGGGACCGTGGTTTTGTGCGCGGCGGTTGCAGCAAACTGTATCCCTTTTTAATCCGGGTGCAGTGGCTGTACACGTGCCTTCAAAATGAAGTCGTTTTATGCTTTCTATATTCGCATTTGCCACAATCTTGTCCACAGGTTGTGGAGAGCTGCGCTGCTTTGACTGGTCGAGCATTGAACGAGCACAAACTTTCAGAGTACTGTTAGTGTCATCGCCATACATGATTGTGTCAAGTACGACCGTGGTTTCGTCCACAGCGGCTGTGAAAACAACCACATGCACTGTAAAACACAATGCGTGCGCTGGGCGCACGCATGCTTCTTAAGCTTCGAGCACGATGCTCTCGATCCGCCTTCGTTCGCTGGTTTCAGTACTAAAGTTCATATTACACGCCGTGGTTTGTAAAAGTGTTCGAAACATTCAAATTATGGCCCAATAGACACAGTGGAATTTGGCTGAGGAATTTCACGAATTCGCATCGGCCCCAGTTTCGCATCACTAAGACTAGTGTATGTTTAGATGAACGCCTCCTAAATTCGTTTATAATAAAATGCGGTGGGGTCGCAAAATGCCTGGAGTGGACTGACCTGCATTTTTGTCAATTAGGCCAAATCACACACAAAAACATTGATTTCCAGGAGAATTTCATGACAAGCGCACAAACGGAAGAACTGGTCAAAATACGGGAGTCTCCTGGACAATCCGGGAGACCTGGCAGGTAAGGAATGGGCACAGTAATTCCAGTATGCCATTTCAACTCTGTTACGTCACACATTTGCGACCTTTCATGCTTGGTGCATTCAGCAGATCACCTGAATAAACCAAGTTGTGGTCAATTAAGGCCTAATAAAGGAGCATTTCATGCAATTAACCAATGCATAAGCCTTCTGGGACCAAAAAACACGTCCAAACTGTCCGTTTTTACATATTAACAAAAGTCAAAATAATCAATTTTTACTGTACATACTATAATTTAGTCTGTAGTTATGTCACATATCATTTGAAACGCGTCAATACGTCTCAAAGGGACACTAAAGCCAACTATCAAGTTGATGTTAACTGTTGAAATGGTGGTCCAGAAACCTCGTAGTGTTACTTTCGTGCCAAGGAAGGGCCTACTTTGAAATAAAATCACGCTTTAGTGCTCCGCATCGGGTTAGCACACTTCAATTTACCCGCCTGAAGAAGCGGGCCGACCGGACCGTCTCACGTCACTGTTGCCGTGCACAACGTTGCCCGGCTTTACTGCACTAGTAGCAGCAGCCCGAAAGAAGCGGGAGTCACAGCAGCAACAATGGCCATTGATCAATTTCCCTTTATTGGCTTAGAGACTGTAGACGCTTCTGTTTCAACTGTGCCCCGCCAGATGGCACCACCTGTCCTGTGTAACCACGCGAAAATTGATTTACTCGCACCATTCCTCATAGTAACGTCCGGCGGTTCTTTCTTCCATGAATCAAACAGAAACGAACGAGCAGCATTTTATTGCGTCTTTTGATGCAGAAAAGATTCTTTATTTAGTGCAGTTAGATCGATTACTACTGATTGATTATAGGCGATTCGCCTGATGTCATCGAGATCATTTTGAAAATGTTCTACTGCGGCGCTTGTGTTCTTGTGCATTTACCTTAATTTCTCGGTAAGTAGGGCACTGTTGTTGAAATATTGTTGTTTTAGATGTTAACATACATTGAGCTTTCACTCTGACGTAAATTGTTATTTGACTTTAGTGTCCCTTTAAAGGCAAACTCCAGCGAATTTTGAAGGTCAATGGATCTCAATGAAATTCTCTGGGCACATTCATTTGCACGTTTACGCCATTCATGCTAAATTGCAAGCTTTAGAGTTTTGCACATTCTTATCAAATGAATATTATAGCTTGCCACGAAACGCTCACGTCGCTTGCCAGAATTAATGGCAACATCGTGCATGTGACGTTGAGTTTTGCCTGGCAGAAGTGACGAAACTGATGAGCCACTGCAGTGTCTGCTTGTCTGTTATGGATTGTGTGGGTTTGGCCGGCACTTCCTTGGTTGAAGGTGTGATATTTTTTTGCGTGTTGGTGGGCGTGTGATAGGTGGCAAGTGGTGTGCATCGTGAGCCACATACGATTCACCATATGTTCACCATAACAGCGTAACCGTTTTAGCCGATTGCGGCGGACAGCGTGGACAGGTAGTGTCATCTGGCGGGTATTATGAGCAATCAGGCAGGTTCGGGCAAATAATTACGTCAAACGTAGCACAGTCGGTTTCACGTTTTTTCGGTAATTGAGAGGTATTTTCATTTCAGCTATCGGGAGCGTGACAAGAGTATATAAAAAACACAAAAGCACCTTAATCCTGACACGGTCGAAAAATCGCTGGAGTCGGCCTTTAAGTGAAGGATTGGAAACACTGTGAAGTAGACGAACGCACCTTTTCTCGCAGGCCTGGCCAGTGGAGATGCCACCGTGGCTGCTGCCGTTGGCAAGGGGGGCTTGGAGCTGGGCAAACTTGGGCAGGCAGTGCTGCTGCTGGTAATGGTGGTGGGTGGTGGTTGTGGCTGTGGTTGTGAGTGCAGCAACTGCGGGTGCAGCGCCACCATTTTGAGGCACCCTGCACCTGCTGCTGCTGGCAGTGGGTGACCAGGGCTGAGAGACAGCTGCCGCATCGAAGTTAAACGTCTTCTCAAGGCTGAGAGGGCAGTCCAGGCCACACTTGCAGACACCGTCGGTCTGCAGGTACCTAGCCACCTCGTCCAGAGTCCGCAGCTGGTGGTTGCTTGGGCTGTCCGATGCAAGAAATCGCCATAGATGACACAAAAGCACTGTTATTTACCATCCTCAAAGAAAGAAAGATATGGCGAGCATATTGACTATGATAGAGAAACAGCCGGCTAACCCATCAAGAGCTGAGGCATCACACAGAACTGCAATTCAGACGATAACCACTGACAGCGTAATAACCGGTTACAATGCATTTTTTTCAGACTCCCAATTACACTCCACAGAACTCCTTGTATATGCTTATTGTACAGTCCCTGAAGGTGAAGGACTTGTTCTATTGCAGCTGACGGAAAATTTCGTAGATACAAGGCAGTGTGCACGCCTCTCAGTATCTATGGAACCCAGCAGAGGAAAGAGCAACCACGGTGTTACGAGGAGCAGGGGACACGAAGTGAACAAACAGAAAAAGTGGGAAGAAAAAAAGAACAAGTGTGGGGGAGCGCAGTAGGACAGCGTGGGCACGAAATGTCAGGAGGTGTTAGCAACTGCCAAGGTAATACAGCCGCCTTTGCTCCCTTTGCTCCAGAGGCTTGTTATGCATTTAGTGCACTCTGACAGCGCCTTCGTCTGCAAGTGCAAGTTACTGCTGTTTGGGTCTTCGATTTGTGTAGAGAGTACAGTCAAATGACGATTTTCCAGACTCCCTAAGTGTAGAGGGTGCTACAATTATGCCCTTTTATTAGGCTGCCACCAGAGTGTGCTAAAGCTGATACTTTGTTTCATACTTGCTGCTCGCTATTTAGCTCACCAGTGTGACATTTTTTTACACCTGATCTCCATATTGCCTTGAGCAAGCTTTTCGCGACGGCACGATAGGTTGCAATCTGCACGCTAGGCATAATGCACCTTAGCTGCCTTGTGAGTAGTTGTAGTAGGTTGGTGCCGAGTCAAAGAAACATTCTGCTGATGCTGGATACAAGAGGGCCGACTTAAGGGGGCACACTGGTCTTAAAAACTTTTTTTTTGCTTTCCAACCAATTTTAATGAAACTCCATGGGCTTGTTCAGTTTTTTTAGCTGATTTCAAATATCCAATTAGTTTTGATGTAAGCTAATTAGTTCCCGAGATAATTAAAACAATTTCGTGATTGTTCTTGAGAACAATAGAAAAAAAAAACTAGTCAACAAAAAATTACCAGCATGGCATGAATAGATACTAGAAGTTGTGGAGAATGAAATTACGGAAGCAGTTTTTTTGTCTGGCAATCACACATGCAAGTTTACATCAATTGTAATTTCTCGTTTTAAAGTATGCCTGCTAACCAGTTATAAACAATGCTAATTAAACAAATATTTAAACGTGAAATGCAAAATCCGTTTCCCTTACTTCAAGGTTTAAACATTCAGCTTGACAATGCAAAAGAAATTATCTTTCTAGCTGCACCGCATGCCGAGATGTACCTCTCAAGAATTTCCTAAACGTCAAATTATGCATTTTGAGAAAATGGCAAAAAACACAACGGTGCCATGTTTAATGTAAACGGTAAAACATTCTGTACATTTTTTGAGCGAAATGACTAGTAGGCCCCAGAAGCATAGTCCCCTTGACTGCTGGCATCCAGGTGCCGCTTCTTGAGCGTCCGCTGCACATTTTCTGCAGACGCACGCCTGAGGGTAGAGTCCCTGGTTCGGCGGCGGTCTTTTTCAGCCATGCGTTTGCTACTCAGTAGGCCGGGGTTCAAGCACAGCTCTTTGAGAATCTTGGATGATGTTACTTGACTTTCGGCATTAAACCTCATCACTGCCTCGGCGACCGCAGCTTCTACACTGTGCAGTGATGCATGGCGCTCCTTCGGGGCCAGCGGCCAAATCACAGAGTGGAGACTTTCATTACTGTTCTGAGTCTTGCCTCGCTGGCAGCGCTCCAGCAGCTTCTTGTACGCCAAGCGTTCGTACACTGGAAGCAAGGCCTCACAGACATGCGGCGGCAGGTTGTAGCGGTGTTCGGGGGCCGGCTCACCCCTGGCCTTGGCAGCGTTCTGGCGGCACCACGAGTCAGGACCTGTAGGGCACAGGCTGTGGTTGGACACGGCATCGTTGGACGTCACATGGTGGTATGTGACCATCACAGCATTGTGCATGGCTGGCACGTCCCCTTTGTGAGATTTGATGGCCCAGCCATAGTAAGAGGTCAATTTGTTAACCAGGTCACCAGTCAGCCGCCCCCTACCACTGAGGCTCTCAGAGCCAGCTGGCCTCTTCTGCTTGGGGAGATTGCGCAGTTGCGTGCCCATTTTCTCCTGGACGTGGTTCACACATTCCTCTTTGGTTACCTTTATAAAACCATACACATCTGCTTCCTTCAAAGCAGGGTAGGTGCGGCAGTCGCCATCACAAAGAACTGTAGTGTACCTCAGCTTATGACGCTCCCACGACCTCTGAAACAGAATGAGGGCAGCTTCCACTTCCATCTCTCCAGCTTTTTTTTGTGCTGTTTTTCTGGCAGTGGTGGTTCGCTTTCCACTCGTCGTAGGACGGGTCACTTTCTTTAGGCGCCCGCTCGCAGCCGGCACAAAAATTGCAGAGCACGACATAATCGAGCACAAGCCCCGTAAACAACTCGATAATTGTGCCGACTCCGATGTGCGACGTGTGTCCCCTCGTCATCCAGGAACCGACGTACGACACAGCGATGTTGCCCGGGTTGCCGAGGTCCAGTTCCGCGTACAGTTCCCGAACCTATCGCGCGCACTCCGCGGTCAGCTTTTCCGACGCACGAACAGCTGCGGGCGTCAGTTTCGTCTTCACGTAGCTCTGCCACGTTTTGTTGTGCAGGCCGCGTGAAGAAAGGTTCATCGCTGAAAAAACGTCGTTGAATGCCGTTTGCTGATTGCCGGTAGACTGCATAGCGCGCGCGCCCAAAACATTGATGGCAAACGGCTTTGCCTTGCTCTCGCCGTCAACGCGTGGCGAGCTCCATGCCACCGACACATCGCCGCAGGTCGCGCACGTAAGCACTAGCTTTACGGCAAGGCCGTACTCCCTGTTCTCTTTGCCGATGTTTACATCACCGGAGCACAATTTGAACTTCACTGCACGCATCAGTTCGATCACCTGGTCCAAACTCACGATCAAAAACCGTGTTTCGTCCAGCGGCGTGGCTGCGGCATCGTCGATATCGGCTAACAGGCTGCACTTGCGTTGTGTAGCTCCAGTTGAAGCGAGCTCTTGCAGCTTGTTTTCGGCGTTGCGACGCACCTCTGCCACTTCTAACGCGTGCAGCACTGCTGTGTCAAGGCGAACGCGGAGGTGCTAGGCCTATATTATCAGGGGCCTCGCCGCTGGCCACGGAAGGTGGGTCGCTTGCTCGTTCAGCGCTCCTCGCTGACGCGGAACGGCCTTTGAAGTTCTCGAGGAGCGACTTCTTTCTTTTTTTGCCGTACTGATTCCTTGTGTGGAATTTCCTTCCGGCTTTCCACATCGCGCGCGATCCTTGGCTAATCCGTCGTTCTCAGTCCGAGCAATATGGCGCCTGACTGCGCCGCCGACGGCGCGAAGCAGACGACACACGCCGCTTGCGGCCAATCGCGTTGTGCTGTTTAGTCACGTGCGCTCGCCGGCGAATAAGAACGCGTGTTTTTGCTTTTTTTGGCGCGTGTTTTCTACTCTACCAATGAGCGGACAGGAGCCAGAGTGGCGGGAAATTGAAGACCGAAGACCGCGCTTTCAAATGAGACCTAGATCACTGCGATACTGGCCGTGGCGCAGCTGCGGGGAATTATTGAAAAATTGCCATTTTGGCGTCAGAATCTCGCCAAATCGGGCCTGTACGGCTTTTATAAGTAGCTGTTACTGTTCAAGTACCAACTTTTCGAAGGAAAAACTGAGCAAACTAATAGAAAAATACCTGTAGATTTCAAAGATGACATCTAAAAAAAATGCGTTTTTGGGCAATTTTTTGGCCCCAGAGACCCGTGTGCTCCCTTTAATTTTGAACAAGTTCGAGGGCATGCATCTGCAACAATAGGGTGGTGGTCCCTGGTTGCCGCTCTTTTTGCCACTGCGCACATCCCTGAAAAATTGACAACATATGGAATTTTAACGACCATTCAATGTATAATTCCTTAGCAGTGTGGTACTGTGACGAAGTATGAATAAATGAGGAGGTCCGAGAAATTATCAGGAGGCTTTCGGCAACGACACTTACAGCCACATACAGCTTCTCAAATATGCTGCTTTGGTTTGAGCGTGGCAAGTTGTTCAGCTCTGCTCCTCAGGAAAAGTCCATTAACAGGAATTCCACGAGCACGAGTGTCCCCTAGCCATATCAGAAAAACAGACTCGACATTCGGGTTTGCCGCTTAGTGCATTAGAAAGCGCTTTTCTTGCAATTCGCTGAACTCGCATTTTTTGGCGACACCCGCTTCTTTTTCACCATTATCGGCACAATAATTAGCCTGAATTTTTCTTACAGTGAAATCTACTTCCTCTTGCGCTCAGTCATTTCACGAAAGTGCGCAGCCGAGACACCAAGCACAGTCGCTGGTCGCACAAACACGAGCCGCTTATAAATGTCACTAGATTGGCTTGGCTCAACCATACCACGAACTAGTTCGTTACCGACAATGTTGCCAGATATACCTCTGTATTTGCTCGCACAATACTTGCACTTTTTCTCGCGGAAAACCTACAAAAAGTTGGGGGTGCTAGAATTATGTGGGGGAAATTTTCACGAAAATGTACAGAGCTAAAAATAAAACAGAGTGGCCGCAAATCGGGATTCTCATGCCAGCAACTTACTGCGAGCCTTGAGAAGCACTAATTAAGACTTGCGCAAACAATAAAACCTCATGTTCAACAGAAGGCAAGATTTATTTGAGACACGGAAGTCGCAAGCAAATAGTAGAGAATTAGAATAACATACGCAAAGCTTGTGGGCGTTGCGGGCGTAGCGTTAGCGTTCGTCGCTCTACGGGAGCCCGCAATACATTAGCGTACGACGTTAACCTTGGGCTTATGGCTATTTAATATGGAATCATCTGCAGTTGCCTTTTGAAGAAATAAAGTTCACCATCCATCTAAGTTTTAGGCACATGGAAGGCCCAGCACGTCTTGGTGGCGTTCAGCTGCTGTCGCCAATAACTAACACAAAACTGACTCCGAAGGCCCTACCGGCGGCAATGATGCCGTTCTTTAGTACATGATCAATCACTTTCAACTTGGAAGCAGCCATGTAGCTTTCATATCGCCCCATAGCGTAATAACATAAGGGACATAACATACAAAACACGCCGCAAGAAGCACTTGCCCCTCTGGCTTGTCTTGGATTAGATTGAGGCTCCGTGCGATAATAGTACGCTTCATGCTTACGAGATGGTGTTAGATGGTGTGCGCCTTCATCATCAATGGCTGGAACGAGCAGACGACATTACTGCTGCATTTATTGGGGGTGCAATAATTACTGTGAAAAAAAAAGTACCGTATTTTTGCTGGGTGATGTGGAGGGTGCAAGAAGTATGCGAGCGTGAGGACTACGCGAGTAAATACGGCAGTTGTGTCTCGGCTAAGTGAAAAAAACATTTATTGGGCATCGGCCCCGCATAATTACGCTTTTTACAAAAGCCCAGTCTAAAAAATTCTCATCCTAAATTTAGTCTGTTCTATAGCAGATAGTCAGCTATAGCGGGGTCCATTGTGAGTGGAGTGGATGTTATTTAAAATACATGGTGACCAAACAAACCTACGCATGTGGTCCGTTTTAACCGGATCCATTGTAAAGGGCATAAACTGTAATACGTTTTCGTGATCCACGCAGGTGAGCTACACTGTCGAATTAAAATGTCAATGTAATGTGAGAGCGGCCTTGGTGCTGCTAAGTTCAGAACTCTCAGACCAAGTTTGAACTGTCCAGTGAGCCGTTGATGCTGCGTGAGAGCAACAGCTACCGCCAGCCAATTGGAGGCCCAATTTAAGCAAATACCGTAATTACTTGAATCTAACGCACACCTTTTTTCCGGTTAAGTGAGTTCATAAATCGCAAGCGCGTTAGAATCGAATACGAAAAAATAAATGAATACGGTCATTCTATTGCCATCGGCATTTCCAAAATGGCCGCCCCCTACGTGCGTCGGCATGGCGCGTCGGCCATTTCTGCCTATGTGTTTCCCATGAGCGGCACTTCGTACGTGCGCTGAGGAGTTCATCATCTTGTAGTGCATTAGCATCGACGGCATGGAAGAACCGAGTCCAAAAACTCGACAAGTGCACCACGATGCCGCTTTTAAAAGAAAAGTCATCGCGTGTGCCGAAACGGACGGAAATCGGGCCGCATCGCGGTCGTTCGGAGTTCCCGAAACGTGCGTGCGGAACTGGCGGAAACAAAAGCAGAAGATTGTCGACAGCAAAGATTCACGCAAAGGCTTCAGTGGACCACAGCAGGATCGGTTTACGCAAATTGAAGAGCTGCTCGGCGAGTATGTGATTGAGCAGTGAGCAGCACAGCGGCCTGTGGCGACAGAACTGCTCCAAGTGCAGGCTATGCTGTTAGCCTTAGAAAAAGGGCTAATGCGGAGCCAGTTTAAAGCGAGCAGGTGCTGGCTAACTAACTTTATGAAGAGGAAAGGCTTTTCCCTCCGAAGGCGAACGGGCTTCACAGTTTTCGGAGGTTCGTCCTAAACTTGCGGCACAACAACGGCTACCTGCTTGGGCAAATCGGGAATGCCGATCAGACGCCTCTTTACTTTGACATGCCTGTCACCACAACTGTCGAGAAGAAGGGGGCGAAGCAAGTTCGCGTGCTGACATTGGGCCATAATAAAACTAGAGTGACGGCAATGCTCCGTTGCACATCAGATAGGCACAAGCTTCCCCCGTACCTCATATTTAAACGAAAGACGCTCCCGAAAGGAGTCGTTTTCCTGAGTGGTGTGATCGTGCGGGCCAACGAGAAAAATAGATGCGCGTTGCAATTCATGTCTCACTTTTATTTTTTTTTGTCATGGAAACCGGGTGTGCGTTACAATCGAGGGCGCGGTAGAATAAATACGGTATGCATTCCTGTCTGCACAAATAAGAAAGCATTTATTCCAAGCTGATCAAAATAAGTGGCTGAGAAAGCCTGCCAGAAACTGCTTCTTGTCAGGCTAGGCTTTGCTGATGTGACGGCACTCGCTCCCTGGTTAGAACATGCGCTGCAACTTTGTTATATCCGTAGCTGGTGATTAAAGCTTTTGTAACTATGCTGCTGAATAAATTCAGCATTAATGAGCACAACTAGCCTGCTCCATACTGCTGAGTGAAATTGAAACGATGGTCATACGACAAAGCAGGCAGCAATGATAGTGTCACGGACGGCTATTTTCGGCGACACCGCGTCACGGCAATTAACGGGCGCCGTACTCCCCGACTGACCGTGAGAAACGGCGGCGCATGAAAGGGGTCCGAGAAGTGCAAAATGGGGTGCTCTTCTTAGAACGTCGCCGCCGACAGTTAATCCTTTTGTAACTGTGGCGACGTCTGCAAGGTCGTAGAAGGCCGCGGTATACCCCGAACAAAGATTAGACTACAAGACGCTCCTCCGACTGAGAGCTAAGTGGTTGACCGTTCCCACGGGGAAAAGCGTGGGAAACGCTCTGGTGGCCAAGCCGTATGACAACAACCCGACAGGTTGTCACTCTCGCTAGTTGAGGACCCTCTCCCAATTAAAAAGGGGTGGGGTCAAAATATTTTTGGGGCGGAGTTTCCCATCAATTAAACGCGCATGATTGGACCCAGGTAGAGGTCTCTTGTCCCCAAGGAAGAGAGCGAGGAGACACGAGGGGGATTTAAGCGCAGGATTTTGCCCTGCTAGGCAGACTAGTCGCTGACCAAGATGGTGTAGAAACAGATCAACAAGCATCTCTTCTAGAAGTTTTTAGTGTGGCTCTGTATCGGCTGGCCAGCTAAACTTAGCCGTTCGTCTAGTTGTGACGCGATATTAACGTCTGCAACGTAGACATCGGGACTTCGCCTCGAGTTAGCTCAACCTGCTCGAATCACCTGCAAGCACTAGCCTCCCGGAGCCACCAGCGTTGCAACACCGCCGACATCGCAGTCGTGCCAGAACTCTCTTCGACTTCTCGCATCCGATCGTCGGGGACACAACGCTGCCGGTCATCACACGTATGCCATCACCTGTTTATATCTTCGAACTTTCTCCTCCGTCGTTCTATTCTTGTTAGTTGGTGTGGTTTGTAATAGTTCTCTCTCGTAAGCTGATTTGTTGTTTCTGTTATATATTTCTTTAGTTGTATAAAGTTGATGTATTTTGTTAGTTGTATTGAAGTGTTGTATTAGATCCCGTGTGCTGCAATATCACTAGAGTAAAGTTGTTTTGTTTTCTCACGTCTCTGATCTCTTCACTGTCTCTGCTTGCGTGCGGAACGAACCAACCTGCTGTCATTCCCGTCGCCGACTTCGCGCTGGCGACGCTTGAGTGGCAGCTTGTAACAGATAGTCTTTACTGCAGCTGGCCACCACGCTTACCTGTAGTAGACAATCCTCTCTTCGACAAGAGACCGTCGCCAGCCAGGGGGCACATGTACAGCACTGGACATATAACCAGGTTTCCCACTGCCTGGGGTGACTTCTTCCATCGTAGCAGTACTGCTGCGAGAGCTTGCATGTGTTTCATCCTTGGAGCCCTGCAGCAGCTCAGGTGCTGGATCATGTGTTGGGCCTGCATTAAGTGACAAACATGTTTCAGTGAAGCAGGAATGCAAAACCATTAAATGTAGCATATATTGATCTAAACCAACCACAAAGCACTGCTTCCGTGTAGGAGTGAAAATGCCAGTAGTTTGCCTGTAGAGCTATGCACATCTGTTGCTGACTACAGTAGGTCTTCAGTAGCTCAAATGCAAGAAAAACCCAGAATGTTGAATGAAATATCAGGGGTATGAATGCCTGATAATACTAGTAGTCCTCATAAATATGACTTGGGGCAACATGCAAACTTGTGCAGTAATGTTTATAATTTATTAAGGCTGCAGCAGTGTCATAGACAGCTCTGGATGAATGCCAATAGTTTTTAAACAACAGCTATCATAATCTTAAAAGACGTGTACGTATGTGTGCAACTAAGGGATAAAATGTGCAGTGTCCCGTGACAGCTGGTGGCTCCTTCACAATCTTGCAATGCCTTTCTGCATAACAGAAGTGAGCTGTGGCAAAAGTGATTTGAAGTCATTTGACAGGAGACGGACCCCTGCCAGACCATCTCATTTCTTTTTGCCTTTACTTTATCAGTCAAGATACAATTGTTACTGTAGACAGTTTGGCTACTTTCTCTACTTTATAGGCAGGCAATCCACTTTGTGACAGTGACGTAAATATGCAAATTTTCTGCTAGAAATGGAAAGGCCGCTGATACTTTGTCACAGACAGGCAAATAGTATGAAATAACCTAATGTATACAACAGAGCAGTTTGAATTAAGTTATTTTAGAACCGATTGAATATATAAAGTGCCAACCAAGAATTTTAAAATTATTAGAATTAATTGAAAGTTTGAACTATAGTTTCAATTGTCGATGGTGTACAGATTTAAGAGTGAAAGAAGAGTAATATTTTTCCAAGGGGCTCATTTATATGTCAGACCCACATTTGTTCCCAAGATCTCAAGGTATTGAAATAATCTACCTGCATCATTAGTAACCATCACTGAGCAAACTATATTTAATAATGCACTAATCACAGGGGTATAACCGGGTACATGGGTTCGGGAGCAGTCCTGGAAGCAGGCAAAAGTGCCCCTTGTAGCAAGATTGGAGCAACCAGAAAGGCCTTTTCAAGCAAGTTTCAAGCAGTCAAATGAAACTTCAGAGCAGATGTCGCCCTGTTACACAGCACATGTGAAGCAACATTTGCCCGATGCTGCACTTTTTGAAACAAGAACGAGTTTTTGCTGTCTCTGTTGCCGTCATATGCCTTGTACACTCCAAATTGCGTCCAGCCACAACTGCACAAAAGGCGAGGCTGTTAAACCACTCGAATCAAGACGACATAATGAACTGTACCAACAGGTATAATCACATGCTTAATGATCACATTGACTAATTAATAATAAACTTCATCAATGGGTATAATTACATGCTTAATGATATTCATTGAATAATAAGTGAACTGATGGTATATTCAATTTTCATTGCCTGTGCGATTAAAAAAAAAAAGGTCATTTATACTGAAGCCTAAGGCAATGAAATTATCGCTGTTTACGTAGGATTTTAGGCTTATTTGAAATACGTAATCCGTTTTATAGTAAGTCGAATATAGTATCATGAAAATATAGCTCTTTTTAAACAGACTTTTTCTACCGCAAAGCTTTTACATTTATGAGTAAATAATGCCTTATATTGCTCCACATTGACTATGCAATGCAAGTAACTATAGAAGAGGTCTGTATATTACACTTAAATCAACAAGAAAAATTGTAATGTGACAAGTTCTAAATGCTCAGCACATACACATTGCTTACTTTAGATTCATAACAACAATATTAACGATACCATGCTTTAAAGGAGAAAATCGCACTCTTCACATGTTAAGAAATATGCGGCGAAATTTGGCTATCAGAAGTACTTTTAAAAACATGATGTCCAAACTCCAGAAATTGCCTAAAATTGCATATCGATAAAAACGCATTTTAAACGTAGAAATGAAAGCTTATCTATGTGGCAATGATAAGTCTTTTTTTTTTTATTCTGATTCCTTGTATCGTGAGATCATGGTAATAAGTTATTTTGAGCATGTTGCCTTGGTGGACTCCTCATACTAAATGCAATGACAAGTACTCAAGGGACAATTTGCAGGGGAATCTAGACAATGAGCTTTTTTAAGTGTATAGCCACATTGTGCTTTTAAAGGGCAATCTTGGTCCACTTCAACTACAACCTTGATGTTCTTTTTTTTTGTCATAAATGTAGAGAAACTAAACTTAGAAAGCAATTCATAAAAAAGAGAGATAATTTTTCCTTCATGAAATGTACTCTGTGTGTGTAGTATTTACTATTATGCTGCTTCCTTCTATGCACTGTAGCTTGTGTCATGACAAAGAATGACACAGAGATTCGGGCACGCAGCCAGGAAGAACGAGGCAGAGGAAGACCAGAATAGAACAGCTGGCCCAGGATCGGGTGTCTCTGTGTCTCTTATTCCTTATGCTTGTTACAAATAATACTGTATTAATTTGGCTCTTACACTGTATTTCTGCCCCTCCCTCTACAATGAGCAAAATGTACCCCGAGGGCCCCATAAATAAATAAATAAATAAATAAATAAATAAATAGAACTTGACAAACAATGAGGTCAAGAATATCCCAGAGGTAAAATCACCCACAAGGGAAAAGGCGATTTTTCACCAACTTCAGCTCATTTCAATTGACACCCCAACTATACCCTACAGTTAAAGGCAACAATCAATGTCCTCTATAGTTTTTGCTGACCTAATTGCCAGTTCAATTGATTTGGTTGTGTCTGCTAAATGCATGAAACACTGAGAGAGCCCTTTGCAGGAGTCATGCCTGTGTGAACACACACCTGCAGTGATGGTGGTGTGGCTAGCTGCTGCTGCATGACTGCTGCTGTGCTGCTGCTGTGGCCAGGCGGCAGCGTCCTCCTCCGTGGCGCTGGGGGTTCCCTCCTCGAGGGGGCAGGGGGGCAGGGATGCCGCTCTCAACTGGGGGGGGCCGTCTGCCGCCATCGAGGGGGCCACTGGGCCATGCTGCCAGCTCGGGGCCCCTTTAGCCCCCACGAGCTCCTGTGCCCCGCAGGGGCATCACTCCCGCCCGACACTCCAGTGCCTGCGTGCCAGAAACACCAGGAGAGCTTGCACCCTCAACAGAAAGCACACTTCATATTATGCTTAGGGCTCACTCAACCTTGCCACAATTTTCCTGAGCCCAACTCCCCCCCAACTCTCACAATTTGTTTTTGCAACCGGACTCACTCTGACTCATACTAACAAAAAAATTACTCACCTGGACTCTCTCAGACTCGATCCGAGTCTGAGTGGGTTGACTCACAATTCTATTAGCCTAGAATTAGCTTTTTCCACCATTGTGTCAATGCTCTTGAATACCAATATACGTAATGGGTGCTCTTTTTGGTGCCTTTTAATATAGCACCTTCAAATATGAGTTACGTGCGATTGCAAACTAGTAAGGACATTTTTCTTGAAAGAGATATTTATCAAGAATTTCTTGAAAGAGTTGGGTGGGAGCAGTCAAGGCATCCTCCTACGTAATTATCAACTATGATAAATATTGAATTGGTGAATGAACAATACCTTTCGTGAAGATATGTAAGGGTAGATGCAAGTACAAACGTGATTCTATTATTGATTGATTTGTGGGGTTCAAAGTCGCAAAACTACCAGATGATTACGAGAGACGCCAGTAGTGGAGGGCTTCGGAAATATCGACCACCTGGTGCTCTTTAACGTGCACCCAAACTTGATTCTAGACAAGGTTGATAGTAATGCTAAAGATGTGTAAGTAGCACTACAAGTCTGCAGAAAACAAAAAGTTAAACTCACTAAGACTCACCTCACTTAAAAAATATATCTCGTGCTTTGTACTCGCTCGGACAGACTCACCAAACTTTTGGTGAGGTAAACTCACGCTCACGAAAATTTTCTTCAACCAGACTTACTCGGAGTCAAGACTCGCCAACATATTGCTCAACCAGACTCACTGAAACTCAGACTCCCGGCTTGTTCGGAGTCTGAGTGGGTCCCAGTAAGTAGACTCATGAGTTCGCCAACCTATGCTCTAGAGTGCCGAATACACAGCATACAAAACGCTTACTTTTACATGACAAATGCTAAGTCAGACATTGTATGTTCATGCATCAATGCCCCCCCATCACTAAGAATGTACAATTTCACAGACTAGGCCCCCTACAGACTTCAGACTAAGGAAATTTAGTCTGTAAAACGCCTCCACTTTATGTACCATCAGCTTGCAAACAATAAATTTCAAACATGCAACAGACTTTAAAACAACAATCTTATGAGGTGAATTTCACGGTCGTAAGGCAATAGGACTGCTGATGCCTACGAACACTTAAAAAAAAAAAAAGGAATTGTGAGAGAACACCAGAGATACGCAGCATTGTTGAGTGGTAACACCGACACAAGCACCTGATAAGCTTCTCATTGACATAGTTCCTGTACTGGCATTGGAGGTGTGCAAAAACTCTAACAGTTTCAAACTGCATTTCAAATTCCCAATATCGCTTTCAAATTTCAAAAAGGCACTGGGCACACAACTGATACAGTGCATATTCAAGAGTTTGACGAATGCTCAGTGTGCCACAACCCCCGCCCAATCTCAAGATCATGACCACTTGTTATACCAATCATAAATATCTTCGGCTCTACAACATTTCAAGCAAAGCAAACAGTAATTTGTGTAAACACGCAAGTGTTTTATGTTGGGGTCCACCAAAACTCCCCTGACATCCCTTCTGTCATCGAAGTGACGTGGTTAAAAAGCACACAAACAGATGTCAAAGAAAAACCACAAGAAAAAGTTTCACTGAGTTGACGAATAACCTGGAAATCAAATCCATAACTTCTCTATCTACAAGCCAGGCAGGCACTTTGCACCAGCGCGCCAACAACATGCCCTCCCAACTTTTCAAACACACCTTACATTTCTTACGCGCCCTTTTTGTGGTGATCTTTGTTGGGGGGCGGTGTCCCCGTCTCAAAGCAGCGAGAACTACATCAGGACACTGAAGAGTGCCGACAAGGAGTGCATTGGTCAGTGCAACAGACCTTTCAATGCAATGCATCATATGTGAGGATGCAGTAAGCTCTGACTTTCACGTCATGTTGCCTGAAGACTAATCACCAGAAAAGAGCAGCTTGTGCATGCACCAATGGTATTGCTCCACCGCACCAACTAATAAAACTGCTGCAATAAGCATCAGAGAAAGGCAATGACATCGACTGCCAATTTTCATGCAGAGAATGCTTCAATATACGGAGAGACACGGAACATGTTCCCACGTTCGCAGCTTAATCTATAAGCTCTGCACACCTGAACTGCTGTATATGCATGAGCACAAGCATAGGTAATCCTATTATGCGAGCACACATCATAGCGTTTGTCTTGTCGGATGATGCGTTGATCAGTGCTTATTGAGTACCAGTGTCCATTATGTGCTTGTTGTTGTATTTGTGTGGGATTCACCGTAAGCTGTGACTGAGTGCATGTTGGCTACTTAAGCTATCACAAGGGTCAAGTCGAGGTCTTCAATATTATTTGGAATAAAGATGTGCCACTAGGCATGAACGTGGGTGTGTCCACATTTAATAGTGTTATAGCTACCAAATACAGACATTTTGCATGCTTTCGTACATCAATTTACACTAAACAATCAACTACTCCTGTGAAGACATGGTCCCCTTTCGTAATTCCTATATTGGAGAGATCAACCAAGTTTTGCAAGCTTCCATAAACAAAACATTTCACATGCAAAGTATTCTACATCCATGATAGTCGACACCACACTTTGCAGCAACTTAACAAAAGTAAGCCTATCAATCACTTTGACGTGTGTCCTAATATATTCCATTTCCCTGGTTTCCAAAATGTGTTGTAAATTAGCCCCACAATGTGTTTAGATGTTTTTTGTCCTCACCCGATTGTGCGCTTAGAATTTATTGGTCAAGTCATACCAACATGTCTAAACCACCACAATTGTGAAAATTTTTCATTGCTTACATTCCTTCAAAATTTGTGTTACACTGCAAAGTCCATGAGCTAGCACTATAGATTTATCTCCCCAAAGTGATCAATACAATCCAGTAACCACAAGTGCCTGTGTGCATGCCTCTATTTATTATTAGCGCATCCTACACCATCAAAATGGGTATTATGGCAGGGGAGTCTGAATGATTTCACACACTTGTAGATTAACACAATGAACTACATTCACATAGCTATCACTGCACATTCATCCAAAACTGTACTATGTATATAGCTTGCAGCGGACTGTGCTGGCTAAAAACAAATGGACATGACATCTGTAATGCCTACTGCACCATACTCGATACAATGAATGCAAGGCTGCTTTATGTAAAACAGGTTATTACATATTTAACATATTACACAAAGTTACACATTATTCAATGTAATTAATTATTTGAGTTAATAATAGTTAAGTCATGCCCTAAGTAAAATGTCTAAAATGAAATCTACAAGAGAATAGGAACTATGTTGAATGTTTTCTCAATTTTACTTAATAAATAACTGCTTGTGGGCATCACAAGGTTCTCATTAAAATTGTGTCAAACAAAGGAAAAACGAGAGATTATTTTATTTTTATTTTATTTACAAATACTGCTGTCTCACAGTTCGAGACATTGCAGGAGTGGGTCCATAACAGTGAATACACACTAAACTAACAAAACACATGGTTTGGTAGTTCATTCAAAAAACTATTGGTAGGCAACTTTCGGAGAGAAACATCCAGATTATTCCACAATTCCACTGTGAAAGGAAAAAATGAAAACTTAAAACAATCTAGAAATGGCATGAAGGGTGTGATGTTAATGGGGTTTGACCTGCGAGTGTTTGCAACGGAGTAGGCAAAGGAAAAGGGCATGTCAATGGTGATTATCTTGTTCACGATTTTATGTAAAGTGCCGATACGCTCGCAAGTACGTCTGTGTTCAAGTGATTTGAGTGATAGACGTACAGCGTGTGACGAAGGCGAAAAATTGTGATCATAACGGTGATATATGAATCTTATTGCTTTTTTTTGAACACCTTCCAAGTGTGCTATGTCGCATGCGCAGTGAGGTGACCAGACAACGGAGGCGTATTCAAGGACAGGCCGTATCAGGGATTTGTATGCTGTTAGTTTGCATTCGTGAGTTGCATCTTTTAACGTTCGCTTCAAGAAGCCCAATTTTTGGAGCGCTTTCGAGCAGATTAGGTTTATATGTTTATGCCATTTTAAGTTCGATGAGAATGTTACGCCAAGATACTTGTATTCGTTGACATGCCTCATGTTCTGGCCATAGGAAAAACGTAGGGGTTCCTTCTTGTTTGTGAATGTCATGCTTACCGTTTTGTTAAGGTTTAGTGCCATTTGCCACGTTGAGCTCCAGGTACGGAAAGAAGAAAAAACATTATTTAACTGTATTTGGTCACGGGAGGTACTAATACAAGAATAGAGGACACAGTCGTCGGCGTATAGACGGAGTTCGACCTTTGTATTTTTTGTTATTTCGACAACATCGTTGAGATAAATTAGGAAAAGAAGAGGCCCAAGGATTGAGCCCTGCGGCACACCTGATGTGACAGGGAGGGATGACGAATGCGAATTGTTAAACGCGACAAACTGCTGCCTTAAATGTAGGTAATCTGAAAGCCAAGATAACAAGCGAATGCCGTGAGTGCCGCGCAGAAAGGCTTTTAATTTGAGGAGGAGTTTATTGTGGCAAACAGTGTCAAACGCTTTCGAGAAGTCAATAAAAATGGCGTCCACTTGACCGCGATCGTTTAAAGTCGAAGCGATGTCATGCGTAAACCCCAGCAACTGCGTGACTGTTGAAAATCCTGCACGAAAGCCATGTTGATTTTGGGAGAGGAGGTTGTTTTCAGTTAAATATGTGACTACATGTTTGTGAATAATGTGTTCAAGAATTTTACAGCAGGTGCAGATTAATGAAATAGGTCGATAGTTTGGAATTACTTGTTTGTCGCCAGATTTGAACACCGGAACAACTTTTGCATTTTTCCAGATCTGCGGTACAATTCCTGTTTCAAGGGATCTCTGAAAAATGACAGTTAAATACCTCGCATTCCATTCAGCGTAACGTTTTAAAAATGTGTTAGGGATGTTATCAGCGCCGGCACTCTTATTTGTGTCGATGTTCAGTAGGAGATTGACAACTCCAGCGTAACTAATCTGTAGTTCTGGGAAGGCAGGCAATGTACTGTCAAGACCGAAAGCGGGACTGGTGCCATCATCTGTACTAAACACTGATTTGAAATAACCATTGAACGCTTCCGAGATAGTTAAAGAATCCGAAGAGGGCTGCTCGTTCACAATAAGTAAGGAAGATGTCGGGCCTGCAGGATTAAGAGTTTTCCAGAATTTAGATGGGTCGTTTTTCATAAAGGTTGTTAACGAACTTTCATAGTAGAATTTGCGGGCAGCATGCATTTTTTCTCTTAGCTCTGTTTTCAGAGAGTTCAATAAGTGCTGGTTATTTAGGAGAGTGTTACGATGCCTTCGAAATCGCTTTATTCGCCGAGTAAGCTGAATAATTTCTCTGTTTAGCCAAGGATGCCGAGGGTTTCGTTTTAGGCACTTCTGTGGGACATGTGTGTGTATGCAGTGTTCAACAATCTTATAAAACTGATCAACTAACAAGTCCACATGACATTGGTTGCTATTGAACAAGAAATCATCAAAAGACGCTGCTAAAACTGCAAGAATTGAATTGTCGTCCGCGTGGGTAAAATCCAGAACCGTTTTGTACGTCGGAAGTTTGGGTTCACAGGCAACATTCAAGCTAAGAAGGACTGCCTTGTGGTCAGATACCCCATTCACTGATTCACATTCAAATCCATTCTGCTGTACAGCCTCATTCAAGAATACAAGGTCTAAAATTGCATTTTCCCGCGTAGGAACATCGACTACTTCTTGTTTTCTTGCGACCAGGCTGAAGGGACCAACTACTATTTTTATGGTTCCCATTTTTTTTTAACGCAAAGGAAATCTTACCCATCAGCGAGTCTGACCCCGGAATAGTAAAGTGGAAAATGCTGCAAAACATTCATAATCAGTTTTTCCTATCTGCAGCGAATATGAAGTGGTATGACCACACGCTGCAAACAGTGAGCATGCGCACAGTTCATGTTTGAGTGCGGTGATTTACTGCTCATGCTTGCACTCTGCGCTACGGCTCGACTTGGTCCGCTGGTGGCCGTGACGGTGCAGCCACTTTTCACCAAGCTACTCTTGGATAATAACAGAAATACTCTAATTTCGGCGACTGGCACACACCACAGCATCAGACTAGGCGACCACCTTCACTAAAATGGTAGACTACATATTCAATAATCTAGCTTCAAGGCTCCCCCACAAAGCTCAGCAACAAAACGATTTTTGATAATTTTAAGCATCATTTCAAAATATAAATCCTCGTCACAACACGAAATAAAATGCTGAAATATGTCATTATATTTCATGCTCTTTTCATTTATAGTATGATCTAATCACACGTTCCGTCCAGTTGTCAATCCCTTTAAGTACTGCCGACCCCAACTTTCTCTCCTGCGATCCTGTCCTGCTTATCAATTATCAACGGCTCGTTCTTCCACTCATAACTTACACCATTTGAATGAAATGAAGCCCAGTGTTGCATAAGATATGTAGGTAAACACAGTACTCCATCCTTCATGAGAAACCACATTTAATCCCTGCTGAGCTCAAGCTACAATGGCAGAGATCAAGCTGTCCTGTTGATGATGTATACAGGCAGATATGTAAGAACAATGACGGCCTCCAGAGATTAAAAAAAAAATAGGTCTATCATGCATAACACACACTATTTAAAGGAACACTAAAGCGAAATGCTGAATCGGTTTAGATTAATAAATTGAACACCGAGAACTAATGTCGTTATTTCACCATCACAGAAAGAAGTCAATGTTTCATTTTCAAACTCTGACCGGATATTGCCACATGTGACAGGACAAGTTTCAAAGCTAATTTTTTCTTTTTTAAGAGAAATCGGCACAACAAAATTGCCTAAACTTGATATGTCAAATCTATTATTCTTCAAAGGTCAATGTACTTCATTTTTACAGATTGGACACTATGTAGGACTTAGCAGATGCCGTCAAAATATACGCCACGGCATTTGGCGCAAGAATTTCAAGGTAGAATCACCAACTTTAGGCGTTTCCTCGCTTATCTAAAGTCTTCTTGTGGCAAGCATTATGATTTTAAAATTGTGAAAGAGTTTACTGATATGAAAAACATCGTTTTTATCTTTATTTTCCTTTCAATATTAACAAACACGGTTCTCTATTCCTGGTCAATGTAGCATCAATGATTCACCATGTTTAGACTACTTCAACTCACCACAGCAACATGCCAATGTCATGCTATTTAACCATATGTGTTAACAAAGTAACCATAATACAGGATAACATTAACAGCACCAACCAATACACCTTCTGCGTAAATGATGTGTATTATGCACATAAAATAGTCTTTGACAATACATGGGAACTGTGCAATTCCTTCTTAGTTTCTCTTTGATCCACTTGGAAAAATGCGCTGCTATGAGGTACCTAGAGTTATACCATTTTCAAGCATAAATGTGTGGGATGACTAGTAATGAAAAAGAACAAATACTAGAAGCAGTGGCAACAAAATGTACTCATTCAGATCGTAATGACTACTCTAATTCAGCACAAGGAAAGCGATCTGCCTAATACTACTTGATGTATTTGTTAGATATAATAAATGTTGTGTCTAACGAAAGAAAACGAACCCTTGCAAGTTACCTTCCATAAGTTAATGCAATAAAATGCACAGCCTTCAGCCATTACTATGTAGACTGACACTCAAAAGTTTCATAGACGATACCGTAGCCGATATCGTCTTGTTAACCGAAACGTGGTTAAACAAGGACGTTAGTGACTGCAAAGTTTTTCCATCCAACACCAATCTAATAGTATATCGACGTGATCAACATGACAGGCGAGGTGGAGGAGTACTGATTGCCATTAGGGACAGCTTATCATCCTCACTATTCACTCACGACGACAACATTGAACTAACATGGGTATGCGTGCACAGTACAATTGGCAAAATAGTGTTTGGAATATGTTGCCGTCCACCAGACAGTAGTCCCTCCTTTTGTGAGAAGTTATGTTTTTCTCTAGAAAAAATAAAAAAAAAGATATACCCGAGGCACCAATCTTCCTTTTCGGAGACTTTAATCATCCCAGCATTAATTGGTCGTTACTTTCAGTAGCCAACCAATCACCATATAGTGAGCCCAAACAATTTCTTGAATTTACTCTGGACTTTAATCTGCACCGAACAGTTACATGCCCTTCAAGGGGCGACAACACCCTAGATCTTTTATTAACATCTAGCCCTGAAAACATAAAAAATGTGACCGCTTCCTGCCCTAAGCGACCATAGCCTCCTTCATATCAGCATTTCTCTGCCTATAAAAAAGAACGCCCCAACGCAAAAATTAATCACTGATTACAAGAAAGCTAACTTCGACGCATTTAGCCGCGAAATTGCACTCTTCTGCGACGACTTCCGACAGTCATACACTGCCCGCTCGGTCAACACCAATTGAGAATTATATAAAAACACGATGCTAAACTTGAAAAACAGACATATTCCCACTATCCTTGTAAATACAGACACAAATTACCAGTGGTTTACGCAACGCCTCAAGCGCCTACTCAACAAGAAAAAACGCCTTTATCGGAAAGCAAAACTTCTTAATAATGCCATAGTTTGGGATCAGTACAAATTGGCTGCTAATGAATACATTACGGAACTAAAAGCCTCTAAAGACAAATTCTTCTCAACTGACCTCTTACAAATCCTACAGTCTAACCCTCGTAAATTCTTTCAAATTATCTCCCCGCCAAATCGTCAAACGCAACTCCAGCTGTCAAACTTAGACGACAAATTAATCGAAACTGATAAATGTGCTGCAGTCCTTAATGACTTCTTTACGTCAGTATTTTCACCTGCTCAAAGCCTTAATTTTACCCAGTTACCACTCCACTCGCCGACCAGAATGCCCGATATCCAGACCAACGTTGATGGAATATTTAAGTTAATAAACTCTCTCAAATTATCCTCCTCGGCCGGTTGCGATCAAATCAGCAGCAAACTACTTAAAAACACAATTTACCTGTCAAGTGCAATACTAACCTTACTGTTCCAACAATCACTAAGCACTAGTGAGGTTCCCCACAATTGGAAGAAGGCACAAATCATTCCCATTCATAAGTCTGGCGACCGATCAAAAGCACTTAATTACCGCCCGATTTCGCTAACCAGCATACCATCCAAACTGCTAGAACACATTATAGCAACCAATTTAATGAACTACCTTGAATCAATTAACTTCTTTTATGTGTACCAGCATGGTTTCAGAAAACTATTATCTTGCGAAACACAGCTCTCAGAATTCATCGATGATATCTTGCAACATATGGACGATCATCTACAAATTGACGCCATCTTCCTCGACTTCTCGAAGGCCTTCGACCGTGTCCCACACAATCACCTGCTTGCAAAATTATCTAGTCTAGGTATCCCCCCGAAACTGATTACTTGGATAGAACATTTCTTAAAAGGACGCGTACAATACACAACTGCCAACTCTCATGACTCGCAAATTTCTAGTGTTACATCCGGTGTCCCCCAGGGAGCAGGCTTATCCCCCCTATTATTTTTAATCTACGTCAATGACCTGCCATCTAACACAAAAACCAGACTTCGACTTTTCGCCGATGACTGCGTCATCTACAATGCCACTCACAAGCCTAGCGACTCCACTAATATTCAGGAAGACATGGACACTATCACTGCATGGTGTGGAAAATGGCTCATGCCTCTTAACCTTAAGTGCCAATCCATGTCCTTTTCTTGTAAATGCAGCACCACTATTCACGAATATTATATCAATTCAAATGAAATAACTCGAACAGACTGCTATAAGTATCTAGGCGTTCAGTTGATATCGTCATTATCATTCGCTCACATTGAAACAATATGCGCACATGCTTCGTGCACACTTGGATTTTTGCGTCGAAATCTCAGATCTGCGTCACCCGCTATTTAAAAACTTGCATATCAGACATACGTTCGACCTAAATTGGAATACGCTTCATCTATCTGGCACCCCTCACAAGCATATCTCACCTACGAATTAGAATCCATCCAGAATCGCGCTGCTCGCTTCATAACGTCAAACTACTCGCGTAAATTTAGCATCACTGAACTCAAACGCACACTTGACTTCCCATGTCTCCAATCACGTCGAATCATCTCGCGTCTCTGCTTTGCTTCACTCTTCCTATTATCACCCACTTGCCAGGCACCCTCGACTTCGACCCCCGCCCCGAATCTCGCCACGCCTCAACCACAGCAAACATATCGCACACATTCAGTGCCGCACATCATCAATGAAAGATTATTTTTTCCCCCCATGCAATAACCCTGTGGAAAACCCTCCCCAACAGTATTGTTTGGTCCACCTACCGCCCGACTTTTCGCGAAAAAAATAACAATGCATCTGACCTCAATTGAAATGAACTCCTAGTTGAACCATGTTAGTAACCAACTTTTAGTGACTCATGCATTATGATGCTGATCACTTATGTATATTGTTTTATTTCTAGTCTACGGCAGTTGTTTTTTTCTTTTCTGCTTGCTTGATTCCTTTCTTAGAGATGTTTTTTCTCCCTTTCTTCGTCTTTTCTTCATTTTTCGTCGTTTGTGTGATTGAGAGTCCGTCATATATTGCTTACCCCCGCTTATGTAATGCCTTCGGGCCCTTAAGGCTTCAATAAATGAAATGTAATGTATGTATTTTGATGCCTGCTTACAACCATGGGCACCAGCTTAAGAGAAAAGGCCATGCGTTTGTCTATTTGTCTTATGAGAAACTATTTCCCTTGTGTAGGGTAGCATACAGATTCCAAAAACATTTTCGAGCTGCAACTTTTGCACCACAAGCTTAAGACAGGCACAGAGTTTGTCAAGCGCTGGCAAGGCAAACGGTAATGCAGCTTAGATGAACAAATATGTACGAAAAAGAAAAGATGAGTAACTTAGGGCATTCACAACAACAAACGGTAAGGAATAGCGGTTGAGTCAACAACGAACAAGATCTATGGCTTACCAAGAAGGTTAGCAATTAGCCAAAGAGTATAATCAACAAAGTTGACGTCAGCCCAGCGAAGAGGTGAGGCCCCCCCCCCCCCCTTATCCTTCCTCTACATTTGTACTTGCATCGCCGCAGCTCACAAGCCGAACTCAAAATGCGATGTGCCAATAACGCAGCTGTGCTACGCGGCGGAAAAAGAAGGCGCTTCCGCTGCTGACAGTACTCGCGACACGATCAGGCGAACGAGGAAAAAAAATATGCAAATGCCAGAGGCGTAAATCTCGAAACGAAGGGAAATAAAACATTCGCTAAATGTTAAGAGCGGATAGTACACATTGTCCGCTGGCGCAAACCGAGGTAAAGCTAACAAAAAACGAAAAACACGCACGCGTGTGCCATGGCGCCACGAAACCAAAACTGCAGAAGCGAAAATGCGCTCGGCTCGGACAGCGTCGCGAACACCACATGTCGGCATCAGTGTGCGCGTCCAAGCGGGAAACCAGCTTCAGGCTGGCCGCGAATGAGTCAGGCGACGAACTGGTAATGTCAAACGGTCGCAGTTGGCAGCCGCCAAACAAGCGCGCACCCCCCTCCCTTCTCGATAAGGTTACTATGTGCTACTGTCGTGCGCGTCGCGCGCTCTACCAGCCCCAGCGCACACGGTCTCCAACCTCGGGCTTTATTGCCCCCCCCCACTACTGCAATCAATAAACGGACCAAGCCCCAGCACGGCGCCGACAGGCCTGTCGGCGCTGTTACACTCGTTGCGCTTAAGCGATTACGCCTTGGCGCTCTTACATTAAACGGCAAAATCACTGTTTACGTTTCAGCGGGCCTCCCAAACACATCGCAGTCACCCTACGCAACGTGCTGACAACGATGCCTCAGCGCTGTCAGCGCTACTCCACTCGACGAAATTTGAGTAGCGAGCCGCCGAGGTAATCTCCATTAATGCGTAATATAGGCCTACTTATAAATGCTTCGCTTAAACAGCTTAAGCCTATTCATACGTAGACGTAAAACGAAGCAAAGTGTGGTAGTCTCGTACCTCGGACATCGTTGGGCTTCAGGCCTCATGGGATTCACGTCGGAGTTGAAACACGGGCGTCCGGACGAGCACCGGGTCGCGCACTTCACATGAAGGTGAAATTAATCGGTGTCAAATTAACACACAACACCTGGGCCTAAAGTGATACTACTATGAGGTCAAAATCTGCGGATCAAAAGCAAAAACGCGACCGCCGAGCACAGCACGTAGCGGGCTAAACATGGCGAAGAAAATTCCTCTCGCTGGTGTCTGCACGACGTATTCGATGCTCGTCACCGATTCCACCAAGCTGTCTTCACATGAAAAAACCAAATGGATTAATCGGAATCTTGTTTGCTACTCTTTCGTGTACTACACCACATTCAACCACAAAAACATGGCTCGTTTACCCACAATGCACTTCGGCTTTACTCGCGAACGAAGACTTCCCGAAAGACTCCCACAATGCATTGCAATGACGTCACGCGGCGTGACGCTGGATGCGAGAGTAGGTAACTCGTGGTGCCAACGCAACAAATTGCGTACGTCCTCAAGCAAGTTTTGCGAGTTCTTTCCAGCGCAGTAGTTCCAGGAGACGGCGCATTTGACGTTGCTTGTCGTGTGGTTCAGGTTTATCTGACGCCTGCGGAGCGCACACATCCAAAGGTAATAGACTGCCAACTGGCTGGAGGCTTTAGTTGTTAGATGTCTGCAATTTACTTAGTTAGTGGAAGTTTCGGGGTCAATTTTTAGTCTAGATCGCGATTCACGGAAAAACTTAAAAGGTCACCTACATTCGTTGACTGATGGTGGCTTAATGGCAACGATTACTTGCGTTGTACTTGTGCCAACGGTTACCTTCTAAACTTTCTTGCACTTACAGATTACTGGTTGATTTCTCTCGCAGGAAGCCATGGACCAGGTTATGGCATTCATCGACCCGTTCAAGCAACTGTCGAAGGACTCCATCCGGCTTATCAAGCGTTGCACGAAGCCGGACCGCAAAGGTTCGTCATGCCGTTTGCGATCTTTGAAATTACTAATTGAAACCTATTTCGCTCAGGTGAACATACTGAATCGCCCGCAGTGGCACAACGTAGCCGTTGAAGTGTATAACGATTACCCCCATGTAGGTCGTGAAAAAAATCCAGTAGAGTTGTCGACCACTAGTGGCACTTCCTTCGCAGTCGTGGCTACATGATCTCGATAAGTCGCACACGTTGATCTGAGATCCTGTGAACGGGTCGCATTCAGAACGCCGCAAATCAAAATGCTGAATTATCGGAACGCCGAAATTCGAAACAACGAGATTTCAAAAAGCTGAATTGACGAAAAACCGAAAATTTGAAATACTGCAATGTTAAAATTCCTGAATCACCATGAAGATAGAGAGTCTTGCCAAGGAAAATGTTCTGCCGGCCCTGTACGATGAGTAGACGCTTCCGTCCTCATTTCCAACATTTGTGTTCCCTTCGCCTATGTTCCAAGCCTTACAAAAATAATATATATTATTAGCATAGCAGAGCGATTCTTGTATATTGTAACGTGGTCACGAAGGTGACGAAAGCAGCAGTAGGCGGTGAAACTCTTTATTTGGCCCAACTTGTGGCTGCATAAGGGACAGTCACATTACACCAAGCAATGTTCGCTGTACTCTGATGTTGGCGCACAGTGTGTCTGTCGGAGATAAAGTCGTCATTGTTGGGACGCGTCGTCTTTTATACATCACGTGTGGAACTTTCCAGCTTCATCACTGGTGGTCGCTTAAGCTCTGGAATAATCTTGAGTGTTCGCGTACTGCGCGTAATATTAACCAAATTATCTACCACAAATGTGAAGCTTCTCCAACACTGAGGCGTGACCTGCGCCTAGTATTGCTCACAGTCTTTGTGGGCTTAAGCCGAGCACATCAAAATACCAAGTGCGGCAATATTGCATTTGAGACAAGAAGGTTGTGTCCCATTTCTTGTCGAAGATTTGAAACGTTGACATTGTACCGGTTTCTCAGAGAAGCTGCCAAACGATATCAGCGTAATCCTTGGCTCTTGATCTGTGAGCAGTGTTGTTGGTCTCTAACCGCACCCTCGACGTCTTCGAGCCAAGTTTGCTCTTTTTTCAAGTAGGTGATTATCTCAAAAAGCATGGATTGCGTGGATCACTGTCTTCGAGATTACTGTAGCAGTATTCTACAAGAAAGTCGGTAATCACTCTGGTGTTGCATTCTCCTTGTTTCTCACGCTTCCAATAGTGTCTAGAACCTACTTTCTTGTCAAACACTTAAACATAAGTCTCTGAAGATAAGGTCAGTTTTTCTCTTCGGAAAGCTCACCACACCACCTTGTCAATTACCCACTGAATAGACGAAATTTCGCGTGGTTTTCGGCTTTATATATATTCGGCATTTCGTCTTTTAGGCGTTTCAGCTCTTCGGCATTCTCACGTTTGGCCTCTGTAAACACGTGTAGGAAGTGAAACCATGGTCAACCATTTCAAGAAAAGGCAGAATACGAAAACTCGCATACCGCACGCTAGGACAACCCCACATGAATCTTTAGCACTTCGCTAAGCACCTTTCATGATATCATGTCTTCCTGGCATTAAAGGGACACTGTAGAGAAATAATGAGTTGTTTTAGATTGATAAACTGTACTCCAAGAACTCTGATATATGTTTCACTGCGATAAGTTCATTATTAGCGGAGAGAATGAAGGCTGAAGTTTCACTTTAAAATTTGGCCCTGTAATATCCACGTGTGGCCTAAGAAATTCCACAGTGTACTTCTCGTATTTTCGCGACATTGACTCGATTAAGTGTTCTAAAACTTCGCATTCTAAGTCTATGTCACCCCTCGCTGACAATTTACTTTAATTTTATTCATGAGAAGCTACGTTGGACCCAGTAGACTCCTTAAAAAATTGCTGACGTCACAGTGTTCGGTGTGGGAGTCCCAGTGTGGAGTCTCCACCCGCAGTTTTTTTTTTTTTTCGCGCCTTTTCTTGCTTACAAAGTGCCATGTCGTGGTAGGCGTGGTGTTTTTTAGATTGTGAAATTGTCCTTTACTAATAAGTGAAAAAGCATCTTTCTCTTCAGTGTTCCTTTAGGCTGAAATGCTGTCTGATTAAATATATATATATATAGATGATTTATTTTGTCTTATGTTGTTCCTCGCGTTTTCGCATGGCTTCACTGATGTTCCTTCTATTTTTTCACTCACGCAGAGTTCCAAAAGATCGCCATGGCCACTGCTATTGGCTTTGCCATCATGGGATTCATTGGCTTTTTCGTCAAGCTCATACACATCCCCATCAACAACATCATTGTGTAAGTCACCATGTTTAAGAGGCACAGTTTATGCGCAAGGCTGGGCTCCCAAAACCTTCACTGGTGCTTTCTTGATAACAGTTTTCCTTGACCAATCTGATCAGATGAGTCTACAGTAGAGATGGGTAACATATGGCAAGTGCTGGGCGCTCTGCTTCACTCAAAGACGATCAATAGAGGGAGGATGCTCATTTGACAAAATTACTGGTCAAGTGGCGTAGCATGATTAATAGTTCAGGCATAGAACCGGACATTTATGTACAAGTAGTAAATGGGGACCTTGTAATGTTTCTATTTCACTACGCCTGAAGATGTGCTATTAACTACTGCCACTTTGAAAATCCTCAAGTAACATTATTTCACTCTAATCAGATAGTTTTGTTTACAATAGGCTGGCTGTGCTACCTGAAGTTATCTCTGTAATGCCTGAATTGCTTAAGTGCCAAACAAAATTAAGATTGTTTTAATTTTCCAGCTTTAAATAGCAACCTTTAAATAGTTCTGCAGTTAAATGGTCTAAAATGCAAGTTTAATGCGTACTTTCATGTATGTTGTGAATTCTCCATATGTCATAGAAGTGAGGACCTTGCAACAAGAAACGTACAAAGTAACTACGTAACATGTCTTATTCCACTTCTTGAGTGTGTACACATCAAATTAAAAAAATATTTAAGATAGAACTTACATTATTCAGGCTAGAAAGAAAAATAAAGTGAGAGCTATTGCACGCACTTTCCGCCATCAGCTACAAAACAATCGGTTCTAGCACAAAATACATTAGACGAGACAGTACTAGATTTTTCATGCTGAACGATATGTTTATCGTGAGTGCTTGATGGCCAATATTAACGGCAGCACGTATTGCGTGACTGGCTTGCTTAAAGTTTTTCGGCTTGTCTCACGAATTGACGACACTCGGCAGTAAAGGGTTTAATAGGCTTTGATGGCCATTAGCGTTGTTCTTTTGTGCACTTCAAGTTTGTTTCACTGAAAATCCAGAAGCATAATCATAAGTGGCTTTTACTTTTTAGCAATGCAAAATTTGGCAGGATTAATTGAATATTTAATTTGGCAAGATGATTAACGATATTTGATATTGGATCAAGGCGACTGAAGTCACAAGTTTAGCCACTTGTGGGTACACAAAAAAAGCAAAAAGTTGTTGGTGTTTAGACACATTCTTAGGAAGCTCATGCATTCTTAATTGATCCCCACAGTAGTATCTATGGCAGCCCATGTGTTTACTTTGCCCCATAATTCTCTCATAAACTGCTTTTTCTGGTGATAGAAATCGCAGTAGCAGATGCTAACCAACTGAAACAATGAAAACTGCACGTTTAGTCAAAGAACAGCTTTAGACTATTGCTAAATTTAGTAGCAAATGGGTACAGCTTAAATGTGTATTGTTCTAATATAATAATTGCTGGGGTTTAACATCTCAAAAACACTATATGACTATGAGAGACTCCGTAGTGGAGGGCTCTGGAAATTTCAACCACCTGGGGCTTTTTCACGTAAATTTAAGCACACGGACCTCAAGCATTTTCGCCTCCACCAAAAGTGCGGCCGCTGCTGCTGGGATTTGATCCTGTGACCTGTGAGTCAGCAGCCGAGTGCCTTAGCCACTAGAACACTATGGCGGGCTGTTGTTCTGGCGGGTTTTTCTCCAAAATCCACTATATTGTTGATTAGCCAGTTTAATGGTTTACCCTTTAACTGGCAAGTTAATAGTATATCGGATCTCAAAGTGCAGGTGATTTTCAAACAGTCGAAGAGAAAACAGTAAGAGTTTGTTTCTATATTCTCCAGTTCTCCTCTCCTCTATAGACATAGAACCAACTTTTGTAGTGCCTCTTCATACTTAAATTAAAACTTGTCGCCCTACCGCTGTGATCTAGTGGCTAAGGTACTCGGCTGCTGACCCGCAGGTCCCGGTATCGAATCCCGGCTGCATTTTCGACGGAGGCGAAACGCTGTAGGCCCGCATGCTCAGATTTGGGTGCACGGTAAAGAACCTCAGGTGGTCCAAATAGGGCCCTCCACTACGGCGTCTCTCACAATCATTTGGTGGTTTTGGGACGTTAAACCCCACATATCTTGATCGATCAAATTAAAACTTGTCTCTCTGCAGTCAAAACCATGTTCGGTAGCAAAGCTGAGTATCTTATTAAGTGTCTTGAGCACTATTACAGATTTTAGGGGGAGCTTCCTGGATTGAAGTTTGCAGTATAAAATCATTTCGCTTGGGTCTTTCGTGTTAGTAAATTATGTTTGCATAGAAAGGTGCAATTTGCTAATGATTGTCTCATAATAATGTTCATCAAATGCACATATTTAATGTGAAAATGGTCGGTGAAGCTGTCATGGGCTAACATGTGTTTCGGCTTTCTTTTTCAGGGGTTCCTAAGGAGTTGGAAAATCCACAGCTAACTTCTCCCCTTGTAAATTATTTTCCCATGGTGCTGTTCTAATAAATGCGAGTGGTTTCTTTTTTTCAATTTGTTGCGGAAAATAATGCATTAACTCTTGGCCATGGTGATTGCATTTATTTACTGAACCAGGTAGCAAGAACATAGCAATATGAAAGTTTAGGCAAGAAAGGTCATTCTAAGTGTGGTTCACTACACTGTGAAATGAAGGTGTACACTTGATGAAGACATTTACATGTTTAGGCTTTCCCTATGAGCATATTTTATGAGGCAAATTACTCTTCTGTGCTGTGAGCCAATAACAAGGCCACTTGCCTTTTTAGTATGGCACCTCACAGCTAAGCCCTACGTTACAGCTTTGATTCCCCTCCTCTATTTTGGTGGCAGTGAAATGACAGCATCTGGGTTAATATGCCCGGTAGTTTTCGTGCATTTAGGTTGACTTTTGTGTAATACCATATTATCAGTTGATGGTAGCGACATCTTCAGATGCTTATTCTAACCATGTTTCCATATAGAGCAGTTTCCATGTTCCTGCCAGAGAAACATTTAAAAGAGTAACGCGTTGCAGTAATTCACATTAGTACTAATGTACATTTTTTCTCACTTTTACTATGAGATAGAACACCCTTAATTAAAGTATTTCTGTGTTATCGTGAATGTCGATGCACTGCCAGATGGTGCCTATGGCTTGGCCACTCTCTTTATGACTCCAGTAATCCACAAATGTTATGAAGTGTGTGGAATAACTAAAATGTTGCATATGTTTTCACGCACTTGGTATAGTTTCCAAAGTTTGCAGCAATAAAGGGGCAATGTAAGACTTCTGATCACAGTCACAAAATGCTGCCAATTTGTATGAGAGCTTGCCAGTGAAGACTCAAGCCAAAATTCATTGCACTGTAAGCAGCAGGACATTTAGAATTCTCTGCTGCCCAAAAAAGTATGTTTCGCCTCAAGGGCAAATCAGTGAATGTGACGACAAAAATTATTATGTCACACTTTGAAGGACAATCAGCTCGACACTTGCAGCACATAAAACGCTTGCAAAACAGCGCATAGGTATACACACGCCAAACATGAACTAACAACTCTCGTAGTTATTAAGGGAACAAGGTAAGCCCTATACTTATCTATTTTAGGCAAAGTTTATGTACCTTTTTCTCCACAACCATAATAGTTACAGCAGTAATTTTACTATCATTGTGATCATATGCCATTCCTTTTTTTACTGAAGCAGATTTACTGCTGAAAATGTTAATGCTAATTTTTTACATCAGGTGCCTAATTATCACTCTGTAATAGCTATGAGATGTGTTGAAGAAGAGCTCTTCATCACAACAATTCTGCTTAGCATAATGCCTACTACGTTATATAAATACTGGCCAAAATCTATTATTCTACATTCTGTGGTTGCTGAGATAAAGGAACATAAGTACCAAAAAAGCATGTTTTGAGGTATAATTGCATTTCAAGTTGAAAATGTGCATTATTTCAAAAGTACAGCGAGATAACAGCAAATTGACAGGCTTGTTTAATAGGCACCAGCCAGATACTCATCTTCAATATCATTTTTGTGGGTGTGTGTGTTGAAACGTCTTGCCTGGCGAGCCTCCTTTGTTGCCTAGTGCGCAGCCCCGCCAGCAGTGTACTGTCGACACAAGTCAAAGGTGCGTATGCACTGTGCAGTGCCCGGGCTATATGGCTATCGTTAAAAGTGAGCACAACATCAAGAGGGCATATTTTCAGTGTTTGGTGTCAGAGGAAAACCTTTTTTTGGAGTGTGCTTCCACATGACAATTCCATGACTCGTTAAGGTTCTGAGTTTTTCCATAGAGACTTTTAGCAAGTTATTCTGAATGAGGCAGTTCCAGATGATTTGGCTTAACAGCCTCAATAACAGATACTTGAAGGTGTTCTTTATGAACTCTGGTTAACCATTAAAACGTCTTTTGTTGAATTTACACCAAGTTTCAGTGTCCTTTGGGCAAAGACTTTGTGATGGTTTGGTATCGTTTGATGCCATGTGAAAATATGTGGCGCAGACAACTTTTGCATGTCCTACAATATAGTTATATTTCTTTTAATGGCCAAATGACAATAGTTTTGGTGCGAGTCGATGATGGCAATACTAAGACGTCACCTGCCAGATACGATTTCCCTACAGAAACTTTGATGCCTCTGCTTCCTTCAGTTTTCGCAGTTCTGGGCCCATTATTTTCTGAACGTACCAAATGCACTCCAGCTTGCACACTGTAACCTTTTTATTTGGCTGTGATGTTTGAACTGAAAGAAGTTCCTTGCTATGTAAGAATGGGGGCATAACAGGCCACTGCAAAAGTTTTGAAATATGTCATTTTCTGAGTAAAAAACACAACTAACTAATGACTAAAGGTGGCCTGACGCTCTAACCTATCTGACAAAGCCGCATGCCTGAGCTGTCAAAGTAGGACATTTGATACGTTTTTTATTCGTACAGCTTCAACTGTGGTTATGCAACTGTGATTAACTGCAGTTAATGGAGATGCAATTTTCCCTTCGTTACATGGGCTCAGTTGAGCAAGCCGACGAAATCACTTGCCGATCATGTGGTCCACAAAGTTTGGGCACACCCTTGCCAAGCTTCGTGGTATGAGACGCCACTTCTACATGTCCGCTAGAACTTTGCGACAACCTGTTTAATCATTCCGCCTTCGACTATATATTCAGTATGTGCAGCTCTACGAGTCGCTGAGACACGAACAATGAAAACAGCTATTCCCTTCGAAAAATGTGTACCTGATAGCTTTCTACCCTCTCGAACGTCGTTTTCCACGAGTTTTACTTGACTATGATTCGCTGACTGGAGTTGCATTCCATCAAATCATCAAACAACCCTTATGTGCAAGCTGTGTAGCAGGATGCACCAAGAAAGAATGCTGGGTGTGATAAAGAGTGGTTTCTTATAAACTAATCAGGGCTGTCAAGGTAGCTACTGTATTTACTCTAATGAACAACACTTTTTTCCAAATTTTCGCCACCTGAAGTCAACTATTGCATTACGATTGACTACCAAAACTACAGTTTTTTTTTCTTGGGTGGTTAAGGCTGTCTGTGTCAAAGGTGTAAAAATATCCTGCATGCAGATCCATGCACCCAGTTGCCTAGCATGCTTTGTGTAGTGCTGATGGTTTATTAATAATTGTCATCATGACAGCTAGCACACTGGGTGTTGGCACATTTCCCAAGACTGATATATGATTTTATGAAGTGCTGTTAAGTGAAGTGCCAGTGGATATGTGTACATTATAGGGATACTGAACAAAAAAACAGCTATAAAATTGACGAAAACATTGCAATTCAACTCTGGAAGCATGGCTGTTCTGATAATAGATGAACAAAGTTTATCACACGCATTTTTTTAGCAGTTGGCTGTTTTTTTATATCATATGCATGTAGTGCCGCAAGCCAGCACGGGCCATGTTGTCGCAGCCCACGCACGGTGCACTGTGTACCTGTCCTCCTCCTCCGCTATAGATTTCACTCCCCCTTTGCATTGTTTCTGCCGTTGTAGTCTGTAGGGGCTTTGGGAATGGAGCAGATTGGGGGACGCTGGCGAACAGGTGGCATTGATAGCATGCCCTTTTTAGGTGCATGAACAGTCACCTCCTGTAGTTCACTGCGCAGCAGCTAGATGTGGCAGTTCGTGAAATGGATTAAGTTCATTCTTTTTCTCTAGTTTCTGCCTGAAATAAACATAGTTTTTATAGACTTTGGCACCCAATCTTTCAATTCGGCTGAAAATCTTGGCAGAAACAAATTTGTTCTGTATCCCTTTAACAAACACTCGATTGATGTCAATGCTGTATGCCTTGACTGAACAAACAGTGATAGGCATTTCACTGCTATAACTGCTTTTTATGGACTCTGCAAATTGGACATTGATAAACGCTGTAGCAAGTTTGGCAGGTCAGACAGAAAGACTACATGAAACAAGACCTTAAATTTTATATTAGTATCTATACCAAATTACTCTGGAAAATCGCAAACCCGCTTTCTGCTCCGGAAAATGAGCGTTGCCTGGAGAAGAGGAAATGAGACAAACTCGGCCATATCTGTTCTAAATAATATGCAGCCATTTTTTTAATACACTAACCATGTACACCAAGATATGTACGGACGTACGTATACACAGTGCAGTATGAGTTCGTAAAGATGTGCGTGATTCTTGTAGTTTTTCATCTTGCCTCTTCCTTCACATGCAAAGACAACGTTGCAGTTATGGAAACTATATATTACAGCAACAGTCGCTAAACATGGCACAGGAACCGACTAAGAACTACTCAACAAGTTTGCATCACGAACCAGGACAACCAGAAGAGACCAGACAGACGCAGAATAATGACACCATGTGGTTACCTGTCTTGCGTTTTCGTTCTAGTAATTAATCACATTAGAACTTGCACAATGTGGCCAGAAATGTATAGTAGTGATGGGAATGATGTCAGACGTGGAATGATGTCATTCGGCTTCGTCTCCGTGCATCAACAGCTCAAACAACAGGCGCAGTCAACGCATGAAAATATATGTGTCTTATGTACACGCAGGAGACAAAGCATTTGCACACAGGACCGATCTGTGAAAGCAAACGGGTCTATCCTGTGGGATTGAAATAGCATTGCACACTACGTAGAATGAGCAGTCCTTTGGCGAGATTCTGCACAACACTCCAAAGCAGGAACAGAAGTCCAAGTAATGTGTTTAAGACATCCTTCAATATGTATTACCTTCTTCAAAGCAGTAGAAGTTATGCTGGACAGTGACTAAAAGAATATCATATGAATGCAGAAAAATAGCTCAATAATGTGTTTTGCTGACCTTATTTTCTACTTTCATTCTGGGTACGCTATGTTTTACCTATATGCGATGCTAACTGTCATTTGCTGTGAGGTTAATTCATGGTGATACTCTTCACATGGAGATGCTCTCTAAAATGGAGATTTTTGTCATGTTTGTCACCTATGTAACTCGTTCGCAGAAATGTAGTGTAGCCTTCCAAGTGCTTGATTAGGAATATCAAAGCGTTAAGCACACGCAGACTCAAATGCCAAATGTGAGCCAGAGCCATTTCTGTTACTGCTTGCTTCTTTTAATCCAATAATATGGCGTACGGGGTTCGAAAAGTGGAATACCGTTTGTGTAGCTTGTGAATCGTGCTCTACCAAGTTTCATAGCTCAACTGTCAAATCTGATGATCATTCTGTCAGCACCATTAAAATATTAATGTTAAAACTGCATATGCTTAAGTTTTACTTGTGCTGCATAACTCTGCATGAGCGACTTGATTGGAGCAGATATTTTTGATGACGGTATTGTCGTGGCTATCTCAACCTGTGCTTGCGTTAGAGTACACTGTAGTTCCTATTTTCAACAGCAATACGATAAAGCAGAAACTTGTTACTGCACATCGTTATTAACAGGTACACACGCCTTATCAGTTGACGAAAAGATCTCTAGAAATCAGTATGCCTGCAGCAGTCCATGTGGGCCATCAATTTGGGTTTGTTTTTTCCTGATCGTCTTCTGCATAGTTGCCTATTACCAACAGCCAATCTTTTGACAAGAAATGTGACTATGCTCGTTAGTGAGCAGGGACAGACAGAGTAAGAAGGATGAAGGGTCACACGGCTGTAAAGCAAACATTTGAACCACATGTATCCGCACATTTAAATCTGTGAGAGATGACAGCATTTCAACAACTTTCATATTCAACAGTAGTGTTTACGATGACATTACAGCTGATATTGCCATACACAGATTTATTGCTGTCGTAAACATTGATGACAGCTTCTACTGA
The DNA here is from genome assembly GCF_013339725.1 of Rhipicephalus microplus. Taxonomy (NCBI): domain Eukaryota; kingdom Metazoa; phylum Arthropoda; class Arachnida; order Ixodida; family Ixodidae; genus Rhipicephalus; species Rhipicephalus microplus. Next base: position 13,710,668 of record NC_051170.1, read on the forward strand.
GGGGAGGATTGTTGTGGTTGGGAGGCACACCTGTAAGAGGAATTCCATTGAGTGGCAAGTCCAATGGGGTGTAGTATTCGGCAGAAATGATTTGTAAGCGTTAATTCTGGAAGGCTGTCAAGTTTTTGGGATATTCAGTCCTTATTTTCACCAGACTTGGCAAAACGTCGCCTTCTGTTAGCGAATTCAAGCTGTGCCAAAGATTTGTAAAAACTGTCATTGCGATGTAAGAAGATCAACAAAGCAGAATCGTGTGCTTTCACATAAACATGCACATGAGTGGCTGGTACTCGCTGTGCCTTTCACTTTAATGTGACCTAACTGCTAACAAGGTATATAGACAACTGAAATGAGGTTCTCAGGGGCAAATTAAGATCAGTAGCCTGCTAACCGGGCCTCACACGGGCAGGACATGGTTCATACGGCATCACATATATGTCACTTTGATATGTAACTTCCTTCGAGGATATGTGGTCTTATTTTACATCAACGCAGCATTTTCCATTAGGTACTGGGGCTACACGCTTGGCTTTTTGTTTGCCTAGCCATTATCTTATTCTTTTTGTAAATAGTTTAATTCAGCACTTTGTGACTAGTGGTAGCCTAATAGCATTGGAGATCTTAACATACCACATTTGCTTATTCATTTTGTATCCACAAACAGTGCGAGTTTGTACAGTAGTGTCTCTCAGATCTGTTGCAAAGGCAATGTAGTGCGCAGTCATCTCTGAGCAACATACACAACACCCTTTTTCCTCTGACTTGCATTGTATTCGCATCACAAACGCTTCTCAAAGACATGCCCCAACATGGATTGTGTTGCTGGTGCATGTATTTTACAGAAGTCATGCCACTTAATTGTATCACTTGTTTACGTAGGGCGCGTATCAAGACGTGCCTGTAGAAACTTATCTTTAGCAGGCTTGTATTAACAAGCAAATATTGCACTCATTGAGTCATTCATTCTTAAGTTCACTTGCTGTTGAGTTGCTCAAAGACATCGTGGCAGGTGTGTTATAGTTCAGCTGCCACCAACATTAATACAGTGCAGCTGAGTGTACATTACACTATATGGGGAATGGGCTGATCTCAGCGCAGTCATCATCCCATATAGCGACCACAGATCCACCCTTCATGAGTGATACAGCCCTGTAACCAGCTGAGCTTCCCTGTCATTTAAGTGAATGCGACCTTAACAAGAGCGACATTACAAGGTCATCAGCGTACTTTCATGAAAAATAAGGTGATTGATAATATGAGCGTGCTCAGTGGCATCACGTAAGGGTGAGTGAGAAAGTGAACATGCTACACGGACTCCTTTCGCTGCATGTAATGGTACAATGGTTCCATGGCTGATTTTATTGTTCAGGGAATAAGCAGCTAGTGCATCCCTAAAGCAGAAAGGCCTAAATTAAAAAAAAAGAGGAGTGCTTTTTTTTCTGTGCCTTGCAATTTTCGCCACAATGCTCTCTTTTAAAAAAAGGGGGGGGGGGGCAATGTGTTATGTGGCAAATTACATAAAGCAGTGTCATTCCTAAATGCTCCTCCTTGCAAGAGAATAAGTCTGTTTTTTGTTGTGGTTTGTTTTTACTGTTGGCCTATATATCCACGGGGTGGATGGAGTTGGGGTGGAGCAGTTGGAGCCATTACACCCTATTCCCTCTCTTCAAGATATAAGTTCTCTTATGCCATAGTAGTGGCATGATTATATCAGTAAGCATGGCACACCTAATGGTTCATTCTGGTGATCATGCAAATTTCGTGCATCTTGGTGCTGCCACTTGGTGCATTGCCAGGTTCTGGAATTGTATACAAGCAAGTGTGGCTTGCTGATCACTCGGTACCGCTCGTGTCTGCAACTTATGAAACGCCTTGTCACTCGCGTGCAGTGATTATCCAAACTTGGCCATTGGGCCTCTCGAGGGGCACTTTAAATTTGCTTCGTATGCTCGACCAATCCCCCAAAGGGAGTACGTACCCCCTCTGGGAGATTGGTCGAGCATACGAAGTTGAAAATTTAAAATGTTACTTGAATGTTAGGCGACTTAGAATTAAATAAATGAAATGGCAATAATATATAATACACTACAGGGGTACAACCACAAGCATTTTGGCCTCGCGTTTCTTTTTTTTTTTTTTTTTGCTGCAATATGTTTTGGGGGGCCTGTTCTCTGCAGTGTGTGACAGATAATTACATGCTGGTTATTACAGACCAGTTTCGGTTACAAAACCGACAAGCCACAGTAGCTCTGGCCACCAGTAGAGTTACTGTATATGCTACCTAAAGGTAGCATATACAGTAACTCTAGCCACCGGGTACAACTACCACTACCTGGAGGGTGAAACGCTCGACCATGTCAGCACAAGAACTGTACGTGACGCATTTTCGCGTGGTTCGCAACAATATTAGTTTTTTTTTAACAGGAACCTAGACAGCAATGTCATTAAACACTAATCGTTCTCAACTCTTGCGCCTATGACGGCGTCATAACTTGCTGCAGCGAAGTGATGCAAAATTCAAATTTTAAGATGCCTTCCAAACTGTATTCGCTTTTATATTTTGCAGATGAAATATTCATGTTCACGGGAATTGATCCCGCAGGTTATCTCGGCCACGAAATTTTGAGTCAGTACCCCTTTAAATTGCCGGGTGCACTTCATTTTCGTTCCGGTCGACTGCATTTTTTTTTCAGGGTGCTTGAATTGTTTGGGCGATCGTTCGATTAGAAGAGTTTTTCTTTAGCATAGTCAGCAAACACTGCTGATCTGTATTCGAGGCTCTTGAGAACACACCAGACAAACATTATAGCGCAGCACGCGACCTGGAATTTACGCTTAGTTCTCAAAGCCAGCTAGAAATCGCTTGCTTTTCTCTTGATAAGTGATGCCATAGATACAAGGTGACCAGAGACTAATTTGAGCATGGTGAATTGCATAGTTACCGCGGCCTCCACGGGATGCCGCCACGTATCCGCGTGCTTGCTGAGGCCCTCGTGAAAAGTGAAAGGACAGCGGCCCGCGCCGATGAGATTCCGGACTAAGGATCCCACTCACCAATCAACGCTAATAAACGTTTTATTCTCTTGCGGTCATTCTGAGCGTATACATGCATTTGGAGGGAAAAAAAATAAAGTGCTCAAGGTCACAACTTGTCACGTGTGCTGACGAACGGACGTTTTTTGCTCCCTCGTCACCGACTCCTACCACTGCGTAGCGTTCAGCGAGTTCAATTGCACAAAAGGAGTGAGAAAGCGCTTCAAGCGTGCGGCAATCCTTGAAACTCCGTTTGTACTTGACAATTTTTTTAAGCAGTTGGTTCGTTAGGCAATGATCTTCTTTAATGAAGCCACAAGACAGATCATTGGAAAAGTGTTGCTGGGCTTAATTCCCACGGTGACGTATCTGCCAACATCAAGGCCTGCATTGTTAGATTGTTTTCAACGCTATATAAGGTTCATTATTCGTGTGGATATGCTGTTCACCCCAAAGTGTTGCCACAGTGTACGCTCATTCGCAATTAGTAAAGAAAAAAAAAGTCTTCGTAATCTTCCAAACTGATTCTTATTGCGCTATACATACCTGAAAGTGTAAAAAGCTGACAGTTTCCCACAGTGAGCCTGACAATCGCTTCGTACGCTGGGGCCGTTGTGCACTACATTTACGCCTCCAGGATACGAAGTCAGTAGCTCAATGGTAACAGCGTGGACATAAAAAAATGAAAGAGTAAGAAGAAAGGCTCTTTCATGCGAAAATCTGATAGCCTGCTTTTTCGAAAGAATCGTGGGAGCGCTGTGTAATTCTGTGAGTGTGTTTCTCCACTAACGCGTATGTAAGTAGTATGCCTACCACTCGGGGCCAAGCTCTGCATGAAACACACCGCAGGAGAACAAACCGGCCAGGTCCCCCAGAAAGCGTTCAACGATCACGGTATGACGATGGTGTCGCTTTAGCCTCAAATTGGAGTGCTTTCGGTACTAGCTGACAACTGTGCACGCTGTATTCTGCTGCGCAGTCCCCACTGCGGTTCGTCACGTGACGAAAGGCGCGGCTTCCGATCACCTTGCAGCAGTGTAGGAACGCAACCAACTGACTATAGCATTGCATCTCACATTTTACGCTCGGTTATCATCTCAGCTTAAGGTCTGCCTGACGGCCCGAGAATCACAGTTTCAATCACTCTATAATTAAAGAGCCCCTCATCAGAGTACAGAGTCGACCACTACACATGGTTTCTACAACCACGTGATACCGAGCCTTACATGGCGAGAGCTTCATCATGCAGTCACCCCTGAAAAGCACTCGGTCTCGGAGCCAGGCAGTAGCTTCCTCGTGCTCGGGGAACGTTCGTTTGGTATCCCACTCTCTGTGTTGGGAAGGTCTGCATGCAGTCCGACAATGAACCGGAGCGACGCGATAATGAGTCAGCTAATAGGGTCCGCGCAGATAGGATCGGAGAAACCAATAAATAACTGTACGAAAGAAATATAACTGAACGCGCTTTTCCCGACGATTCGTATCTCTGCGGTGGTACTGTAGTCGCATGTGCTAGATGCGCGTTCTCTTCGGGTATGCCGACTAGACCACACAAGCATCCCTCCTGGACAGGTCGTAAACCAGGTTCGTGTGTCGCTCGCACGGTCGGTGGACGTGGCTTGTCGGTTGCAGAGCTCTCTTGGGAGGTGCTGTGGGCGCATACTTTGACTTCTCATCATCGTGGGCGGAGGCCCAGCACGGTCTTGGAAAGCTGCGGCAGGGCGCTCACATGAGCACGTCCCTGGTCTCGGGCAAGCGCAACGATGCCAGGCAACCGACCAGCAGCACGGCGGCGGTTGTCACAATGGGCACTGAACGGCTCATGCTGATGAAGTGGCCGAAGGTCAAGCTGCCCAGAAGGGCCGCCAATCGGCTGGCCGCGCTCAGGAAGCCGTACGCCGTGCTTCTGCAAATGGACGGCGCATTAGACTTCATTAGAGAGAAAAAAAAACGAATATTTCAGTGCCAGTACATTGCCAATGTCCGACAAATAAGCCGGAAGGATGAGGACAAAACAAAGGAAAATACAAAGAAGGCCACGAAACTCTTCCTGTTCATATTTAATCACACATTCACATGGGCTCCTGAACGCGGACGGAGCTGGCGTGGCATGCTGCAAAGATTCGCGAAATACAGGAATTCGTGCGCTGTTCAGGTGCACACTGTTTTGTTTACAAATAGCAAAACTGTCTATAATTGAAACTGATGAACTTTCTTTTCCTATTCATCTGTCGCCTTTTGTCAAGCCGAGAGTCCTGTGTTTATATATATTCAGTTTGTTTCGCAAACTCATTATAGGAGTTCCCCAGCAGCCGGATTAGCACGCCAGTCGGTAAGCTAGGCGAATATTTTCGTTTGTTCAGCAAAGCTCGTTTACTTCACGAAAGTCATCAATTACTAAATCGTAAATAGTGTCTACCACCCATATGGTTACGATCTCATCGATACATATTTCAGCGGGACTTGTGAAACGTGACGAAAGTCTCTAACGAGTCCAACGTGACATGTGGTGCGATGTTACACCACCTGGGAGGCCCAAGGAAAAAGTCAAGAAATAATAAAGGCGATTGTTGTGATGTGGATGATAAGCTGGTGCAGAAAGGAACCAGGGAACTAACGATCCCAAAGAAAGTTCCAAGACCCGTTGCAATGTTCAACGAGACATCAAACGAAGTGTCACAAGATTGGCTTGTGAAGAGTAAAGGACCAATGATACGGTTTCGCCATAAAAAAAAAAACTGGCGTGTTCGCATTGCTAAGAGTACGGAAGGACATCGACTGATGAAAATTCTTGCCTGAGTGTCGCTGGATAAGACTCTGTAGTGGCGACATCTACGGCGTTCCACGCAGAAATGGACACAAAGTTGAAGATGGCTTGGAATGTTATCACAGAGGAGCGTGCCACTGACAGCCACACGAGCAAAATGCTTGCACTTGAAAGAAACAGAGATATCCCTGCAACGGGAAAGAGCTGACACAGTGACAGTGCGAGTTAGGCGGCAGGTCTGCAAGTGATAGACGAATACAAAAGTATCCCAAGAAGAAACAACTGCTCGACGTTGTTTTATCATTCGTTTCCCTTATTGCTTTCTGAATTGGAAACAATAAATACATTATATGTCGCGCAAAGTGGGGGACGGGGTTAGCCCGCGTCCACCACCTTATTTATACAGCAGCAGCATTTATTTGCAATATTTTGAGTTCATATGCTTCGAGTTATCAAAAAAAATCACTCTCGCGCTGCCGAATGCAATCAACCTAGTTTCCTGATTGGGTAGAGTGACTGCCCTTGAAGGACGTTGGTCCCAGGCTCGCTGCCTACATCAGGGCATTTTTTTTCATCTAAAAAGCTTAATTTCTGAGAAATATGTATGAATTTCATTGTTGCTTCGTGCCACATACAGATGGCTGCCAGTTATTCTTTTTACAAACAGTGTCTCTGCACGTGATTTTCTTTAAATTTTTATGTAGTGAACAGCTCATGTGGTCCTGTGCATTTGCAAGAACTCGAGTCTAAGCATCCCCAAGCAAGCAGTTCTGCAAGTCGTCACGGCATCGTAAAGTGTATTTTTCAATCTCTCTCCTCGAATGTTACCACTAGACATGTGGTGACGTATGACATGTGTAATCGCTAGGCGAAATACGACAGTCGCCCTCCTTTTCGAAAATATAAGTTGAATTGGAAAAAAGAGAACACATGTAGTGCTTTCAAATGCTTCTAGTGCCCTTTAAGTTGTCTAACTTTAATGGGGTGTTACCGCAACTAATAGCCCACTCATTGAAAAAAAATTAAATCATCTAAGCGTGGCTTTATTACAAGACATCAGCGAGCACTTATATTCTAACAAAAGCGGATTATTTGTGTTTGTCGTAATGTGGCACATTCCTGCACTTTTCAATTCCACACGCATTTGCGTGGTTTCCTGCTTGAAATACCCGTGGTACCAAGATAAGAAATTTTCGTATTACTACGCACCAGCCGTAGCTTATTGTAACCAAAAATCTCACTACATTTTGCGTTTACAAACCTGTGAAACAAAAAAAAAAAAGCTATCAAAACCAAAAAAGGTGGTTTTGTAAAGCGTGCTTCACCTTAAGCAACAATGCCTCAGGAGAAGCTACAACAGTAGTTGCTGACAACGTTACTCGATTCTAGTAACGTTGGTTACTGAAACGTGATAATTTAAGAGTAATTTTAAGAACGGGCAACACGTCTCTTTTTCAAGACACCAGTGGTGTTTTCGTATCAAGGCACTAAACTTGTGACGTTTGTGAGTTGTGTGCCACTGCAGAGTTAGGTGTAACAGAGGAGCCGACTTTCATGACGGTGTTCGAAAACTAGGAATGAGCGTACGTCATGTCTCAGAGTAGTAACTAGTGCACTGCGGTCAATCGAATCAGTTATAATCTACTAGTGATGCATGTAATACCAATACCAAACCTTGAAATTCTTCAGGCCGTACTTTGCCTCCAAAGAAAAAAAATATATACTACAAACTTGTATGGCAAAGCATGCTTCACCTTACGCAGTTATGCAACAGGAGAAGCGTAGCAGCCAGTGAGCTTGTGGGTTTGCTGAAGGTGGAAATGCGGTCCCATGCAATCACGAAAGCTCACAAAAGCCTCGACTTTACTGGCAGCGGTCGGTGGCACAAACAATCCACGCATCAATGCGAGGTGAATTATGGTGAGTGGGCGAAGCTCTGTGGGTTTCGTATCCATAAGTAACCTACTGTTACCACAGGGTTGCCTCATATAATGTAAACTGAGTTGCACGAAGTGTATGTAGAAATGTAAGTTTACTTCGCCTTCCAGTCACCTTAGGCAATTCAAGGAGAATTTATAAATGGCTGGAGTGGAGCATATGTTGAAAAAGTTAATCCAAGAACCCACCATCTTACCGGTGAAAAGATGCCATATTGAAGGGGGTAATTTGTTTTCTTAAGAAACTTCAGCATCTAGGAACACTTTAGCCAAGATGTATTCATCAGAACTCCTCTCGACAGATCATTTTCGCCGGGAACAGTAAATTCCAACCTCCTAATTACCCTATGTTCGCGTTGAAGTCTACGGTAAAACCTCGCTTTGTGTCTCACACATGTTTCGAGTACAGCAACAGTTCTGTACCGGGACCAAAACGGAAGAGAGGGCTAGGTCCTAAGGAACTTCGCCCTTAAAAGCAATGGATGGTCACGTGGGATGTGCGTCGCTCTGAAATAGCTGAGCACCATTGCATCTATAATTGTACTGGTTATCACTCTCAGAAGAAGTACAGTCAGCAGTTGGCATGTCCATTGTTGATAGACGCCCACTACATGACAGCGTGTCCCCTACAGCACCACTGGGGGTACAGTTTTCTTCAACGAACAGGTTGCACGTGCTTGAACGATTATTGTATGCGAGACTTCTAAGTATTGACCTAGTACCTAAAGTTGTACTGGTTGCTTGTTGTACCAGGCATTACTATGCCCCGCTATTGATTCAAGTCTGTCAATGTTGATATCGTTTCAGAAAACCATAGAACATTTTCGGCAATCGGTGGCTGGCAGTCACGGACACCTCACCAGTCAAAAGTAACAATGTCAGCTACAGCTACCTAGAGAAGCAAAGTAATCTTGTCACCGTTAAAAGTTACAGTTACAGTTATCATCGATGACGTGATAGGGCCTATATTTGCAGCACTGTAAATTATTCATTAATATATCACTAACGGCTAACCTTGTTTCGGTGTAGGCTAGTAATAAAGTGATAACATCGCGTTTACGCGATAAGACGTATCATTGTTAGGGGCCTGTTTTGTTTTTCTTGTCATCAGCAAAATGCCGGTATTGGGTATATGTAACCTAACTGCGCTTATATAGCTGTAAAAATGTAATTTGCAGTTACGAATTAGTCACGTGAAAAAGAGCGAGTTAGAAAAAAAAAACTCGCGTGAAAAAGTAAGCGATCGCCTGTGACGCGTTCAGTAACTAAATATTCTGCCTAATACACAATATGCGTCTGCGGGATGGGGTGTGCAAAAGTACACTTGTCCTCCCACCCATCCTCACCATATGCACACCGAGCGCTTCCTCCCCTTTGCCCTATCCATGAAACGCCTCCCTTTTGCCGTGATGAAACATAGGCTTGCCTCCCCTTCTCCCCCGTCGTTTTACAGCGAAAGCTGTTACGAGATCAAAACTCATGCGACGCGCAGCGCTGTAGTTGTCCATCACCACCACCACCGCCGGTGTACGTAACCAATGTTGCACTAAATAAAAAGAAAACTTTGTACTAAGGACGACACAGTGAAGCTCGAACCCGGGTACGTTGCGTGCCAGCCCAGTATTCCATCACTGAGTCATGCCGGTGATTGGGACTTATTCGCAAGTTTGCCTTAGGCAGGCGTGATGTCGGAAAAGGAATCCCGGTAATATAGAATAATAAAGTGGTTTAGAAGAGCAAAAAAAAAACAACCAGGCGTCCTACAATACGATTAGCATAACGAGTGGGTCCACCAGTGCTCCAGCCCATTACAAAAAAAGCTTGTTCTCGATCACCTATTAAATGTGGCGCATGCCCACTTCAGGCATGATTCATCATCGTGGTCAGCCACTGCACGAACAATTGGCACAAAATTCTTTGCAAGTAATTAGCGGATACCACGCTTCTCAGAAGATTCACGAAAGAATAGCGAACTGCCGGCCTACTACCCAGAAATTATTAGTAGTAATTTATTATTAGTTGGTACTCAGAAAGTGCACTTGCTGCAGTTACCCAATGAGTGTTTAGAAAAGGCTCTGAAAGGCAATACTTTTTTTGCAGACTAGTTGGTTCATACTTGAAAAATTGAATTGCTGCACAAACTTGAAGGACTTGAAACTTGCACTCTTTCCTGTCTCCCTTGTTTTCCTTCGAGTTTGTGTAGCAATTCAATTTTTCAACTCTGAAAGGCCTTCGCTGTGACTGTGCTGTGCCTTCCGCGCAGGCTTGGTGTTTTTTTTTCTTTCAAAACAAAATTCTGCCGATTCCCATCACTGGCTCTCACCGATATCCTAGAGAACGCCCTGTCTCATACCTAAGGTGCGTACGCGACCAATCCTGTCGATGATGCAGGAGGAGATGATGTTTCCCGGAACTGATGGCCAGCTGTGCGAACAGGTTTTCGACGAACACGTCCGAGAGGCGGAAGTTGACGTCGAAGTCGATGGGACAGCCCGTGCGCCGGTTCAGGAACGTGGTGCTGTTGTGAAGGCGCAGTCGCGGAAGCGGAAGTCGTAGAAGTCCGTGTCCACGAAGCGCACGCGCCGGAAAGTCGCAGTGCTCAAAGAAGCTGCGGCTCGAACGAACATCGCTGAACGTGCTGGAAGCGTAGAAAACAAAAAGTAATCTCTATTTAGAAGGGTGACTTAATGCTGTTCAGCGCGATACTGGTACGCCATTTAGAAAGCGTAGTATATTGATCTGATCAATTGATTAACGAAAATAGATATTGAGAACGAAAAAAAAAAGGCGAGGAGTCTAATCGAAAGCACGCCGGCTTGGTGTACACGAAAAAAAAAAACGAGTACACGAAGAGATTAATGTGAGAGAAGTTACTGAAGCATGCCAAGTACAACTTTTGTTGTTTTTGAATGATGCTCACACAGGGTGAGATAACTATACTGAATGGTAGAAAATCAACGTACTTGCAATAGTTAGCACATAAAGCTTTTTATTAGGGGAAGGGGCTCCCCTCTGCCTGGTACGCACCTGTTAATGAAGGAACAGTTGGTGAAGAGCACGTGGTTGAGCACGATGCCCGTGAAGCGGACATTGTGAAATACGCATCCTTCGAAGTTGGTGTTGTCGAGTGAGTAGTTGAACACGTAGTCGCGGATGAAGTGGTTCGCCTCGATAGTGGCGTCGGCGCTGTAGCTGTCCGCCTGGATCTTGCGCAGGTACTCCGGAAACCAGATGCCCACGCCGTAGAACCTGCGATCGCACAGGCGTTGTGTACGCCAGGAAATGACACTAAAGATCTTCATACCGTATGGCGAAGTAGTGTGCATTTTACAGGGTGCGAGTGTCACGTCCCCGTCGTCTCTGTGAAAAGTGCACTACTTAGCCATACGGTGTAGTGATCGGTCACCAACTAGCCCAGCTCCAAACCAAGGCGAACTATACATCTATCATCCTTGGGAACGGGTGTCGCTGCATTCGTTCGGGTTTGTTAAGGACATGAAATATGAGGGACTATTACACCGTCGTCTATTCACTATAAAAAGCACGCTTGAATCGTGAGCAGCAGAGGAGGTACAAAAATTATGGCATTTAACATCCTCGTGGAACGTGCACGAATATTACGCAGATACTAAGCATTCGCGGGACCAATTTTAAACGTCTACTTTGCATATAAATTGTACATCATATATGCGAGACATACAATGGTGTTGCCTATTTCGGTCATGGGTTTTCTCATTTAGATATGCGCAGACTAGCAGACTTTGTGTGCTTTGTCTTGTTTACGGAACAGCATATGACCACTTTGCTGAACATGAAAAAATGTTTAGGAATTTCTCTTTTGTTTTTTACATATTGAATCTTTTTTTTGTTTCTTGTGTTTTACAAAAGTGCTTAATGGGATGCGGAGTAGCCGGCGCAAGTGAAGGTTCTGACGCGCCTTATCAACCATATCACAGCCAGCTTAGAATCTGAAATGGCGACCTTTCAGCCTTTCGCTGATTGTGACATCCTTCAGCTATCAGGACTTCGAAACAGCCGATGATGCAATACCCACCCAAATGACGTCGTGAGCCAGATAACAAGAAGAACCAGAGTGACCTTGGTGAATGGAGAGCAGATCATCTGGAAGAACGAGCCCCAAAACTGAAAAGTAAAATGATGACAGCGTGTTAGCCATTGTGTGACACTGGTTTACTAGTTAATATTTTCATGCTGTATTTCTCTAATAACGGCAACTTTTACTGCAGGCAGGTGCTACACGTGAAAATAGATGCAAGATGGTAATGTGCGGTAAACTACAGTGCAACTACGGGAGCAAAAAAGGAAGGGGCGTTAGGATCGGACTATGCCAACGCCTAAAATAGAAAGAGGGAGAGAGAGAGAAGGGAGGTCGAGTTGCGCTGCCATGCATGCCGTGCGTGTGCATTTCGTTTTTTTCGATTCGACTGTTGTCACCTAACGCAAGAATAGAAAATAAATCACATGGACATGAATTTCCTGGCATAGGAACCACTGGAGTAGTTAGAGTAAGAAAGGAGGGTTCAAACCTTCCTCGTTCCTCCTGAAAACTCAAAACTTTTGCATGTGTACAAAAGTGGTTACCTCCCCCTCCCCCTCAGAAAAACAATTGATTTGCGAGAAAATAAAAACCGATAAAAATTAAACTGCTGCATGAGAAATAACGAGCCACTTTTGCAGATTGAGGATGAGGTAGCTCGCGCAAAATTTCCACATTCTAACTAATATTTCCTTTCGCGTCTGCTTCATTCACGATGCATTCACGATGCATTCATTCGTCGTACTCATATCACACAAGCGTATCACTACTGAAGGCACGATCCGGCCTAGATTCATTGTCATCCCGGCGCCGCATTGATTCACTAATCCTTTTTCACAAGTTCTATTACAGCTCGCTTCATCAAACAACATCTTGCCCCCCCCCCCCCCCGCTTCTCTCTTCGTACTGGGCATCACTTACAAGTAACCCGTCCACGCAGCCGCACTACTACCTTCTCGGCCTCCTTTTTCTGCCGTTCATCGACTGAGTGGAACGGCCTGCCCCGTTCTATCGCTGATATCACCTGCCCATCATCACTTGCTGAGAATCTTAAGCACTAATTTACTCTTATGTTTATATGTGGCTACTAAATATATGCATATCTTGTTGATGTGCATAACTTACAAATATATATATATATATATATATATATATATATATTGTTTACGTATGATTGTTTGTATGTATGATTGTGTATTATATTTATGTATATATGTCACCCAATTGTAACCCCACCCCTTATGTAATAGCCTCCTTGAGGGGGCCTTTAAGGAAATAAAAAGTGAAAGTGAAAAAGTGAAGTTATTAACTTCTAGATCACAGGGTTTTGCAAGCACTTACGCTTTCCAACGAGAAACAGAGGTCAGACATCATGCTTCTGTTGACAGCGGGAGGAATTCCGTGGAAAGCTCTGCGACCTGGAAGCTCCAGCTCGGAGAGCTGAAAGGAGGAAAACGAAATATATCTAAAAACGCAACTGTTTCCATAGAAAAGATGTCTCAACAAATGTTGGTGTAGACTGTTAAACCACTTGGAGTCCAGTGATACCAGTAGGAATTATAATGCTCTTTAAAAACATCTGACACAGAGAAAAAAAAGGAATAATCGACTAATTTCATAAATGTCAATGTCGGCAGTAACGCTAATTTTATAAATGTGAATGTGGATATAAGCGTGTACGTTTCATATTTCTGAAGAAATACAGAAGAAGGTAAAGAACACGAGTGTAGCGTACCTGATATTCCACTCCGGGTTTGTTGCTGTGGTTCATTTTAAATATTTGCTGGTAAACGCACATGGCCTCAACGTCACGGCCCATCTGAAAAAAAAAAAACAAGGCAACATTTAAAATAGAATTGTACAACAAAAACAACTATAACATGAGCTATACAGATTAGTAGATAGTTCCCGTGAATTTATGAGTAATTTCGAGGTTTCGTAAAAGACTTAAGTGAGTAGAATTCGTTTACGAAAAGGGAGGTGACATTTGGTAGAAAAAGACTCACTTCACATTCGCAAATGTCATTCTCGACAAGGCCGTGTTCTGTTACATTGCACTTGGCGCACTCATGACAACAAAGCTACAATGTGTTTTGTCTTGCTAGCCGCCCTTATTTGGTTTAGCTCACGAAACACTTGTCATTGCAGTGAAGTTAAAGAAATGCAATATCTTCCTAAACCTTTCAGAGTGTTTGAAAAGGCAAACTCATCTTTTTATTTAGAAGTAATCACTGCGATAAAAATGGGCAGATATGTCTGCACAGGACTCTAATATATATATATATATATATATATATATATATATATATATATATATATATATATATATATATATATATATATATATATATATATATATATATATATATATATATATATATATATATATATATATATATATATATATATATATATATCACAGCTTCTCCGCAATTCTTTCTGAGATTAATAATTTTTTTCATTCATAACATGGCCTCATCGTTCCACTTTCTGGTAATATAGCTCAACTCAAAGACTACGCGTAAAAGTATTAAAGAAAACTGAACTCTCTTCTCAAGCTTTGAGTCTTCCAAGGAAAAATAAATTGACGTCTCCATTTGCAGTGGATTGCTAAGGAAATTTGCTGCGCCCTGTTATTAGAAATATGGCTCACTCAAACCATAGCCGACGTAAACGTCTTGTCACGGTAATGTGTCTAAAGCACTCTTCTAGTTTTCGTTCTTTTTTTCATCGCTTGCGGAAACAGACATCGTCTTTAAATGGCAGCGTTTCACAACGCCACTCCGAACTTTGACGACTTTGCTTTTTTCTCAATAGAATCTGGACAGCAAGGCTTGCAGCAGTTCGCTTTTTCCTAGACAACTCGCACTAATATTCGTGTACTTGGGGCCCACTCAGACGTAATATCATAGTAAATGAAAATTTAACCAAATAAAAATTTATCATGTTCTTGGACACTCCATAATATCCATCACCCAGAAATATATCTTGGTGTTGTGCACTGCTAAAAGAAACAGATATAACATTATATTAATCATTGAATCAATGTTTTCTATCGTCTGCGGAAGAAATGTTTTATGCTTTTGTAGTAATGCCCGCTACATTAAGCAGTTTTTTTTTCTTCATACCAAATCCAAGTTAAAGAAAGATTTTGCGCTCTTTTCGTTCTTGCTTTCTAATATGATTCACATTTCGCTCTTAAATCCACGAAAACAAATAGAGAATGATTGGAGGGCAGCTTAACAAGTACTTTTTTGCAACCAATTTGGTTTATTGTACCCTCGCCGCCGCAGTACTGCTAGCGGTACCGCGCTGATGATGATGATGATGATGATGATGATGATGATGATTAACCCGCTCGAGCACTGCGCCAGCCACTGCTCGGCCCTAAATGGGGCCTATCCGCTAGGCACGTGTGCGTCACGAGGTGCAAGCAACCTTACAGGGGTTGAGAACACCCTCACAAGTTGGGGACCCCTGGTATAAGCGGTTGCAAGGCATGTCCAATCAATGAAGGTACTGTCCACTCCCCCGTTTTTTTTTTCTCCCCATGTTCCAGATATATTAGTAGGGGAGGCAAGTACACTTACTTTCACACTTCACACATGTTCCTTTTACGAAGTAAGAAGGAAAACGCTTAGACAGGATAAAAAAAAAAAGCTACTGCAAAGTAGATTATCGAGGTTCCCGCTCAAGTGATTGAACATTCAACATGATGCAGGTTTGTACATGATTTTACGGCACCTAGTTCGGTCGTGCTGAGAGACAAGTGAAGCGAGGCATCAAAAACAAGTCAGCTGCACAAAGAGCGCGCACATGGCAGAGCAAGTGAGAACCCACGAGTAGATGGCATGCTTATTATTGCAGGTCGAGCAAGGACAGAGAGAAAAGGCAATTACGGCAGACCGACCTCGAGGAGGAAGCGGGGGCTCTCGGGGAGGAAGGCGAGACCAAGCACAGAGACGACGGCAGGGAACGAGCAGACCAGCAGAAAGACGCGCCAGCTGCTGAAGTGAAGCCTGCCCAGCCCGAGAAGAGTGGCCCCTGCAGCAGAGACACGCCCTCACATAGGTGTCTCGGCGCTGGTCCGTCGGCATGAACGTGGGCTCCATAATGCAACAGCGACTGCCGCACTGACAGCAAAAGGAAAACCACGCGCGCGAGACACGAGCTGGGAAATCAATGGAAAGCGGGTGGTCTTCGTCCGCTATGCGTCGGGTGATCGCGGCATCACTGTGACGTGAGGTATAGGGTGAATGTATAAGGCTTCCCTGCGCTTTTAGAGATAACTGGCTCATCTGGTTATGTTAGGGTTAATGGGGAAGAACAAGAGAGAGAGAGAGGAGAGGCAGGTGCGTTATAACCAGTCTAAAAAAAAAAAACTAGTATGCAACACTACACCGGGGAAAAGGGATGAATGAGTTTACAAGTTAGAAGTAAATAGACAGAGAGAGAGAGAGAGGAGAGAGAGAAGGAGGGAGGGAGGAGGGCTAGGGAGCATACACTTAAACGGCGTTGTAGTGCTCACTGTCGCAATACCACCATTGGTCTATAACCACCGGTGAAAGTGTATCAAGGATTTTAGGAATGCCTTTGCCGCTTTTATCTACGATGACTTCTGAGTACGCCTATTTTAAAATGGTTACTGGCTTCATCGGTTTGGGGTCAAGTAGAACAACAGCTACGGCGAGTGATGGTCTCTAACATTGCAGCGAGAAAGTCACCGATGTTTTGATGGCCTCTCCCCCCCAAAAAATGCAAAAGCTATTGTTGCTTATGATAATTTATATAGTCTTCAAATAGTTTTATAGCCTTCACAGCAGTACGGATGTAGCGATGTAATGTACCTGTTCTGGGTATGAGTCCCCAGGCCATGACTGACGTGAAGACGCCACCGATGGCCCAAAAGAGAAGCAACCAGCAGAGGTTGCGGCCGCGGTGTTTCTTCAACAAGAACTCGGCGTAGTACGTGAATACGATGGGGATGGAACCACCCACGCTGTGGAATAAAGCAGAAACTGTAATTTTGTTTGTAAACAGAAAGAGAGAGTAAAGAATGAGGTAAGATGGTAATGGTGTAAGGCTTAATTAGAAGGTGCGAGGCTTATCATGAACGATTTCGCAGAAACTTAGTAACGTAGCAATGAAATGAAAAATATTCAAATTTGTTTTCCTTCATATTTTTGTTTCCTCAAAAATAATTAAAAAACAGCGCATGTGGCTAAATTTCGTGGTATTCGTTATTTCAAATGGCAAAAATTAAAAAAAGTAACCGTTAGTTATGCGAGAGAGTGCTGCTCACCAAAATTAGGCACACGCTAGATTTTGTATTAATTTAGTTATATGAGATGTTTGTTTAAAAAAAGCACGCGTGAAAGTGAATGTGTGGCAGCCTCATTTATGAACATTGAGTCGCGCGTGCGTAGTAATGTTTAGCCGCCCATGCCATCTTGCCATCTTTAATGTCATACAATATCAACAAACAAAGAACAAATAAATAATAAATGAGACACACTTCAAAAGCGCTAAGTCAATTCTATTTTTAACGTCTACCATTATATACAGGCAGTATATTGGTGGAACACGGGACATTACACATCTTTGCTAAAACAAGTTGCTGTCTAGAAAAAGTCTATTTTTATTTGTTCAGTCAAGTAGCACTGGAAACGTCGGAAAATTTTGAAAGATTTATCTTGTACTTGCTACTCTTAAACCACGTGCTTTAGTTTATAATATGCACTTGACTAATGTTGTGCGATACTGTACCCAAAGCTGAGCACTACTATTGTCATGACAGCAGCGTCATTGATCTGACACACAACAGAGTCGTGTGTGCATTGTGCCTGTGTCGATGTTTGTTCTTAGTGTCGTTTCAATCACGTTTGCACCTGGATGTAGTCTATATGATGTACTGACAAACCACCGAATAAGTAAATCTCGTAAACTTCTTTGTATCAAGCGCAGAACAGCACATTCAGTATTGCTGAATAGAAAAAAAATACAGTCCCTGATTGCAACAGAATTGAGTGGCCTCATTTGAGTTCCGCACAAAAAAAAGAGAATAACATATTTAAAAATTTGACACGCATGCGAAAATGTCTGAGCACGTCGCCATGACGAGAAGAAGGAGGATAAGAACGTCAGCCTCACGCGCACCCACTTTGATTCCCGTCACTAGGACAGGAGATGAAAAGGAGGAAACGATGCCAGTGAGTTTGGTCGATTTTAAAACAGTAGCAACACCCGCATCATTCTCCTGTCCCGTGACAACAGGGACCGTGGTATAGAAGGACGCATTTATCTGAAAATGGTCCAGCTGCTTCAACGTGGTCCAAACGACAGCGCGTTTGATAATCCCAGACAAATAGCCATAAAATGTGGTCTGGTATATGGTGTGCCACTGTACATGTTTGAGAGACTCACCCGATGCCCGAGCAGAGCCTGGTGACGGTGAAGAGTCCATAGGTGGGCATAAATGTGGTGATGACCGAGAACAACGCGTTGGTGAGCAGTGCTGATAGCAACGTGCGTCGACGACCCATCTTGTCGGCCAGGTTGCCCCACAGCAGGCCGCCGATCATCATGCCGATAAACGATACGCCTCCTGCGCAGGGGAATGCTTGATTTCAGTTGACTGGTTTATTAATCAAAAAGTCTGTCCAACTTTCTTTGTATTAGCTTTTTCTCTGTATTAACATAGGAGGTCCCGCCTGCGGTTTACTACCTTGGGACCTCCCCCTGCATACTTACTCACAATGTATATTTCTGATGCTAATAAAGAAACATTGATTGATTGATTGATTGATTGATTGATTGATTGATTGATTGATTGATTTAGCTGACACGAGTACTGTACCGGGTCAGCTGACTGGCCAGTTCTGAGTGATTAAGTTTTAGCCTAGACTGGTTGGCTCTTCAATTCTGAAAGAGACAAAGAAAAAAGCAAAAATGAGATAGCTAACGGTTTGCTATGTTCCACGTTCGCTTTGCTGCCCTACACTAAAAAGAAAGAATCGAGGGTGAAATAGAAAAGAGATATGACATTTAAGGAAAGAGCAGGTTATGAGGGCATGAATGGTTGCAGACACCTGTTCACTTAAATTCTTTAACGGCCAAGCTGTTTGAGCTCTCGGTAAGTTGTGCACCACCGTGCAAAACTCCTCAGGTGGGTATGCACCGCAAGAACAGCGCGAGCTCCACCACAGAAGGCAGCAGATGCGAGCGTTAAACAAACACTCTGCTCGGCGAAGTGGAGCACGTGAAACACGCGAAAGAAGTGGAAAAGGAAAAGTAAAGATAAAAAAATAGAGGGAACCAAGGAGAATAAGGACACACAATAACGAATAAAAAGAGAAAAAGAATTGGACAGAAAAAAGAAAGTGGTAATAAAGGTAGAAAGAGGTAGACAAAAGAAAGAAAGAAAAATAAAGATAGAAACAATGCAAGAAAGAAATAGATAGTGGGAGAAAGGCATGAATACAAGGATACAGAAACCAAAAGGAGATAGAAGAAACAAAAAGAAAGAGCCGAAATAAAGAGAAAAAAAAGTGAAAAACAAGGAATATCATCCAGCTCCGCTCTCTCTTCGGGCTTGACCCCATCATGCAGTGCGAAGGTGGTCTAAATTTATTCTTCTTCTTTCAATCTTTGCCCAACAGCAACGATTTTGCCACAAGTTATCTTCGTGTTACACACCATAACAGTCTATGAAGTATGTCTTGCACACACACACACACACACACACACACACACACACACACACACACACACACACACACACACACACACACACACACACACACACACACAAAAAAACACTGCATTCGAAACCAATTTTGAGACGGATTCATGCAATGGAAACCTAATACGCCATGAGCTATTTCTTGGGCTAACTGTTTTCTAGATAATATTTAGTGAACTGGTGGTGAATAGCACGATATACCCAAGTTCCGTGGTGCATAACCGTTTACAACGGACCGTGAAAACGACGCGACACAACGGCAAGCCAAGACCCTAAGGTGGTGCTTGACACCCAATAAGAATTACGGACACCCTATATTTCTGGCTTCGGCCCTTGAGCAGTCCTCTTTTATCGATTTCGGATGTCCGCGAAGTCATAACGGGGGCCGTACTTTTTTTAATCTCTACACTTCATTCGCGTTCCGGCACTGGGGGCAACGGTCCACAAAGAAACGCGTGGGGATGAGCTGAAACGCACGTTCCTATTATATATTTCATTTATCTTATCTATTTTTTGCAATTTTTATTTTCTGACTTGCTTGTTTTGCCGTGTTGCTTGATAACAAAACCAAAGGAACCTTATCAGAGGCACTGCGCAAAGTCAACAACGCACGAGCTTCGTTCCGAGGGCCGGTGATTGTTCGCTGCGGGAGTGCCGATGTTTTTCCGAGTCAACGTTACGCGAATCACCTTTGATGTCATGCTTGAAAGATTTTGCTAAACAAGCTGAACCCGGATGAGGAAGCTTAATTATGGAACGCAGCCGTTATTGCTCACGGTTTCTGAATGAAGCGAGACTTCGAAAAAAGAGAGGAGAACAGAAGGGATGCACGGCGATGTCCACGACCGCACCATTTACGGAAGGATGCGCAATAAAAACCTCCGGACAAACTTTCAAGAGGAGAGGACGTTCAGCTGAATGAAAGCGCCTTTTTTTCAGCTTTGTGTTGCACGCTGCATGAGGAGACGTTACAACGCATAATGCGGCAACAGCTGTTCTTCATGGTCCTCGAACAAGGCGAGTGCACCAAGCTCATTCCGGCGTGCAAGTGTTTGTGTACATTCATGTGTGTCGGATTTTAAAGGTCAGAAGAAAGATAAACACGAGATCATTTTTTTCCGAACGAAGTGTTCCTCTAAGCCTGCGCTTATTTATTTCAATCTATATGAACTCTATATTTACTTCAATGGTCTGAATTTCAGCATAAAGGTACCACACTCGCGTGCGTGTTGTGCTCGCATCTTCCTATGCAGTTGAGTTACCGGTGAAGCCGCGATTGCGGTTGGTTTAACAAATTGCAATTGTCATGAAAAATTCTGATACGGTAAACAATGGGACCAGACGAAAAATGTATATGGTGGCATGCAGTACTTACTCTTTTCAAGCAACTGAGCGCGCGCAAACACACACACACACACACACACACACACACACACACACACACACACACACACACACACACACACACACACACACACACACACACACACACACACACACACACACACACACACTTTTTTCATTTCATTTCAATTTATTACCTTAAAGGTCCCCAGGGGTATATTACATAAGGGGTGGGGTTACAAAAAACGTACAAAAAAGCCATGAATTAGCTTGAAAAATGGCTTGTGACGCTATGCATAAATGTTGATGGACAGGTGATTGCTGCAATATGGTGGGGGAGGTCATTCCAGTCTTTTGCTGCACGAAGAAAAAATGAGGCAGCAAAAGTAACGGTGCGGGAACGTTGACGGGCAACTTGAAAGACATGGCCAATGCGATATGACCTGCGAAATGGGGGGGAAATGTAAGGTTCGATTGCAAGTGGATTGTGAAAAAGTTTATGAAACAAGCAAAGGGTGGCAATGCGGCGGCGGCAAGATAGAGGGGACAGGCCAATTCCTTCTTTTAAAGATGACACGCTAATGTGATAGGCATATGAGGAATGAATGAATCTAGTAGCACGGTTTTGAAGTGATTCGAGTGCAGTAATGAGATACACGTGTTGTGGGCTCCAAATTGACGATGCATGAATTGACACACACACACACACACACACACACACACACACACACACACACACACACACACACACACACACACACACACACACACACACACACACACACACACACACACACACACACACACACACACACACACACACACACACACACACACACGCGCACGCACGCACACACGCATGGACACACTTGAGCAGCAATGTTTGCGTATGTCGTCTACCCATAGCACATACACATATATCTAAAAATATACGACTTCCAGAATCGGATTCGAAAATAACATGGCACAACAAACAGAATATTACAAATGACCAGCGGGGAATCTTGACTGCGACCACATCAGGTAAGGCACCGGATTTAGAAAACGAAAAGCGTCAACAAACGGTGAGCAAGCTGCGATGCCTGAAGGAGCTAAGTACCGCCGCGTTATCTTCACTGTGCCCGATGCGTCTCCTAAATATCAATAAAAATAAGAAAAAAAGTGCCATAATTTCACGCAGGAGTGAACGCCGGAAGATGAGGAAACAGGCAAGCTCAAGTGAAGTTTACGACGTACATTTTAAGCAGCCCTCGAGAAATCGAGCGAGTATGTCACGACAAACGCTTGCGTGAACGCTTGAATGAGTTCTTGAGACACAAGAGTGCACTTGCGATAAGCGACGCTTGCGAAATGGTTCAGAAGGAACTTATTAGCGAGCCTCGATGCACGTGTAGCTGCAAAGGTGCGAGAGAGAAGGAAAATAAGCTCGCACATTTGGAACTTGACTCTAAAGCTCCAAATGTACACAGAAACCTCCCCCACCCCCACCAAAAAAAGGGGCCAAACAAAGGAAACGAGCTTCACTCTCCACTTACTCAGCTTCGTCCTCACAGTTGTGTGCCAAATAGCGCACCATTAAGCTTTGAGTAAACTTTAGAGGCTCGCGTGCGAGTGAGTGAGTGTGCGTGTCAGTGAGTGAGCGAGTGAGTGAGTGAATGAGGGTCTCTACGTCTGTGTGCGAGCGAATGACAACATGCACCTTCCTTCTATTCCCTCGTGACCATCCATCAACAACGATATGGTCACTAGATAAAAAGGTCACAGTTTTGCCACAACGGCGAATGAATGAATGCGATAGCAACAAGCTGGAAGGTCGCGCGCTGAATGGCGAGCAGATCGTAACCTGTCCCGCGTTTCTCACGCACAAATTACGCACAAAACGCACTCCCAGGTACAGATGAACGCGAATAAGTGTTTCAGTTGTTACTTCGCTGTGTCTGTAAAGCACGCCCTTCTCGCAAACGGAGACTGCGTAACGATTGCAGTTACCTCTGTGCGCCCGGTAACTACAACATAATTATTCCAGTGATATCCCAAGGCCAACCAATATGTACAATCCTTCCCATTGCGAGATAAGGGCACGCGAGCAAGCATCCGACCCCTGCCTCCCCGTGGGACAAAGTAAGCGTGGGAGATGAGAGCGCGCACCATCGCGTCGTGAAGATGTGGCGACAAGCGCTCATTGCGCCATCTTGCTGGTAATGCTGAAAACACATTAGTTCCTCCCCGCCCCCGAGATGCCCGTTAACAGCGGTAAGTGGTAGATGTAAATAGCTTGCCGTTTGAAGGTTGAAGAACGTGCCTCTCCATGGCTCAATGGTTATCGCCTCGCACTCACGTTTCAGAGGTCTTAAAATAAATTCCGCGCGCCGGAGTCTTTTTCTGGATGATTTTTCTTTCTTGCGTTTTCACGTATATAAATACATATACATATACGGTGAGAGACGCCGATGCCAGGGGCAAAACTCAGCCGAGAGTGTCCATATGATTGCTATCGCAATAAAAGGTAAAGAGCCAGCAAGCGAGAGAGAGAGATAAGGTAGATAATACGTAGAATAACAAGCGTACTTATACTGCCCTGCTCTGACGTTCCGAAAAACGGTTGAACAAAAAACTAACGCTCTGCCTCCACGGAAAAGTTGGAAACCTTCCCGGTGCTTGACTGTGACAGCAGCAGAAGAAGACCTTGGCATGTATGTTAAGCTGGGATTAGGAAAAGCGCAATCGCGTCCGAGCCTCCGAGTTGCAGGGAAAGAAATTATAAGAAAAGACTTAGGCTAGATAAGGACCGGAGTAGGAGCGAATATGAAAAGAACGAAGCCCGGGAAACGGGAGTGGTCGTCAGTAATGAAGTTGTGTAGCGAAACAAGGTACGGCACCGGGGAGAGGGTGAAGAGGGCTGTTAGATAAATAGGCCGGAAATATATCTGCATCGAATAAGTAATCCAAGAACTGAGTGATACGTAAAAAAATATATCTGATGCGAATATAGCCATCAATGAGGCTTTTCCGGGCATTTCTTTTTTTTTTTTTGCGGATGATGTGCACTGATTAAACGTTTTTTGCAACGACTATCAATAACAACTACGCCGATGAAATGCAGAAGCAGGTAGTACAAATACAAACGTGAGAGAGAGAAGGGTGAAGAGCATTCGACCCAAAAGTCGCAATGACCCTCCGAAATGGCTGAAGCAATCGGAAAGCTGCAGAATGAACAGGGTATCTTCGGAGTAGTATTCGATGACATGAAGGCGTTGAGCTTAGGACTCAAACTCGGCAAGTACAAGATCAGAGAAGCGTGGAAGAGAAAATCGGGTTCAAGGAAGCTACCAGATGCGAGGGATGCAAGAAAGGAATAACGGTATCGTGGTTCCGTCCAGAAAGATGGCGCTTCGCGGTGACTGTGTGCAGGAGCCCGCGATCGAGCTAACGGTAAAAAAAAAAAAAGAAAAAAAAAATCCGGGCCCACCCTTTGGTGAGAACGAAAGATTACAGTCGAGCTAGCATGTGCTGTTGCTGCGCAACGAGTGGCCGGCGGACCGGCCGGTGTAATTATGGCACGCAAGGACTCCCCCCCCCCCCCTTCCCCTTTGCAAGGCCTCATCCTTTTCTACTCCCATTTCACCGGGGAGAGCCTTCCCAGGGGCTCATATTGGAGCAGCCGTAATCAGCGGTAAAGTTGGTCTCGTCGCATCCATCAAACAAGAGCCGAGCAATGAATTATCATACGAAAGGGAAAAAGCAAAAACAAGGTACGTGCGTGTGTATGAAGGTAGGTGCTCTGAACGGGCATTTGGGAAACGGAGTGGGATTTTGTTTTTAGCGGCAAATATGAAAGACGGTCCGCTGATCGCGGATAGAAAACCCGCAATCACCGGCGCAGTCACGCGTAAATCACCCCCTGCTCGGGAAGCAAGAAAAAAAAAAAACGCGTATGACTGCGCGGCTCTCACGTGCGCTGTAATAAAGCTACGTGGAGCCAAAAAAGATAAGAAAATGAAGGTTGATGCGAAAGTGTCTCTTCGAAGGAAAACTAGCAACACAAAGTAGGCGTGGCTGAACAAACAAAAAGTATGGCACAAAAAAAAAAAGAAAATGAAGACGGACATCCCTCGTTTCCGTCCGGTGCTGTTTATAGACGCTGGCCGATCGTTTAGGAAGGCGAACGTGCGAGCTGAATTCGTGAAAAAAGGAAGCGAGAAGTTTAGGAAGAAGGCTTAGGACGAACGAGCTCTTGAGGCTTGGGTGTGGCACTGGGAATGTTTTTTGGCTCGCGCAGATTTATGGAATGGCAGCAGGACGTGCTCCTGCTTCGAGCTGCTACTTTTTTTTTGTTTTCATCTTTCCGAATCTGGTGTTTGGAGGAACCGAAGTATCAGTAGAGGCATCGACCCTGTGGTACGACGACGGAACAAGAGAGAGAGATAGGTTTACTTACAGAAAGACGGAGAGGTCGGCCTGAGCGATAGCTTGCTCTAGCCTGCTACTCTACACCGGGGGAGAGGAAAGAAGAGAAAGTAGCGTTTTACTCTATAACAGAGAAGCCGAACAAAATATAGTTTCGGTTTCGTTCTGGTGTATACAAGTGGACAAAGATTCAGCGCGGAAATGGCTCACTGACCCTCGATTATGCCGGCTACGATAAAAGGAGAAATATAGATGTGATGTGCGATAGTTCGATAATGCACACGTTTTTTTTTTCATTTTTAATTAGAGCTTATTTATCAGTGGTACGTCATCAGCTTGCGATCGAAACCAGAAAGTGTGATGGTTATAAAACTAGACGCGTGGCTTGTGTGTGTGTGTGCGTGTGTGTGTGTGTGCGTGTGCGTGTGCGTGTGCGCGTGGGTGCGTGGGTGCGTGTGTGCGTGGGTGCGTGCGCGCGTGTGCGCGTGCGTGCGTGCGCGCGCGCGTGTGTGTGTGTGTGTGTGTGTTTAAAAAGATATTGGTGTCTTGTTCTGGAGGTGCTTGTCTAGAGTTCAAAGCAGGTGCGTAGGCAGGATGTTTTTTTTTTCGGCGAGGACACCTCCTCGATTTGAAGTGGGCGCCGGGCAGGCAAATGGTTATTTTCCGCTCTGTACGCTATAATCAATATCAAGCAACAGCAAGATGGCGCCGATGATGAAGAAGGACGATGCGAAGATTGATGATGGTTATTGACAGATGAGGAAAATGACGTCCAATGAATTCTCACACTAATTTCCCCCGTCGACGGAAGTAGCCAGCCTGGCCACGAATTACGCTGTGGAACGCATACGATAGGGCTTGAGACGCGAAACGTGCACAATCTCTGTCCCGCGGCAGCGTTGGTCAGTGGGGGCATGAACAGGTGTGATACGCTAGTTCACCGGTGAGGTCTGATCGACAACTTTATAGGGGCCAAGATAGCGCGACTCAAGCTTCTCGCATAAGCCAGGCGTTCGCGCAGGAGTCCAAGAAGTACATCGTCGCCAGGGCTGTAGAGAACAACGCGATGAGTGGCATCGTAACGATGTTTGCGATCTTCTTGACTAGTTTCGGTGTTTACACGGGCAAGACGATGGCATTGAGCAACACGGTACAGAAACTGGTCGAAAACGAATGGTGAAGCGTTGACGGGGCCAGAAAACAACGAAACGTCGAGTGGTGATGTCGGTTGGCGTCTGTATACTTTTAGAAAAAATGGAGAATAGCCTGTGGCTCGTTGAACTGACGTATTATATGCATACGTGACAAAGGGAAGTATGGCATCCCATGGAATTGAGATGGTCCGGATATAGCCAGCATTTGAGCCTGGCCCAACTAAAAGTGATTCCACTTCCACTGTCTTCCATGCTATGCGAGTAGAAACAAATAAAAACGATTCCAGCAAGGTTTCAAACGCACATCGAGATAATTTTGATAAGAAATTGTTGTTGTTTTTTCTGTGGCTTTTACGCATGACGCCGTATAGCAATGCTAGTCCGCAGGTTCTGCGCACGTTTTACATGTTATGTGCAATGAGATAGTACGTAGACGTAGTCATACTCAGCTGTAATGATTAATTCAATGATCTAATTTAGGTCACAGTTCGGACAAGTTTTCTATGCATCATGAAAGCGTATTGCGCAAATGACGACGCAGATGCAGAAGAAGAGACCACCGCGTGAAAGCGAATCGAGTGTCCCAGCAGTCTCTTCTCGTGCCCGTACCGTCGTTTTGGCAATACTACTTCATGATTAATTCACGTAGTTCAGTTGACGTGCGACACCATGACGATAGAAAGATGGCACAAAGAAGCCCCAGGGAATGCGTACCGAGCCACCCTTTGCGTGCGTCGTCCATACAGAGCTCGCGTTCGGCCGACGGGAGCACGTAGGCGATGACCATGATCTCAATCGAGTCCGCGGCCAACGCCAGTCCGCAGACCAGGAATACCAGCCACTGGAATAGGCCTTCCCCAGCCTGTAAATAAAATAACAAAAATACAGCGACTTGGTGCGAGATTTATTTTTAATAAATATCGCCGACATCATTCTCCTACTGAACTCTGTAAAAAAAGCTGGACTGGAGAGTCCTGAACTTAGGACGAGGATTGAGCGTCTGAAATTCCTCTTCCAGTTAATTCATAATCATTTTAAACTAAACTATTCAGATTACTTCCAGGTCAACACGCAAGAACACTCCAGACATCGCCATAATATGTATATACCACCCCTAGTCCCACGTAACGATTGCTTTAAGTTCAGTTACTTTCCACGTGCTATTGAAGATTGGAATATGCTGCCAGAGTCTATAATTGGTTGTTCCTCGCTTACATCATTTGAACAGAATCTAAAACGTTTATTTTCCGAATAACAGTGACATATGTTTTTTTTTTTTTTTTTTGGCGTGTGTGTGTACTTTTTGTTGGTTGCATGATTCTGCAGTAGTTGTCTTTCAAATCTTCAGCGCGGTGCAAAAGTGCCGCCTCAAATGCGTCATGTGCTGTTCTGCGCGTATGTATTGCATCGCATGTGTGTTCCATTTATGTATGTTATGTATAACTTCGAGTTGCTGGTCACAATAATACCGAGAAATTATCTCGAGACCTGTACGGTACTTCTTTTTTGCAAATAATTGTTTGTACTTCCACCCTGTAACGGCCCACTTCTGGGCTAACAGTATAAATAAATGAAATGAAATGAAATGAAATGTAAGTGAATCGTCATTGTAGGTTAATTTTTTGTATAAAGTCCTAGTAGGTTGCTGTTCAGATTAAGTAATCTCTTCAATGCGAGATATCGTCTGGTCAAACTTGCACGCTTTTTTTTTCTCCAACCCTACTTTTTTCTTCCTTCTATTTGCGTACTTTTCAGGGCGTCGAGTCCGGGAGACCACGTCTTCTTCGCAGGCCCGTCATACACCACTAGTTCTCATAGCAAACGATGAGTGGTGGTTCTCACCTGAGCGATGGCATCCTCGTGGAACTGCGACAGGAGCGGCACATCGGTGTCGACGTAGTCGGTCTCCCGGATGGCCGGTGAGGGTCTGGCATCCTCGGTGTACGAGCCCGGGTTCTCGCGGCCGACCAGGGACGCGGACTCGGAGTCCTCGTCCCTCTTCATGGCGGCCGCAACCAGGGCGACGGCTTGTGTCTTGCAGGGACGCCGCTACGGCCCCCTTGGACAGGGGCCAAGCGGCACGCCCGCTCGCTGTTCCTTCACAAAGATTCTCCGCGAAAGTCTTTTCTCGTTGGCCGACGGCTGCAGGGTGCTTCCCACGGAGGGGTCTCTCATCGAACCTGTGACACAAAAGGAGAAACAAACTGATTTCATCATCATCATTTACCTATGACCAAGGCATGTATTCACAAAGACGCCTCACGCTAGACTTTCTTGAAAAATTCGGCGGATCCCACGTATCTGGGAATCAACTTTATGCGAAGCACGCGGAGGGAAAGTGGCCGTGTTGCATCTTTTTTTTTAATCGAGTGAGACGTCATAAAATGACGCTAAATATAAGTACAAATGCTTCACGCAGCGACATATGTTGAAGAGTTGCAGATGTTTATATAACCTGTTTCAAACTTGCGCAACGATATGAGCTGGTAATTGTTTTAGCAGCCCCAGTAGCTGATATGAAGCACTGATGCTCGCG
Organism: Rhipicephalus microplus; assembly: GCF_013339725.1. NCBI lineage: Eukaryota > Metazoa > Arthropoda > Arachnida > Ixodida > Ixodidae > Rhipicephalus > Rhipicephalus microplus. The sequence goes on from NC_051170.1 coordinate 13,739,644, forward strand.
AAGATGCTGGCCCTTGACACTACTACATAAACCAATTTCAGCGCATGGCACCTCACCACAATTCACGTTAACCCGACGTGACGGCTGTATCAAAGGAGTACATATGTAATCTTTATAAAATTGGGTATAAGCAGCACTGCAACCCATATTGACTTTTCACGAAGGTTAGCGTCTATTCGAAAAGTAGTTCCGAAACCTAGCGTAGCTCTGTGGTAGAATGCTTGACTGCCACGCAATATACTTGGGATCGATTCCTGCTGAAACACTGAAATTTATTATTTGCATTCGTCGGGTGGCCAACGCTGCTTATGTCCGGTTTTTCTTAACACGGACATTTATTTTATGGCTTCGTTGGATCGACGCTACCGATGTCGGGTATTGCTTAACGCTCACGCGTCAAAATTGCCCATGTGTGTTCTCGTTGTTCCTGGGTGGATACTAAACGTCAACCACCTGTGGCACATACCCGCTTACCAGCGGCACATACCCACCCATGAGTATGTGCCACTGTCTGGCGGGAAGTGTTATACGACGCACGCGATGGAATTGTGACGTCATTCATGTCTTGACCAGCGCGCAATATTCATCAAACCATCTTACCCTCCCATGCCAATTTTGGTTCACGCCAAGTTAAATGAGAGCACCCAAACGTAAGCGGCTAGATAGATAGATAGGTAGATAGACACGTTCAAAGTCACCGAAGTCCACTATGAAATGCTTCGCATTTAATAATATATCATTCAAGGACGATGCGGCACATTACATTGGCGAACAATGGAGTGGGGAAACGCACATCCAAAAAAGCAGTTTTGTGCATTCGGTCCCTGATTTATAACTGCTTAGAAGTGCTCGTTTCATCCTAGAGTACGTCGCAAAACATCGTTATTCGACGTGAACAAATCATTACGAGAAGAAAAACAGCTAAAGAAAACGTCATTACAGTAGAAGTACACAAATCGGGGTGCTTTTTGCGTCCTCTTTTCGTCCTGCCGATATCGCGCTGTTTTTCCAGTCGCAATTATAAAGCAACCAGCACAAAGCATATCTATAGTGCGACGAACACATTGACGCATATACAGATGACAGAGAGGGGCCAAACTCCTACTCTTCACAGATGCTTACTCTTCTATGGCACGCTGTAGTGGTACACTCCGGTTATTAAGTTGATATATATATATATATATATATATATATATATATATATATATATATATATAGGAATAGGCGAAGTGCGGAAGAAAGAAACGATTGATATTTGAATTTGATAATAATGAAAATTCGCAAATTAGTGAGCTCATAACAGTATATTATATGAAAACTCATAACTATAAAATTTTTATCAGGCGCACAAATATTACAAGTATAAAACTTTTCCAAAGACACCTCTTTTCCACCAGCAGTTTTCTTCAGAAGGTTGATGAGGACACAATAAATTTTAAATTTTTTTATTGAAGTTCTATTGAAGTGCAAATAATAAAAGACAAGTAACACAATTTTATGCGTCGATTTCTCTATGTGGTGTCCTGTCTTGTGTTGCTTTGTTTGGAGACGCGTAAGTGTCATACTCCTACAATCCGGCTTCCAGAACACACGGGAGCGCGAACAGCGGGAGTCATACTTTATAAAGAAATTCAGATCACTTACCCACGGAATCAACGAGAGCCCTGGGCGACTGACGTGTCTCCGCGACGTTTCGTGAAACACAGAAATTGAATTACTCAATTAATTTATTTATAAATACGTGAAGTCGCACACGCAAGTTGGTCAATATAGCGAAACTTAACGAATTCGATGCTACGTGAACCAAACGGATTGTGTTAGTATTATTAGACTTTATTTTCCTTTCTGAGTACTTTTTAGTATTATTTATTTTTATATATTTTCATCCTTTACAAGAATACCCATTTATTTATTTTCAGTATGACTGGTTGTACATCTTTCTGCAAGAGAGGGCAGGTGGAGGGAGGGGGAGAGGGCACATTAGCTTTCCAACGTGGCCATTATATTCCGAAAGCTGGAGCGGGTCGTATGCTTCTTGTGTGTGTGTGTGTGTGGCCCGATGCCACGGGCCAGCCGCCGAACCACGTGAACTTAAACTCGATCCATGTGTGGGATGCGAGTAAAGCGGCAACATGTTCCACATTTTTCCGTTTTTCTTGGTCGCCTCCGCTGGCGGCGCGTCTTACCTATACGCTGCAACAATGCCAGAATTACCCGCTCGTTTCCGGCGGCTCTCCGTCGCTCCTTTCTAGTTCCTCTCCTTCTTCTGCTTCTTGTTGTCTGTTGCTACCTCGTTCGCCCGCTTGTCTTTTTCTCTCTCTCTTTTTTTCTCTCTCTCTTTTTTTGGAGGGTCTTTAAACTGTGAGGGTGACCCTCTGCTACGGGAACTTGTATCATTTCACTTACATCCTCCGAAGAAGGCTGGTCCACCAGCCGAAACTGTTAGGATTAAATAAATATTTTATTGTTTTGTTTCCTATACTGCACTATTCTCGAAGTTTATAACTATATATATATATATATATATATATATATATATATATATATATATATATATATATATATATATAAAGAAGTAAATACCTAACGGCTCGTTTTTCCATGTTTTTATTAATGAGATCTACTAACAGACAATAATGCCAAGGAAAGTAAAGGGGAAGATATTATAGACCAAATTGTAATCTAAATATGAAGAAAAGTGGGTGAAAAGATAACGTGCCGTGGGCAGGATCCGAACCTGCGACCTATATATATATATATATATATATATATATATATATATATATATATATATATATATATATATATATATATATAGTGGGAGTAATAATTCAATGGGCCAGTTAGTCTTTGTGAAGGTATGGGAAATGGCACAACGGGAGCGTTGTCAACAAGGATAAATATATTTATTTCCCAACAGTTTCGGGAGGGGTCCTCCCTTCATCAGGGGATTAGTTATAAATATAATGAGTTATATATATATAATAAATATATTTATCCTTGTTGACAACGCTCCCGTTGTGCGATATCCCTATATATATATATATATATATATATATATATATATATATATATATATATATATATATATATATATATATATATATATATATATATAGTTTCGAACAAAGATCCTCAGCGCCTCCTCGCAGTCTTTGAGACATGCCTCCCAGATTACACTGCAGCTGCCTTGTGTTCCGATAACGTAGTGCTTGCTCTGAGACCACGGCAGTGAACTCATTACACTCCCAATATTGCGGGCTTGCGCCAAGCACACAAGCTCGCTGCCTATACACGGACGCAGCCGTGCGGCATTTTGTATACAGAAGCCCGTTGCTACACTAAGGCTATCGCTTTAGTGTATCACACAAAAAAGCGCACAGGAGGCATCCTGCTTGGGAAGTTGAGGCCGACTTCCGTCGTTGCCTCACGCACACACTATAGCAGGTTTTTTACACATGGGCGACATACTAAAGGACGCGCACGGATGCCTGACAGCGCTCGAATAAAGGTCAATTTACATTTCAATTCACGCGTGCTTAAGTTGCCAGCACTCTGCCTGCATAAGGGCGCGCAGAGGAAACCCAAAAACGAAACAAAAGAAACGAAAGAGGTGTGGTATGTGTGAAAACAGTAGCTTCGCCTGGGTTGACGTCAAACCGCAGCGGCTGTAAACGGTCCGTCGAAAAAGAAGCCCACGGTGGCGACAGAGCGTTTGCTCGCGCAACTTAATGCACACGCACGCCGGGATGGGCCACTCACGCGCCAGTCGTAAAAAAAAGACGCGGCAGCACCGCGTAATACGTGCGCCGTCGGATCATGACGACCGGCGTCCCCTGTTCTTTAGGCAAAATGGCGAGGTGCCTTTTGTTTTTTCTTTACGCGAGTGTGTACACACAACCTTGTTTTCCCTTTTCTTCCTCCGTTCATAGCACTCGTATATGTAGGTGTCGTAAAACGTGGCCCCCCGAATCGGTAACATCAGTGGCCGCTAAAGTGAAAAAGAGGGAGAGGAATAGGGGTAATAAAATGATCTCTAGGGAAAAGAAAGAAAAATTGTGGGTAGGAAAACAAAGTCAACAACCAGAAGTAACGAATAGAGAAACGGGCGACGGTGACGAAGAATACGAGAGGGAAGCTATAATTCAATGCAAATGCTGTTCAACAGCCACTTTGCCTATTCTGTTTTTTCGCGATAAAACGTTTGTATTTTCACTGCTTGGCGGGCATATGACAGTGTCTACTGCAAAATCATACTAATAAAAAACAACTTCACTGTTAACTGTTGATTTATATGTGGGGTTTACCGTCCCAAAACAATCATATGATTATGAGAGACGCCGTAGTGGAGGGCTCCGGAAATTTCGACCACCTGGGGTTCCTTTAACGTGCACCCAAATCTGAGCACACGGGCCTACAACATTTCCGCCTAAATCGGAAATGCAGCCGCCGCAGCCGGGATTCGAACCCGCGACCTGCGGGTTAGCAGCCGAGTACCTTAGCCACTAGACCACCGCGGCGGGGCACTGTTAAATATACAACAGTTTTCATAGACACGTTTTTTCTGTATTTTCACGTCCTTTTATTTTTAGAGATACGGTGAGTGCCTGAGGAGCTGGAATTTCATTGTCTTAACGTCAACCGCATGCACGATTAATGCGGGCGCATTCTTACGAAAGCTACCTGCGTAATACAATGTGAGAATATGTAGAACATTTATGGTTGTAATGATGGTTGTTAGGATGAGACGAGAAGCAGTCGGTGCTGAATAATGGCTCTACGTTCATAGTGTTATACGAAAAAAAAATTGGAGAGTAAAAATATTCTTTTAAAAGGAAGAAAGACAGGGTGACAAAACGAATGGTATGGAAATTGCATACATACATAACATACATACATACATACATACATACATACATACATACATACATACATACATACATACTACATACATACATACATACATACATACATACATACATACATACATACATACATACATACATACATACATACTACATACATACATACATACATACATACATACATACATACATACACACACATACACACACACACACACACACACCATACATACACATACATACATACATACATACATACATACATACATACATACATACATACATACATACATACATACATACATACATACATACATACATACATACTACATACATACATACATACATACATACATACATACATACATACATACATACACACATACATTACATACATACATACATACATACATACATACATACATACATACATACATACATACATAAAGGATGGATGATTCACGGTTTACCGATAAGACCCTACGAAGCTTCGCCTCACTCATCATTCACTCCGTGGATATCCTGCAATTTTTTGGTTAAGTTTTTTTGTTGTTGAATGACAAAAATAATAGTGAAAAAGAAAAAAAACCGTGAAGAAGAGTCCGCACAGACAAGTAATTGGCACAGGAGTGAAACAAAACCTAACTCAGAAATCATGTAACAAAAAAGAAACCAAAGTAAATCAGCGAAATTTTTGCGACTGCCCAAGTGCCGTTTGAGCAATCTCCTTGTACCGCAGGCTAGCAAACGTTGCTATTGATTTTGTCCACCATCCAATCTGTTTTCAGCACTACATCAGTACTCCCTTTGCATCTGGGATTCGTAATGAAGAAAAAGAAAAGTTTACACCGCACGTGCTGCGGAGAGTGCAGGGAGGATGAAACAAACAATTTTCCACATCCTGCGCTAATGCAGAGTGCTGCAGTGACGAAGCCTCGACGGGCACCTGTCCTTTGCTTATGGCAAAGATTGCGATTTATTTTTCATGCGCTAATATTATGAAACAACTGATGAGGATTACTTAGCGCAAGAAAAAAAACGCAACACACAAGAAAATAAATATTTTAAGGGCTCGTTTTTTTGTTAGACACAAAATTACTCAAAACTAAATAACAGAATAGTCTCATTAGGCGTTATGAAATAAACCTGCCAAGACCGACACTTCCACCATGTCTCAGCTGATGCCGAAATCGAACTGCATGCAGGACTAAAACTAAAATTAGGGGTACCTAACCCCCGTATTCAGAAACGCTCCTCGACTCGAATTCCATCCTTCACTCGAGTGGGTTGAGCACTGCGCCGCTGCTCGACTGAAATTGACTCTGCGCTTCTCAAGAATCGCTGCAGAATATTGCCGATATGCAGTCACATGGTCGCCCGAGAGACGGCCCTCCCATCGACTTTTTCGTGTCAAGGAGAGCGCTTGAGTGAAGGAGCGTTTGTGAATACGGGGGTAAAGCTTCGTTGTTAAGGGCCGTTCCATGCGCTTCCCGCACAGCCGCAACGCACGTTCCGGGACCCCTACTCCACGCAAGCGAGGGACAAATGAGCCAATTGGCGACGCTTTTTCACCCTCCGCAGCGTTGCCAATTGGCTTATTTGTCCCCTGCTTGCGTGCGGTAGGGGGTCCTAGCACGTGCGTTGCGGCTGTGCGGCAAGCGCGTGGAACGGCCCTAAGAGCTGAACGTGATAGCAATATTCTGTCTCTAGTGCGTCCTTCAAACATTTTGTAAATGAAGCGTTTTCGAACTTGCTACGCACCCACTACATGGCCTTAAGGAAATGGGCGCAGTATAGAGCGTGTTTTTTGTAGTGGGTGACTGGTTTTAAACCACGAGGTCATTATGGCAATCACATTTTCTGACGCCCGACGGCAATGTGCGCTTGTACAACACATTATTACTGCAACATTTCATGTTGTATTGTGAAGCATGTATGTGTACAAGACGTGTGTGTTTGTAAAGCATAAAAGGTACTTTCACTGCATCTACAAGCAGAGGAATATATTTTCACTGTATTCACAAGCAGATGCCTGGCGGTGTGGAACCCTGGTTCGATCCCCACTGTGAGCCATGATTGTTCATTTTTTTGTATCGTTCTCAATCTTTCGGTCACGCTTACGATAATTTTTCGTCCACAACCAACGACGCCGATGCCAAAATTTATGCGATACGAGCTGTTTAACTCTACGGCGTTAAAACGATAACTTGCTTTCTGCAAAAAGTGGTGAAGAAAGCGCACCAAGTTGAGTAAGGGGCTACAACAGTCTTCATTGCGATCTAGGTACTTGACTGGTGATCATTCAAAACGGTTCATGATTTAACTGCTACCCTGAGAACAATACTTGAAAATGTGCGCCAGCTTTATTTTGTTCTATAAGGATTTTTCACGTCTTACTGGTGATATGAATTTCGGATAATACGAATATTTTAGGGGCGAAGCTCCTTATGGCGTGGCTTGTGCATCTCTCGTAGTACGTAACCACCAGTGACACATACCCGAAATAGCGGTCCTTACGATTTTGACCTCCAAGGTGGTTACGGTGAGAGATTTCTTCTGTGCGTTGTTGAACAATAAAAGATAGTGCTCAATGCACATGTTAATGGCTGCTAAGGGGGAATGAGAGACAGGAGCATTCGGCCTTTAGGTAACACGCACGCTGCGATCCCCATTAGCAGCTAATTGGCATGTACATTGAGCACGATCTGACAAGAAAGGGTTGCTACGTTATACTCGCTGGGTGTAACCTCCTTAGCTTTAGAAAGGTTTAGCGAGCGTTGTGCCGCTTAGCCATGAATACAGTGAACTAGTATATACCATGAACTCAAGGTGGTTAAAGGTGGGAAGTAAACCCGAAGCGCAAGCCGTAAGAAAGTGTACATGTGCCACCTCCCGTTTAGTCCTTGAAATGTCTGCTGGATGGCGGTGCTTCTATATGGAGAATACATGATGAAAAGATGCGAGATGGTGGTACTTGGAGTGCTGAATGGATGGACGAACGGACACACAGATAAGTGCATGGATGGACGCAAGAACGGACGCAGGCGCGGATGCATGGACGAACGCAGGGACGGACGCACGAACAGACGCACGCACGGACGGGTGGATGGACGCATGGACGGTTACACAGACGTACGCAGGAACGGACGGAAGCAAGAACGAATGGACGGACGAATGCTTCACCCCACTCCCCATCATTCACTCCGTGGATATGCTGCCATTTTTTTTCTTACCCCACGAGATTCGTATCACCGAGGTTTTTTGTGCGTATAGCGAAGGCGTAACACAGTCATAATACGGATTCAGAAAAACAAATCGTTATTTTTTTTTTGTTGCCACCGGCACATGCACGGATTCACTGCACAATGCAGTGTATAACGAACATGATCGAGCAATGCATATTCGGGCGTTGAATGCTTCTCTGTGCGCATAGGCGTGAGCAGGGTTCTTCTTCAGGGGGGGGGGGGGGGGTCATCAAAGCGCCTCTCTGCCTATCATGTATGTATCATGTATGGGGCTGGCCATGCGCCCTCTTTCATCCTCCTGACCTTTCTGCTCGTGCTCATGCTCATGTCTGTACGTACAGGAACATAACAGCGGTACACTAGCGCGCATGCGTCGAAATTTCCAATCAATCGTTCAGACAAGCTCGTGAAACACGGGGCTCCCCAATTTCTCTTCGAGGAATAGGGAATTCACAGGGCGCGGAATGCCGACGGTCATCCGTATTGCATCCGCTTCCTTCGAACGAGACCGCGCAGGGCGCTCCAGGGGCACACATAGCCTTTTTTTTACTGTAGCCCCCTCACCTCCATCGTCATCGGCCGAACGGTGATACGGCCCGACCGGAGAATCCATCGGCGGACAATCGAGGGGAGTTCCTCGCCGCTCGCTTCTTCCCTAATGGTTTCTGACCAAAGCCGGGTGCGGTGCCGTTAACGTCGATGATAACGTCCAGCGCGAGGTGCTCAGCCTGCGGCGGCAAAGGCTTGTGCAATCAGCTGCGCCAAGAGTTGAAAACGAGGTGGACGTGCAAGAGAGGGGAAGGCTCAGTCGCCATATCGTGGGTCATAATGATAATAGGGTAAATAAGCGAGACTGAGATAAGATTTCAAAACCTGACCTAAACTACACAACTATAACGTTTTATAGTAATTATAATAAGAAACTGGGTACGCACATGCGTGTGTGTGTTTGTGTCTATGTGTGTTTCTTTTTTTTCACTTTTTTGTGCCATTGCAGCAATGTATATATTGTGTTGGTTAGGCTGCCATGGTCGGTCGGTTTGGGTTGTTTAACAACTCAAAGCGACGCAAGCTAACAGAGGCGCCACGGAGGGCTGCGGGTGATTTTATTCTCCCGAGGTTCTTAAACGAGCTCTAAGATCGCACAGTATGAGTATCCAACACTTCGCCTCCATGTGACCACCATTGCCGGATGAAAGCCAACAGTCTTTCTAACCAACCCCACAGCCGCTGGGCCACTGCGGTGGCCTGTGTAGGTATTCATTTCACCGAGCCTCGTCATATTCCTAAAACACAAAGTGCAGCGGACGGTGCTGAGGGTTCAGAATTTTCGAGTTCCGCTCGGCAAGTGCGTCGCTTCCCAAGCGCCTGGTCCCGTAGGAGGCTTTCACAACGTAATAAATCGAAGGGCCACGTCGACCTTGGAGTGCACGAAATGATAGTAATGGCCTCTCGGTGTATCAAAATGTCGTCGTGATGAATGATGCACCGTATGCGGCGGTTCGGAGTCTGAGAATAGTTTGGGAACGTATTCGCGCGTTAAGGAACGTAATTTTTTTAAGGCTAACTACAGGCGCTCAGCAGCGCCGGATGAAAAAAAAAAAAAAAACAAGTGACAAGATCCAGCTTTTAATTCAACTGAGTTATGGCTTCGCATCTTCCATTTCCCTCAGAACAAAGTATCAGGCTGGAGGCGTTATTTGAAGCGACGAAAGAAATTTTGCTTCGTTCCACGAAAACGAACATTCGATCAGAAGTGTCAGGACTTGTTGAAGGCAGAATATAGCTAATTACCGAACACATTCGTCTAGGAGCACTTTACCATGCCATAAATGATAAATATCAGCCTCTAGCCCTGTACTATGGCGTTCATTGCAGTATGTAGCTTTTGAAGCCCAAAGGAGAGGCCATCATTTGTTACAAAAGAAAAGCAAGGTTTCATTAGGCCAATAAGTTTGAACATTAGCGGCCGCTCCTACTGTATCAAATGCTTCCCAACAAGCTCGATAGTAAGTGAGCAGATAATGGGAACTAGAACCACATCGATTTCGTATTGCGCTGATTAATTGATTGATTGATTGATTGATTGATTGATTGATATGTGGGGTTTAACGTCCCAAAACCATCATATGATCATAAGAGACGTTGTAGTGGAGGGCTCCGGAAATTTCGACTACTCGAGGTTCTTTAACGTGCACCCAAATCTGAGCACACAGGACTACAGCATTCTCGCTTCCACCAAAAATGCAGCAACCGTAGCAGGGATTAAATCCCGCGACCTGCGGGTCAGCAGCCGAGTACCTAGCTTAGCCACTAGACCACCGCGGCGGGGCTATTGTCCTATCCACTGCGTATGCCGTTTCGTTATAAAAAAAAAGTACATGTGCACGTAAATTTCGGTTGTTGCTGTGCGATGCTTTATCGGTCAATTTTACCAAAAATAGTCGTTCGTTTCAGACTTACAATTATTCCAGGAAGTACCACACGTTGAAATTCTTTTTCTTTTTTTTTGCCCGTACAGGATTGCAAGCGGGACTTTTTTTTTCTTCTGGTAAGCCTCTGTCCGCTCTCGAAAGGTTCGTGAATTTTTCAATGCCACCCGGGAAGTTCATTAGACACCTCTCCTACAAAAATCATCAATGGGTGCGTTATTTTAGTATGCTCGAAGCCACAAAAAAGACCACGCTCGAACGTGCTCGATTGCGACACTTTCGGAGCTTAGTTTAACAGTGATTTACGCTGACTGCTCTCGCTGGAACGAACGGGCTCCCTGACGATTGCCATGCCCCGCCGCGGTGGTCTGAAGGCTAAGGTACTCGGCTACTGACCCGCAGGTCGCGGGCCCGGCTGCGGCGGTTGCATTTCCGATGGAGACGGAAATGTTGTAGGCCCGTGTGCTCAGATTTGGGTGCACGTTAAAGAACCGCAGGTGGTCTAAATTTCCGGAGCCCTCTACTAGGGCGTCTCTCATATTCATATGGTGGTTTTGGGACGTTCAACCCCCGAATATCAATCAATCAATGACGATTGTCATGTTGCTTCCTATAGGTAGTAGAGTGAACTACATTTGGTAAGAACGAGTGGGGATCGAGAACGTACTGCAACGGAAGAGAGCCGGAAGAATGTCATTCTTCCGGAAGTCGTAGCCGGCGCGAGTTCTCGTGCAGGATCTCGAGCACCATATCAGGGTACGCGCTCCGAAAACACGCGGAGGAAGTCGCTTTTCAACCGTTAACTTTACGAGAGCACACTCCACCGGCTACAGAGCTCGCCGGAGCTCCTTAGCAAGTTCAATGTCAAAATGCTGTGGTGTAGAACTTTACTTAGTAGGACTTTTATTGTCTACAACGACAGTAAGAACCTACTTGAGCGAATGACACGCATGATAGTGTTGAGAACTCATAAATGTACATGCAGCTTATCAGTGAGATGATGTCACACATAACCTCACTGTTTATACAGCAGTGTGTGAGATGACTTGACTATAAACCACAAAACCTTCAAAAGTCAGTAGAGACGGATTATAACTTTTTTTTATTTTAATGCATCGATGCGTACACAGAAATATGAGAAAGAAAAAGTCCCGTCAGGATCTTTCTAGAATTTCGAGACATCACTGGGACAACGGGGCATATTTTATAAACAGCGCGTCACTTCGGGGCATGTTGCTCCTTCACAAAACCGCGGATATAAGAAGAGACGAAGAAAGTGTGACACGAACTGTCAAACTTGTTTCTCCTCTGGCAGCCCGTCGGGCTTCCCAATTACTTGCATTGCTTATCACACACCGGCTGTTCCGCTAAAAGCGCAGCTATATCGATTCAACGCGTACATCCCCGTCGGGGAAGCACCATATGATGCCTCCCGAGGAGCCCATCGTGGGGGAACTAAGAAAGATAAGTGGAAAAGGATGCCCCTCAGCTTGTGTGGGTGTACCAAGAAAAATGGCAAGTGGCCTCGCTGAAATGTGGGGAGGCCGAACAAACACCGGATCTACGTTCTCACGCAACCGTAGAGAAAACTATACTTAGTTGCATTCGAAAAAAAAAAAAAAAAACAGTTGAGGTATTAAAATGCCCCTAATGCCGAGGCGTTCGAAGTGAAGCATGCATGCCTGAAATTGCAAACCAAGCAAGAGTGAGACTTCTTGCTTGAACAATCATCTCAGACATGACGCATATGAATGAGTCTAGTTGACTGGGTTCTCCTTCTCCTTCTCCTCTCCTCTCCTGTCCTCTCCCTCTCCCTCTCCCTCTCCCTCTCCCTCGTCCTCGTCGTCGTCGTCGTCGTCGTCGTCGTCGTCGTCGTCGTCGTCGTCGTCGTTGTTGTTGTTGTTGTTGTTGTGTTGTTGTTGTTGTTGTTGTTGTTGTTGTTGTTGTTGTTGTTGTTGTTGTTGTTGTTGTTGTTGTTGTTGTTGTTGTTGTTGTTGTTGTATTTTGTCGGGTGTCTCATTTTGCGACATCTTGCCCAATGGTTGGTCGCTTATGATATGCAGCACCGAGTTCGACCGACGCTTACGCAAGCACGAACTACAACCAGACTCACAGAACCAGCAGCTGTCGTTCCAGTAGATGCCCCTATCGTGGGTTTTGCCAGCCGACAAGAATTAGAGTGTGGGCTTCCTGGCGTAACTTCGTCAAACGTCAGACCGACATGTAACGCTGGGGCACTCTAAGTAAAGACGATACGCAGAAGACGGGACAGGCGTTGACGGGACAGCTCCTGTACTGTATTCTTTCGTGAACGGCTTAAGCGATACTGTACGTTAGTAAGCAAACACTAACTTGCCCAGCAGTGCGCTCTTCGGCAGCCATCTTTGTAGGGAGAACAAGGACTCGGACAGGAGAAGAGGCAAATACGCCACGACTATACTGGTATAAGAAATCAAGCGTCTCTGGAGTCATCGATAACTCGATACGGCACGAGTGTGTATTCCCGTCTTGTGTACGCATCCACGCTTGGGCAAGCGGATTATCTTACTGTGTTGTCCGTGTTTTGCACAGTACGGATCAAAAGACTAACACGGTGGTGTTTTTTGAGGTACAAGCTAAGCTTACGGCTTCAACTTTAAACTATTACTACTAGTAACTGCGTGCTTGGCGATGCAGCAAGGAGTGCCAGGTCTATGCCGCGCGAGAGGGTCCTAAATATAGACAAACCTTTCATAGGTGTCTTTATAATACTTAGCTGTAGGTGCGTGATTTGGCTACCCGCTGGCTTGTACAAGTGCTGAAAAACTCTGCACCCGCACACACTCCTAGCCATTTCCAGAAGCCAGAAAGAAGCAAAACGTCATCTGCCAGTCCACTAATACTTGCCCCGTGAAAACGGTCTATACGCCGTGCCACAACTTCGTTTGCCATTACGTGTCCGGTGCAGCTGATAAACAAAATCAGTGCAGCCAGTAACCACTGCAGAAAGCATGCATCCAGCCTTCCGGCGTAATGTGGCCGACTGAATGTTCCAACTGCAGCGCACAAAGCGCGCTGCTCAGCCACGGCACAAAAAAACTCTCGGGGCACGCGAAAATGAGGACAGGCCCGGCGCGAAACTTTACCATGTCAGAGGAGAACCCGGAATGAGACGGAACTGAAGGAAAAGGTGGCGGGAGGGAGAGGGTAGTGAATATGGGGCGCTAACGATGTGAGCGCAGACAGACGGAGCCACTCACTTTGGAGAGGACTCTTCATAGTGTGCGCCACATGAAAGGATGTGCCGCCTTGTACGGACACGCTGTAGTAATCAGAGCTCACTGTTACGTGTAATGTTCATCTTTAAGTTTTTCTTCGGCAATAACGCCACTTATCGATCGCGCTTTCATCTTTTCGGAAGCAGCGAGGCGGTGTTGTCCCCTTCGCGGAGGATGCTGTCGGAAGATATTACTTGCGATTATTAATCGCGCGTGCCGCGAAAAGCATGGCACCTGACCAATATACTGTCTGCTGTAGCTTTAATTGGCTAAAAGTGCGCCGGGCACGTAGCCAGAAATATTTTTGGGGAGACGGAGGGGAGTGCTTATTGATTTCGGGAGGGGCACCCCCTTGAAGTGGTCATTTTTCACACTCTATGTCATGGCAAAAAAACATTTATGGGGGAGGGGGGGGGGGGTGCCTGGTGTGCCATTCCCTAGCTTCGCTCCTACACTGCACTGCTGAACACGAGATCGTATAGTCACGGTGGTTGCATTCCGATTAATGAGGAGTGCAATACCGCTAACTTATCAAGCTGCGGGTGTTCGCAGTAATGAAACATAAATTGTAGAAGCTAATTAGGAGGCTTTCATGGTGACTTCCTTCACAATACACTAGATTGTTTAGGAATGGTAAATTTCAACGCTTAGTTTGAGCGCTACATGTATTAATCGAAAAAACTATGGGAGGTGACAGTCTTTGCGATGCTGTAGCAATTCACAAAGGTGCATGCAGTTGACTTGTATTGCGTGAAAGAAGTTACAAATAAGAAAAAGAAACCAAGACATCGTTGTCGTGCTTTCCGAAGCCCAGCGGGAACCATGCTTCTCTGTAGAGATGCATTGTTACGTATATTTCCATGGACAATCGCTCTTGGCACGGCCTTTTGAATGAGCAATAATACTCCCGATCTGCACCGTCCTTTTGTTTGTTTGTTCTTTCGCACGCCTGAATATTTAGCCGCTTTTCTTTCCATATATCTCACCCTTGCCTTTGTGCAAAGTCAGAACTCTGATTGACCTCCCTGCTTTCTCTTATTTTATTGCACCTGTATGTATCTCCACCTCTCTCTTCTCTCTGAGCGTGTGTCACCTAAGCTCCAAGAGTTCATCTTGTTTCGGTACCGCTGAAGAGTACTTTTGATTGTAGCAAGAAGAAAGAGAATAAGAATAAGAGAAAGGTAACCTGGGCTGAGCCGGGCCGTAGGGGGGAAGGGTAGGAGAAAGTTAGAGGAGGAGAGAAAAGTCGCTGTGTCATCCGTCGTGACAATTCCACGTTGTATGTAACAAGTGGCAAATCAGTCTGGTATCCTCGAAAAAAAAAACGCAAAAGCACTTTCGTTGCCTTTCGGAACTGCTCTGAGCAACCACATGGTCCCAATATCTTGTGTTTCAGCGGATACCAAGTCATTGCGGTATCTCCGACATTGACTTCACCGATGAATCTGGCAGAGAAGCACAAGGAGAAATAAACCTTGTCTCTATGTACCTTCATAAAGGATTAACGCAGTTCGATGCTTCAGCAAGCCGGCAAGGAATATGACATTGCAAGAGTGGTAATATTACAATTCACAGGCCATTGATTATACTTTGTGGATTTTATACATTGCGTTTCACTAGGAAAAAGATACAGTGTTGTCAACATCTGCGTCTGGAAGTAGCATTCATCAACACCTGCTCATTTAGGATTGAGATGGCCGACAACACTGGGTGTTACAAGTGTGCTGTCGATGAAACTGTTGAGCACGTGTTGTGTTACTACCAGACTCACTCGAACGAGAGGCTGCAGCTCCGTGCTGCTTTAGATCGTCCGGGCGGAAACGTTTTCACCGTCGCTGAATATAGCTGAAAAGATTTCAACTCTTGACGGCCCCTCACGACTTCCAAGACAACACGTGTTCTTGACAGAGAGTGTCTTGTAATTTGATTATTGCGTTTATTTTGGCATGAGTTTGGCAGAAAGTACTTGTTTTTACAATTTCAGACGAGATTTTTCTTCCCTAAGATGATGCTCGGCACTAGCAGACGGCAATATCGTTATTTAAAAAAAGAAGAAAAAGGACACTGAAGTTCATACATAACATGGTATGCTGTCCCCGTTCCAATATTGTGCGAATGGACATTCAAAATGACATCAAAGTTCTGCACGTGTCACCTAGAGTGCTTTCTGAACGCGCCTGTTTCGTCTGACAGTGACATGATCTGACAAACGGCATATGTGAATACGTCGAAACATAAACATAACCACGCGCCTTCATTGAGGTGCAGTGCACATGAAAACGACGGCAAATGAAATAGAGAAGAGAATGGAGTAAGCAGCCATTGTACCGCTGGTGTGTGCAACCTTAATGACAATATTTCGCAACTAAAATTAAATTTGAACTCTGTAACCTAACTGAATTTTTTGCGTTTGGAATCCATCCTCATCTAGCGTCGAGACGTTCACACTACGACAGAACTTCGTGTTTACTTCGATACAGGCAAAAGAGAAAAAAGCGGTTCCACATATTTTATGACGTCATCCATTTCCACGAGCGCGCGCGCGCGTGTGCGTGTGCGTGTGCGTGTGTGTGTGTGTGTGTGTAGACCATGTTCTCACTCATTCAAGCACTCTAAAATGGAGTGGAGTGCGAGATCAGCACTGCGCCGAGAAA
The DNA here is from genome assembly GCF_013339725.1 of Rhipicephalus microplus. Taxonomy (NCBI): domain Eukaryota; kingdom Metazoa; phylum Arthropoda; class Arachnida; order Ixodida; family Ixodidae; genus Rhipicephalus; species Rhipicephalus microplus. Next base: position 13,756,097 of record NC_051170.1, read on the forward strand.
AAAAACAAGATGTGTATTTCAAACTGATCTCGACCCCTTTTGTGTTCGTGGAGTGGGCCACAACCGGAAGAGGAAGAAAAAAAGGTGAAAGATTTACACGATCAAGTACAAGTTCAGAACAGAAAGTGAAAACCCCGAACGAGGCGCCCTCATTCGCAAGCAGGCGGCAGCGGCTCATTGATTATTTACCAGACGGCCGTATGCATTATTCGCGTTCGGCTTTCAAGACCAAGTCCTTCCAGCAGCAATCCTGCTCTCACATTTTTGTGTGTGCTTGTTTTTGTGTGTGTGCGCGCGCGCGCGCGCGTGTGTGTGTGTGTGTGTGTGTGTGTGTGTGTGTGTGTGTGTGTGTGTGTGTCTGTGTGTGTCAGTGACGCACGGTTAACCTTTTATTTATTATTTATTTATTTATTTATTTATTTATTTATTTATTTATTTATTTATTTATTTATTATTTATAACACTATTTCTTTCTTTCCATCGTTCTTTCTTTGTCTATCTTTCACCTTCTTACCTGCTTTATTTCCATTATAAAAAAGAGGCGCGACTTCCTCTTCCCCGCCCCTGTTCCTGCCGCCTGGGCCAGCTGCATTGAAACCTAGCGGCAGTCTTCTTCAGCTTAGCGCAAAAAGACGGCGCCTTTACGCAAGTTCCCCCTCACACCGCGTTCGACCGTTCTTCAAAGCGTGCCCGGCACTGTTTATCATGATTGATGACAGATTCACGCGCTTTAAGGAGGAAAAGAAGCGCAGC